>JBAMJV010001740.1:77500-287694 GCA_037951105.1 Echinarachnius parma
TACATATTTTCATAATTTTGATTGTAATTTTCATTTGACAATCATCCTTTGATCTCACCTTGACCTGTCTTTCATCGGTCTGTAGTCCACCCCCCCCCCCCTCCCCACTACACAATCTACAAACCAAATGAAATTTCCCCATTCAACCTTTGATCTCACCTGTTCCAAGACTCATCTTGACCCATCTGTCCCTCAAGTTCATCTTCTTGTATTCCATCACCCCACCATGTTATCTACAAACCAAATGTAATTTCCCTCTTCAATGTTTGACCTTTGACCTCCATTATCTACAAACCTTTGACCTATGACCTTACCTGTTCCAAGACTCATCTTGACCCCTCTGTCCTTCATCCGTCTGTAGTCCATCACCCCACTACGTAATCTACAAGTCAATCAAAAGTGAAAATTAATTACATGCATTATCATTTGTATTATCACTAACATGTATATAAAGCCAGTGTAATAAGGCCAAAAAAAAAAAATTGTTTGATTGGAGTAACGGGCAACCAAAAATTAGGGTAGGTCGGTAGGGATTTTTTTTTCTTTTTTTTTTCCCTCGCACAAATACACAAAAACACACACATAATTCATCGCAATTGCAAATTCTATTGCAATTTTTTATTTTTTTATTTATTTATTTTAATTATTAAAAAAAAAAAAAAAATTCAGAAAAAACCTCTTGGGTCGGCGTGCATTAGCGCCGGTATTTTTAGGGGCGGGCGGGTTACACCAATCCAACCATTTATTTGTCATGGCCTAATGGCAAATATAGTACAGCTAGCAATTTGAAGCATTTGTATAAAGAGCTACATAAATGTTATATCTTTTTAATTCTTCAAAAATGAGATTGTCCTGAACAGGTTAAAGGGGACCACAATGCAAAGAACAACACAGGCTTACATGTTTTGGTACCTTTGTTTGATATCAACTAGATGTCCAACACCTTTGCAAAGCGTTGTGAAATTCATAAATAATACAAAATAATCACCCAAACTTAGAGAACCAACATGGTTCTGTATGCGCCAAATGTCTGCAAGTTCGTCAATTCTGTACACGCGTATGTTTGGAGACAATAGAACCACAGAAAACGTGTACATCCTAGACAATAGATAGTCTTCTTCTGCAGACCCATGATCACATGTACTTTAGTATGGTTTTTTTAATTATATAATTTGTCTGGAAACCTATTTTTCTGAAATTGTTGGTGGAATGAATTACTAAAACTATTATTACCTTTAATTTATAAGAATATCAATTTGGGGTGTTGGTTCCCTTTAAAACTATTCTCTTTAGTGTTTACTCATGACATCGGAAATCCTTGGAATTTGATTCCAGGGAACAGGATTTCCTTTTTCACATAGATGCCAACAAGACTGTTAAGGATACACTGCATGACATATACACACAGATACAGGTCGAGGCTAGCTCAGTTAGAACTACATGTATATTTAGTTATGAAAATATATTGCTGTATTTAATGATGAACTGCAAATGTATGTATGGAAGGATTTCTTCATTTTAAACTTTGATTTCTATTTATTTATTTGTTTTGATTTCAGTAGGGTAGCTCTGTCAGTGATCGGCGCACTGTTTTTCGCAGAGGCCCTAGAAATATAAATAATTTTTTCCACTGGGAATTAATGTATTTCCTACATAGAAATATTATAACGATAATAATGTTTGTGGCTAAAATCAAAATCAAACTGTCTTTAACCCATTCAGGACTGATTGATTTTGCTATAACATGTATTCTCCATAGACCCTCGCCTGAGTAATTTTGGGACCAGTCGTGAATTGGTAAATAGGACAAAATGCCACTGAAATGATAATACAGCATGGGTTTAAGCACTAGTAAAATCAATGATAATACTATTCTGATCACTTTTTATATCGTCTCTTTTCTCTCGGTACAGAAAAAAACCATAGTTATCATGGTCTGTTACTCTTTTTAACAAAATAGGTAAACTGTGTACCTTGCAGATTTAAAAAAAGGAACTGACAAAACAAATCAATCAGATTCACATTGTCTGAAAATCAAACACCGTTATGCCATTTTCATATTTTCCCTTTATAGCATACTCTAAATAATTTATATGTAAGGTTTAAACAGTGGCAAAAGCACAAAAACATGTACTTATTATGGTCTATTAACTTCTTTACCCAACCATGTACACTGTGTATCTAAAAGGGACAAAAAAAGTACCAACATAACAAACAAAATCGACTAACGTATGAAAATCGAATTCAGTTTTTCCTTTTTTCCGTTTACTGACATATTTCTTTTGTCCCCATATTAACAGGAGCAGAAAAAAGCCCCAACATAACAAACAACAGCAAAACCAATTTGTGATATGCACTGGTGTAGATCTGGAAGTCAATTTCTTTTGTCCATGGGGGGGGGGGGGGGGGGGGGAGAAATGGTCTATTCATTCATCACCCCTGATCGAAAGATCTTTCCACGAATCTATGCTATGATGATTTGGTGATTTTTCTTTTCTAGCATACTCAATTCAATTCAATTTGTTTATTTGTCTCCTCTACAATGCATAGATCACGTATATCCAAACTCAGTGGCATATATAGCCATGGTCCCACTGGATGATGTAGGGGGGGGGGGGGGGGCAGAGGGAGAGAGAGGGGGGGGGCAAGATTACCTTCAAGGGTGGCTTTGTTAAGAGTGGTGTAGTGTGGTCTTACTGATTTATCTTTAAAAAGAAGTAACATTGTAACAATAAGCCCATAAAAAAAAAATTTATATTATGGGATCCACTCAAATGGAGAGCTCGCAAGACTCTGAATCTTCTAAAAGCAGTGATAACATACATTATATGTGACCGGCTATAGCAAAACCCAGCACTTGTCGGTAACATTCAAAATGTAGATTTTCATACCATTATAAAGGCCTCATCACAAGCTTTCATTTGATGCTTTGTTCTAACTAATTGGTCAATAATTGGCGAAGATATGATCGTTTAAATTTTATAATCATAGGTCTTTTACACACATTGTGTAAACTTAAAAAGCCCATTTCTTCAAAACATGAATTACCGACAAGTGCCAGGTTTTGCTATAGGGCCATTCTTGGTCACGTGTGTGACCCAAAACATGAACAAATTTGATATAGGATACTTATACTTAAGTAAGTATAAGAGGTATAATGATTTTTACTTTGTATGTGACTTGAATATGTTGAAGTCTCTCAGACTTAACACAAAAGATTTTGTAAGGATTACGTTATTCAATGTTAGAGGTCAAATGGCATGGGTCACGTGTGTGACTTCGCACAGAGCGCTTTTTTCATAACTCAATTTCATTTGGGAAATCCTTTGAAATATGAAAAGCTACAATGTTCATCTTATTACCAGACAAGTATTATAGATCTGTAAGTACAAAAATAGCAATGAATAAGAATGATATCAAACCGTTGTTTTTTATTGTATTTAATTATGTGGTAACGTCTGGTCACTGTGTGACATTTTGGGGTGGTCACGTGTGTGACATGTACAATATGAATGGAAAAATGGGAATTTTATAATATCAGGTTTAGAAAGGAATGAAAGGTTCAATTTTTACAAAGTTGGTATCAACATGTACAGGAAAGTGAGAAGAATAAGCTTGCTAACTATCCTTTCGATATCTTGATTATTTTCTTGGTTATGATTTTAGACAAATATTGAAATATGTAAATTTATGCAAATGAGTATGAAAGTGTCTTTATTTAATGTAAATCATATATTTCATGAAACTTTACACATGGATCATTCCAAAAATGGAACAAAACAACAGAAAAATAAAACTTCAATTTTTCCGAAAAAGTTTCACTTTTCAAAGAATGGCCCTATATATGGTCACATGGTCACATATATTAAACAAACACATATATTAAACAAACCCTCACATATATTAAACAAACCCTCACACTAACTATATATGGTCACATGGTCACATATATTAAACAAACACATATATTAAACAAACCCTCACATATATTAAACAAACCCTCACATATATTAAACAAACCCTCACATATATTAAACAAACCCTCACATATATTAAACAAACCCTCACACTAACTTTTCCTTACTTGCCCGATCATGAATTTTCATATTTGACTTGCCTTAACTGAAAATGTACTTGCCCCCAAAATGTAATCATGCTAGGTAGCTTAAACAGCTTGGAAAATATCTCACTTTCTCATGTTTAATTTACAATTTATCTTTGAAGTAGAACAGAAATGTTAGTTGACCTAATGGGCAACCAAATTGAGCCACTTATTAAATTTTACTTGCCCCGGGCAATCGGGCAACTGCTTGTGTCTAGCCTTGCATTAAAGGGGACCACCACGCAAAGGACAACACAGTCTTATATGTTTTGGTATCAGTGTTTGATATTAAATAGATATACAACACTTTGCAAAGGGTAGTGTATTTGATAAACATGGTTCCGTATGCGCCGATTGTCTGCGAGTGCGCCAATTCTTTACACGCCTACGTTTGGAGACAATAGAGCCACGAAGACACGCACGTCCTATACAATAGCCGTAGTCTTCATATATGCAGAACCGTGAAGATTTACGCTAGAATGGTGATGAGATTTCAAATTATTAAATTTTTTATCTGGAAGCCAATTTTTCTGAACTTGTAGGTGGAACGGACTACTAAAACAATTATCTTTTATTTATAAGAATATTATTTTTGGGTGGTAGTTCCCATTTAAAGGCTGGGTTAATTCAATTAAATACTACAGAAAATTCTTTATTTGTAATCATTTTTTGTATTGTTTTGTAAATGGCATTTGGGGGGGGGGGGGGGCGGGCACATCCCTAGGTTATGTCAAAGTGATTTTATGTATGTCATCATTTAATTTCTCCACAAACGTTCATTGGGAGGCACCCTACCTGCTACCCCCCCCCCCCCCCCCCTTAACTACGCCACGTGCCTCCCAATGAACGATTGTGGAGAAATTAAATGATAACATGTACATAAAATCACTTTGATGTGAATTCTAACCTACATGTACATTGGGAAATTGTCAATGTGCTCTGCTTTTACGGTTGATTTGTCAAAGTATTGCACAGCTGCACTGCACGTAGACAAGATGAGCATTGTAAATAAACAACATATCGAATGTCTCGTGATGTTAATCATGAAATGTGTCTAATCTGCACACTATACACCACTGTACGAGTAATAACCCATTCTGAACATACTCGGGCTGGGATCTGTGGAGAATGCATGATATAATTATAGCAAAATTAAATTGTCATGCAAAAAAGGGTCCAAATGTTGTCTGGCATATTCCATATTTCAACTGTGTGCCAGGATGAAATGTGATCTTGCTTCATTTTGAATTATTAACTTTTGCCGTTATTAGTGTTATTTGTAACAGACCATTTTCAGTCAGAAATATTTCAGATTTTTAGGTTTTAGCTTAACATTTTTGTTTGCATCAAAGAAGAAATTGGAAATAATATCGCTAATGATATTCGCTTGTCTCGCAATGTAAAACTAGGAATCTAAACGATCACGACGTTTCGTATGCTACTGCAATACTTTGTCAAATGATAATATCGAATGTAGACACTCGGCTTTTATGCTCTACCGTGGCTCCCAACATCACAATCTCGCATGAGCGATTGCGTTCCTGATAGGTCAACAACGGAACCCGCTGATTGGCCGGTGCACACGGGCAAACAACCAATCAACGAAACACTGGATCGGCCCGCCTAACGAAACAGCGTACGATACGTCGCCACGACACTACCCCGAACAACCGGCCCACAACGGTTGATGCCAAACCCACGGCAGAACCCCCCTAGCCACCTTCTCGCTACAACGCTCATATCTACGTATCAATTTCAGGGCAGGGTGCCCGTATGTTCAATCAATAATAGTAAATATATAATCCATTGCGGATATAGTATCGGAAATAATATCGCTAATGATATTCGCTTGTCTCGCAATGTAAAACTAGGAATCTAAACGATCACGACGTTTCGTATGCTACTGCAATACTTTGTCAAATGATAATATCGAATGTAGACACTCGGCTTTTATGCTCTACCGTGGCTCCCAACATCACAATCTCGCATGAGCGATTGCGTTCCTGATAGGTCAACAACGGAACCCGCTGATTGGCCGGTGCACACGGGCAAACAACCAATCAACGAAACACTGGATCGGCCCGCCTAACGAAACAGCGTACGATACGTCGCCACGACACTACCCCGAACAACCGGCCCACAACGGTTGATGCCAAACCCACGGCAGAACCCCCCTAGCCACCTTCTCGCTACAACGCTCATATCTACGTATCAATTTCAGGGCAGGGTGCCCGTATGTTCAATCAATAATAGTAAATATATAATCCATTGCGGATATAGTATCGGAAATAATATCGCTAATGACCTATCAGGAACGCAATCGCTCATGCGAGATTGTGATGTTGGGAGCCACGGTAGAGCATAAAAGCCGAGTGTCTACATTCGATATTATCATTTGACAAAGTATTGCAGTAGCATACGAAACGTCGTGATCGTTTAGATTCCTAGTTTTACATTGCGAGACAAGCGAATATCATTAGCGATATTATTTCCGATACTATATCCGCAATGGATTATATATTTACTATTAAAGAAGAAATTGTTTCGCGTATATTCTATATTGCATTGAGAAATGCAAGTATGATCTGTAATTACATCAATCACCTTATTTATTTCTACGGTAATGACATTGGTTCATAAGCAAAAAGAAAAAGAATGCTAAATGTGACCGGCTATAGCAAAATCCGGCACTTGTCGGTAATTCATGTTTTGAAGAAATGGGCATTTTAAGTTCACACAATGTGTGTAAAAGACCTATGATTGTAAAATTGAAACAATCATATCTTCGCCAATTATTGACCAATTAGTTAGAACAAAGCATCAAATGAAAGCTTGTATGAGGCCTTTGTAATGAAATACAACCATTGAAATCTTTACAGTTGATTTTAGTTATTGAAAAAAAAAAAAATGGCAGGGATGGTCATGTATGTAAATGTACTGTATCATTCCTCTTATCCATTCTTAAAGATTCAAACAGGTGTAAAATGTTCATTTCATTTCTGCATAACATAAAGGTTAAAAGTATTCTTCCAGTGTACATTTCACTCATCTACTTTGCAAACTTTAAAGCCAGATGTGAGATGTTAAATTCTGGTCTGCATACCTCCATTGTTAATTTCAGATGACTGACATCTAATAAAAACATACCACAGTTGTACATTTCAACCTGCTGGTAAACAAAACAAGTGTGTACATTTCACATTCCTCATAATCCATGAGTAGGTGCTGTAGATAGCTATCAGTGACAATACCATATTTGGACATTAAACAATACCATATTTGGGCATTAAACTGACAGCTAATAAATGATGACACACGCGGTACCCCGGGGTACCGCATTGTGTAGCGCCATCTTGTGTCCACTCGAAACACAACCGTATTGCGTTGTGTATGCAGTGCAGCGCGCGATTGTATGCACGCTATACCCTGGTACAGCCCTAAAAAATAAATAAATAATTAAACAAAATGGCGGATATTCGTTTGGTACCCCAGGGTACCATTTATGTCATCAAATATGTAAATTTCATATTGTTTTTATTTCTTGTTGTATTGTGCAGGCAGGTGTGAAAGATTCATTTCATCTCTGCAAAATTCAGTTTACTATTGTTTGAATTTTACACTGACATTTTTGTTTTACTTTTCTCTTTGGGGATGGCTAATAAATATGTAAATTTCATATTATTTTTATTTTCCTTGTATTGTGCAGGTAGGAGTGAAAGATTATTTTTGTTAACACTTTTCTCCTTGGGGATGGCTAATAATTATGTAAATTTAATATTATTTTTATTCTCCTTGTATTGTGCAGGTAGGAGTGAAAGATTAATTTCATCTCTGCAAAATTCAGTTAATTATTGTTTGAATTTTACACTGACATTTTAAAAAACACTTTTCTCCCTGGGGATGGCTAATAAATATGTAAATTTAATATTATTTTTGTTCTCCTTGTATTGATTGTGCAGGTAGGAGTGAAAGATTATTTTTTTTAACACTTTTCTAATTGGGGATGGCTAATAAATATGTAAATTTAATATTATTTTTATTCTCCTTGTATTGTGCAGGTAGGAGTGAAAGATTAATTTCATCTCTGAAAAATTCAGTTAATTATTGTTTGAATTTTACACTGACAATTTTTAAAAACACTTTTCTCCCTGGGGAGGGCTAATAAATATGTAAATTTAATATTATTTTTATTCTCCTTGTATTGTGCAGGTAGGAGAGAAAGATTAATTTCATCTCTGCAAAATTCAGTTAATTATTGATTGAATTTTAAACTGACATAAAAAAAAAAAGTTTTCTCCTTTGGTAATTGCACTGGTATGAAATAATTTCATTTCTTGTACTTAACTTGTAAAACCATATATGCCATAATTTCAGATTGTGATTATTTATAATCTTGGTAACATTTTTCAAAAATAAAAGAGAGCTAAATTTGGTTTCCGAAAAGTCTCCCAAACCTTTAGCATGACTATCTCCCAAGTATAAAAAGTGACTTGGCACCTTTCTCTTTCTCAATCAACAAAATGTAGTATAGTCAAAACTGTCTATAAAGACCACCCAAGAGAGACACAACAAATTATCTCTTCATTCAGGTGGTCTTTATAGACAGGTTCATTGACATAAAAACAACTTTCTAGGTAAACGAGTAAAATGGAACTCAAATAGAACTTACGAGAAGTTGGAGCAAGGGCAGTGAGACATGGATGACCCTCGTTCCTATTTCATCAATACATTGTGCCATCACTGTATGTAAAGGAGACTACTTATCTCTTTCCCTCCAGTGAGAGTTTATAGACTGGTTTGACATATAAGTATATATTATACATCTCCAGTCAAAATATGTCAGTAAACATGACACAAAGGAAAACAAAGGGGTCTTTATATATACAGGGTCATTAACATGTGAACTACTATTTTTTTAAAGGTGGTCTTTATAGACTAGAGCATGTTTGACTGTACTTCCATTTTAAAAATTGAAGTCAAACTCAAATATATACAAAATGATAGCAACAACTTACGAGAAGTTTGAGCAGGGGCAGTGAGACATGGATGAGCCTCGCTCCCTGAAGACATCTATCTCTCCATCTTCCAGGTATATACAGTGTGCCATCACAGTCTGGAGAGCAAGATGAGAGAAATACATGATTAAATCAAATCAAATGAACACAAGTGGGTACCTGTCTACTACGGTCATTTTTCTGGTTATCTTGGAGTGGTCACTATACACAGGTTTGAATTCATTTCGCTTTCATAATAATAATAACACTTATGTAGGGACTAGATATATACAAATAAATATGTTGAATGTATCGTACTAACTCTCATAATTCATATTATATTTGTAAAGGGGGTTGGGGAATATTTTATTCATGTAAACAACAAATCATATACGATAAACATGATTTTTTGTGTAAATTTGTTAAACATACCTTTTTGGTCATGAGGCCGTATTTGTCGTACACATCAGTGTAGTTCTTGCAGTTAGGGAACATGGTCCGTACAGCCTCAATCTCTGCTGTATTTTCTGAAATGTGGCTCTGGAAAGTTGAGGCAAAAAATGAGAAGACTGCATTTTTGGAGAATTTAAATTTCTATCAACATTTGACATTGTCACACTTTTCCCAAATCCTATTCAAGAATTTAAGTAAATAAGTATTTACAAATAATCTAGCATCCTAGAACCAGGCTAGAAATGGCAATTCAATCTGTACACACATTAATATAAATATATAATTTCATATTTCTATAAACTTATATTTGTTGGCCACACAGGTACCAATATAAAATGGGAAAAACAAACAAAAAAACTGTTTTTGAGTGATTATTCCAAGTAGGATGTTACATTTAGCATCGAGCATGCATTAAGAAAAAAATAGGCTACGAAAAATGTGTTTACCTGTATTGGTACATCATATTTCTCGGCTAGTTGTCCCAGGCCTTTCATGAGTTGTTCTGAGCAGGACAGGGCAAAGCGAGGAGTGACCACTGGAGTGACCAAGGGGTTGGACATTGCCTGAACCTTCTGGATAAACCTGTATTAAAGGGATAGTTTTGGTTTTGGTTTAGTGGGCACTTCGAGAAATATTTTTTTGTGAGGTAATGAAAAACCAAGTTTGAAACTTTACAGAATGAAACATTTAATCATATAATGAATCACACAAAATATTGACATAGAATGCAGAATCATTGGTAAAAAAAGAAAAGAAAGACTGAAAAGAAAGGAGAACAAATAGAAGAACAAAATGTTAAAATCACACCCTAGAAAAAAATAGATATTCGATCCGATCATCAAGGTCAGTTACAGCATTAAATTTAAAGGACATGTAAAATTTGTTATCACCAACAGTGCGTGAATTTAATCAATGAATTAAAATAAACCCCCAAATCAAATAAAGCTTTTGATGAGATTTCCCGCCTCTCCTACACATCATCAGAGCGGAAAGGTCAAGTTGATTCCATGATTTTCAATTGACCTTGTTTCAGCAAAAGCACCCCACATACATCTGAAAGCAGTTTTTGTTTGGGGATTGGGTTTTCAAACAACCAACATTGACACTATATAACACTCAACAATTGCTCAATTCACGCCTGAGAAAATCATTGAGAATCAAATTTGTTCAGTCATGTGAAGAATTGACAGAAACCGACCATGAAGGCCGGCTAAAATAACCGATCTCTAGTTCCATTTTTATTCATGCATGCATGCATGATGGTGTATTCTATTACTGAACATGGTATATTGTTTCAACACAAAAAATAAAAACATTAGATCTATGCATACTACTAGCAGCTGCATAAACTCAAATTATATACATCTGCTGTAAAAATGTATTCCAAAATTTGAGATTTCTTCCTAATCGACTTTCTTAAAGGTACACTTGAGTATTGGTACTTTCCCAAATGCCCCTTGACACTAAATTGGTTGGTTTTAATTCCATTTGAAAGTTCATTGAATAAAACATGTGAAATGAGAATCATTCCCTTTCAAATGCTCTCATAGTTGTAAAATTTGATTTCAAAATATTTTATTTGTAAGTCTACCTTGCCGGGGGACATCTTGACTTTTTAGAAAAAGAAAAAAAATGCTTATAGACTTCTTTGAAAAAAATCAAAATAGGTTTTTAAATAGTTGTTGATGATATCTCTATTATAATCATTAGTTAAAAAAAACATCACATGCACAATTTTGTATGGAAAATGGTAAAAACCAATCAGTTTTTAGAGAGCGCCCTCTTGAGTTGTAACAGCTCTTTTTGAATAACAGGTGTTTTTTTTACTTAGTCGTTTGAAATTGTATATACCTTTCGAGCATGGTGGAGTTAGAACTATTAGTTTGTACCGTAATGGTGCAGGTTTTGGTTACTAAAATTAAGTTTGACCCAAACTCAACCCTTCCAAAGAAGAAAATCTTACAAAACTGTCGATGTCATAATGTCTTCAAATATTACATCAAATTTTGTTTTACTGAAGTAAAAGTCAAAAAGTTGAGTTCTCAGCCTAGAAAATGCTAAGTAAATTTTGTACTTAATCTTAGTATTGAATTGAATACTAGCCCTGGAAAAAAAAAGAAGGTCAAATTCCATGACTTTCCAAGTTTTCCAGGGCCTGTGTGTACCCTGTGTTAGAACTCACCACTCAGTGTCTTCTAACGATGCTTCTGCAGACGACTCTACATACTCGGGACATAACTCCTTGTTGTCTGCGTTCACCTTCCCAACAAACGCCCTCTGACCAAGCTCGGCTGAAAGGGAGAGACGTTTCAATTTAATTCAATTACATTCATTTTAGATCAATTGAAATTCATTACAATGAATTAAATTGAATCAAATTAAACTCAGTTTAATTCAATTCAATGTGATTAAGTTAAATTAAATTAAACTAAATTAAAATGAATTAAATCAAATAAATTACAAATAGTTGAATTTAATTCAGTTCAATTCGATACAATTCAATATACTGTAATTACATTCAAATCAATTCAATCCATTTGATTCAATTTATTTACCAGTTCACACCTTCATAAAATCATATTACATATGCTCATAAACTTCTTGTATATAACCTTCAAGTCTCCGAGACACAATTTCACAAAATACGTATACAAATGTATAATAATACATTTTTTTGAATTAGCCAGAATGTACAGAAACCATGCATTCTAGCTTGGTTGTTACATAGCACCATTTCCTTTGTTTAATATCATATTTGTTGGTCTTTTTCCCCTGTGTTTAAAGTTCAAATATATTATGCATGTATAGTTTGACAATTGTGTATTAAATGTCATTTGGTTCTCTGATAATTTTGTCACTTCTCTAACCCTACATAAATTGCTCATCATTAGCATGTGGACTTTGTACTTAACCCTAAAGGTCAGGTACATGTAAATATTTCCTGACAAATTCTTCTGTGATATAAAAAAAAAACACCCTCCATGCAGAAGGTTCATCAAAACAAAATAATATTATGAGCTCGATAAAAAAACATTTATTGAAATTTTAACAATTATAGGTGCAGCATGTTGTATTAACCTTGTGTCTGACAACAGAGGCGTCCGATTCGTTTCGGAAACACGTTGGGGGGGGGGGGGGGGGGCAGAGCATTGTTCACAAACAATGCTCCCCCCCCCCCCAATGCATTGTGTTTTCCGAACGAATGGATGCCTCTGACTGACAAATAAGGATCACTTACACAAAAGCAAACAGAATATTCATTTACCGCTTGATTAACTAGTGAGAAAAGGGGATACTTTTTCCTATTGTTCATGGAGACAAAATATATATCACAATAAAGTGAGTTGACACTCGAAACCAATAAAAGAAAAGGGTAATGGAAATATCCCAGGCACTAACTAGATAGAGCTTGAATTCACAATCTGACTTCACAGAAGTGGTTCACAAGAACTATTGTAAGCCTATATCTACAATTTTTTCTAAACTAAGATTCTTTATGTTCATGTTAAAAATAATATTGCATACTGATTTTTTAATAATTTTATTTATTTATTTATTAGTATTATTATTTCATTTTTCTTCGGCGGTGGGGGTGGGGGGTTGGTGCTTGGTCAAATTTGCGCATTTAAGCCAATCAGATTTGCGGATTTAGGTGCATTTTGTTTCTTGCATTTGATCGCAACTCTATGCAACACCCCCCTGGTACAAAATAGAAAAGTATTCACATGAATTGATCAACCAACCTGTAATTTCCGCCAAGCGTAAGGAAGCGTCTTTGTGAATTGTGGCAAAATACTGAGCAGTTGTGGTCCCATGGTTGAGTGTCCGCCTCTGTAAGAACAAAATGATTAGAAGAACAATGGTGATAACTTGTTAGCTCGTTGAATCTATATTAATTTGGCACAAAATGAATTCGACAATAGACCACAGACCGAGTATTTTAGGACCAGTACTGAAATAATGTGCACTTTACATTAAATAGAACATTTCTAAGCAACATCATTATTTTATTTCACAAGAAAGGTTTTTGATGTATTTCTATTAAAGAGCCTCCATGCAAATGCATGGATAAGTCCATATTACATGCACAATTCACTTTGAATGATGCTCCTCCTTCGCTAATAGCGCAAAAATTATATATATATATTTAGCATGAATTTTGTCATTAATGTAAAAAATCATGTTCAAAAATAGATTGTAAAGTTGTGCAATGGGGAAAGTGCTCTTTTAAAACCTAAGATTACATATAACTTTTACAGGGCCACCCTATAAATAAAACAAACTGCCACCGTAACTTCATGCAGGCTTTCATTACAAACTGAGCATCTCTAAAAACTAAGATTAAGAAGGTTTTAAAGGCACACAAAATGATCAAATGTTGGTTACTACATTGTATATTTAAATACCTGGCAATATAATTTAAATTCAGAAATGTTTTTTAATTATACCAACTTGTAATAAACTGATCAAAACTCTCACCACAACTTTTTTGTATGCCCTAGTTGCAAACTGGACATCTTCGAATTTTGACTCGGTAGGGAAAGTGTACTTTTTCAGCCAATCAAGTAGCGGCAAGTCGAGCGCTGTTCCTGTGTACACGTACTGCGGAGCGTGAATGTGGGTGTCTACCAGACCTGGCATTAGAAATTGGCTAAAAAGGAGAAGAGAAAGAAAATGAATAAGATCTTCAGACATTCTATACGAATTATTATCTTCTTCCTCATCATCATCGTCGTCGTCGTCGTCGTCGTCGTCGTCGTCGTCGTCGTCGTCGTCGTCGTCGTCGTCATCATCATCATCATCATTATCACCCCCACCACCATTGCTTATTATGATCATCATAATTAATCAATATTGTATTTGTATGGAGCTTTAGCTCTGTACTCAAATTTGATTCGCAGATTAATAATAATAATATACTCGATTTATATAGCGCCTAATATTGATTGATAATCATCTCTAAGCGCTTTACAATGATAATATTACCCCCGGTCATAGGATACAATGCAAACCAGCACACATTGTGTGCACCATCTCCACTCCCTGGGGAGCATTCCTTCCAAGCGGCACATGGGCATTGAGAAGATCCTTCACATATAGGCTTTCACCTCCTACCGGGTCCCCATTTATACACCTGGGTAGAGAGCAGCAATTGTGGATAAATTATCTTGCTGAAGGACAAAGGCAGTGGGCAGGGTTCGAACTCGGGATCTCATGATCGGAAAGCGCGCGCTCTACCAATCTCGCCACACCACATCCATTAATAAACTATACCCAAAGATCTCTAGATGTATGGTCAAACCTGACCTAAAGACCACAGAATGCCTATGAAGACCACTATTATGAAATTTTCTATACCGTTAATGAACCTGTCTATAAAGACCAGCCACCCTTTCTGTTTCCAATGAGTGGTCCTTATAGACAGGTTTCACTGTCAAGTGTAGTGTATGAATGTGTAAATGACAAACTTTCTGCCTAGTGTTGTGATACAGGTTGGCATATAAATGAACCTGTCTATCTAAAGACCACCCCTGTCTCCAATGAGTGGTCCTTATATACAGGTTTCACTGTCAAATGTACTGTAGCTGTATGAATGTGTAAATGACAAACCTTCTGCCCAGTGTTGTGACACAGGTTTGCATATGAGTGCATATTTGATACTGGAGAGATTTTTTTCTTGTGATTTTAATTCATTACAAAACTATATTCTTGTCACTTTAACTGTGGTGTCCAAGATGTTATGTACGTAAGATATAGTCAGCATTCATCTCATGAATGTGATCAGTTAATTCTGCCAATGTTATTCTCATCCAAGACCCAAGTCTGAAAGGAAAAAATAAGTGCTGCTTTGTCTATCGATTACATTATGTATAAAATTTGTCTATGTTCATTTGTCTTTGTTTTCGTGTCCACCTGTTACGTACATAAGCATGCGTCATGTACCCACATGTTTTTCAATCTGGTAGACTTTAATTTTTGAAATAAAATACCCTTGGTGTCTGCATAGGTGTCTGGTACAAAACTACGGAGTTGTTGTTTTTCAATCGGCCCTCGATCGCACATAGAACCCTATATACTTTTGGTGTCCACCTTGAATCGTATGGTTACGTACTGTACGTGAGCACTAAAAATCAAAATGGGTAACAGGCTTTCCACATCATCAAAATCAGAGGTATTACAGCTCAAAATACCAGCAATAAGTAGTTTTTGCCTTTGGGTCACTGAAGTGAAGTACCTGCTTCATTTTATTTCAATTATCTTTATTTTCATATATGACTTGAATATTTGGTGTCCATGTTACATACGTAATATTGCCATGAACATATATTTTGTCAGCAAGTCACAATCCAAGGTATTACATGTACAGCTCCAAATACCAGCAATAAGTAGTTTTTGCCTCTGGGTCACTGAAATGAAGTACCTGCTACATTTTATTTCATTTATTTATATTTTCATAGTTTGGTGTCCATGTTACATACGTAATATTGCCTTTAACATATATTTTGTCAGCAAGTTTGAAAGTATGCATTAAAACAAACCCAAACATGAAAGAAGAAAACTGATCTTAAGTAAACAATTAGGGGTATTTGGTTGGTTAACATGCAGAAATGATAATTAAATTAAATATTCCTACAGTGCCCCCTCGTTACGTAACGGTGTCCTCCAATATATATGGTACAACATTAGCCATATCTAGGTCAGAACTTCATGTCATGTTTCATTATGGACAAGTTGTGGTAGGAAATGAAAGTATTTTAGTCATGTAATCATACATTAGGAGGACACCATGTAACGTACGTGAGCACTAAAACAATAAAATTTGAATTGGCTAAATAGACTACTTGGAATTAATGAACTATCTTCTATCTTTAGGATCGAGTTGGACAGTGGTTAAACTTGTAAATAAATGTGTTTGCATTGCTTTTTACAGCAATTAATATTTTGGTGTCCATGTCACGTTTTTGTATCCCAGTATCAAATATACACTCATATAATAAAAATAAGTAGACTGGAGAGATATAAATGAACCTGTCTATCTAAAGACCACCCCTGTCTCCAATGAGTGGTCCTTATATACAGGTTTCACTGTCAAATGTACTAGCTGTATGAATGTGTAAAATGACAAACCTTCTGCCCAGCGTTGTGACACAGGTTTGCATATAAATGAACCTGTCTATCTAAAGACCACCCTTTTCTGTCTCCAATGAGTAGTCCTTATAGACAGGTTTCACTGTCAAATGTACTGTATGAATGTGTAAATGACAAACCTTCTGCCTAGCGTTGTGACACAGGTTTGCATATAAATGAACCTGTCTATCTAAAGACCACCCTTTTCTGTCTCCAATGAGTAGTCCTTATAGACAGGTTTCACTGTCAAATGTACTGTATGAATGTGTAAATGACAAGCCTTCTGCCCAGCATTGTGACACAGGTTTGCATATAAATGAACCTGTCTATCTAAAGACCACCCTTTTCTGTCTCCAATGAGTAGTCCTTATAGACAGGTTTCACTGTCAAATGTACTGTATGAATGTGTAAATGACAAACCTTCTGCCTAGCGTTGTGACACAGGTTTGCATATAAATGAACCTGTCTATCTAAAGACCACCCTTTTCTGTCTCCAATGAGTAGTCCTTATAGACAGGTTTCACTGTCAAATGTACTGTATGAATGTGTAAATGACAAGCCTTCTGCCCAGCGTTGTGACACAGGTTTGCATATAAATGAACCTGTCTATCTAAAGACCACCCTTTTCTGTCTCCAATGAGTGGTCCTTATAGACAGGTTTCACTGTCAAATGTACTACCGTAGCTGTATGAACGTGTAAATGACAAACCTTCTTCCCAGCGTTGTGACACAAGTTGCATCCAAGCCATGCTCTTTAAGAAGACCATCCAGCTTTTCTTTGGGAGCCACAAACAGTATCTGTACATAATAATAACAGAAAACAAACATTATTTTACAATATATACAAATTAATCTCACAATACTGTATAATATGGCAGGTTTTCTGCTTCAGAGAAGGGTTCTTCCGTGTTTTTATACACTGAAAATCACCTACATTTTTTTGTATGCTTTCATCATTTTTTGCAAATTATCATGTTGAATAATTATAACAAAAGCCATTACAAGATCAACAATATTTATTTTGGATACAACAAATCTTATATAAGAATGTATAATTGTCAACAATGATGTCACCACCTCTTCCTAAATTTGAAACCAATAAAATATGATACACAATTTATAAATAATATAATAATTAGAGAAGTTTAAATTATTATTATTATGACGTATGACGTCCTCCGTAAATAATGAGTAATATGTCATTTTAAAGTGTGTTTAATTTATTATGCATGTTAGTTGTAAATATATTCTTTGTAACCATGTGAAAGAAGAAGTTCCATTAATTTGGACAAAAACTCAAATAAATAAATTAATCAATCAACTTCTATTTTTAGATTTTGTTCATATCTGACTACGGGATTCTCTGCAAGTTTGTATGGCCAGCACACATCCTGTTCTTTGTTAATATTTGCTATTCACCGAATCCCTGACCACAGGAAAATGTTAAAGGTCACTTCAGGGAAAAAAATACACGGGGGCGGCGGGGGAATTAAATTTTTTTTTGTCCGATTTTTCTGCATGATCAGATCGTGATCAAATGCTGATCTGATGATCACTTACAGCATTAGAGCTAAATAGTAGCCCCTGAAATAAAAAAAAAAGAGGGCCGGAAATTTGTAGCCCCCGAAAGTTGGAAAAGTAGACCCCGAAAACTTCCATAAAATTAGATTATTTTGGGAGCCCCCAAAATAAAAATAATAATTTTTCCCTGTGTCTTTGGTGTGATTTTAACTTTGAAATAGACAACTTGTGTGAATTCACCATTGCCATTCACCAAATCTCTGACTACAGGAAAACTCTCACCATTTCATCCGTTCACGCTCACTATTTCATCCGTTCACGCTCACCTTTTCACCCCATTCACCAAATCTTTGACCACAGGAAAACGTTCAAGGTCACTTAATTGTGCGATTTCAACTTTGAATTAGACTGGTCCACAAACCACATTCAAATATGCCTCATTGCCTACTGCAATGCAGGAATTCATTTTTTTTTTAATTTTAGGGGGCTACTTTTTTCAATCTGATGGATATCACAAAATCTTTAACATTATACCCTATGGTAATTTTAGGGGCTACCTACTGAATTAAGGGGGCTATTTTGATAATTAGGGAGCAAAATCGCCATCAGCCCCCGTATATTTTCTACCCTGGCCTACTGGTCTGCAGTTAAGCTATTCAATTTGCCTGCATGTTTCTAAAATTACTATGTCAAATTTGATACTGGGAATCAACCAACTGTACATATATATACATTTACAGTTAATCTGTGTATATTGCCCACCTATTTAAGGGAAACAAGAAAGGTGGCCACTGTAGACAGGTTGACTTCTTAAGACAAGTGGCCACTAAGACAGGGTTTGACTGCTCATGCCAGGCAAATCTTGATCAAACTCTCATACTTCCAGGAACCTCCAGTGTATGTAGGTTAAACAAGTTTTGATGGAAAAATAGTACACATTAAACTGCTGAGCACTTGTACTTATTTTAAAGTAGAATATCGTTGAAAATGATAAATATGGTAAATTATACATCTACGGAAAGCTTATAACCTAGAGAGCACGAACATATTACTTTTCAGCCTCACAGGGAAATGGGAATATAATAATGAGCGATTCTGTACACCCCATGCACTATCCGCTCAACTGAAGAAAAGCGGAGAGTGGGAGAACCCCTTTCTAGTGACGTCATTCATTGAGTAGACCACGCACCCGACATACACACACTGCAGTATAAACACACAAAATCATTCATCATTCAAGAGTATCCCTTGTGTATAATTGTTGATATATATTTTGTTGTGTGTAACTTATTAAATAAATATATCCTTATAATGATACAAACATCAATCTCTTGTGTATATTTTCATTATTTTACGAATAATTAGTAAAATGTCACGAGTTATATCTGTCTTTTTCTTGCATCTGCCTCTGAATGGTGTGCGTGCGCATATGCAAAATGAACAAGTTGTTTACGAGTTGAACGCTATCGAAGTGCCTTGGAAAACCTGCTGTATCTTTCTTGAAACCTCACCAAAATTTGTATTTCATATATCAAATGGAAGAAGAAAAACCTAATTTACTGATAAATATAATATCTAAACAACAAATTTGGGGCAAATATTGAAAATTAGGCATAATCCGTACCGCATTTTGTTTTGTTTTTTTAAGCTTCAGAAAAGTATAAATTTCACTATTTATCCCCCGTGGGCAAAACCGAAACTCTAATATATGATTAATCATACATTCATAAGACTTCACACGAAATATCCTGTCGAAACGTTATTTTGCAGGGTCATGTCGGGAAAAAAATCCCCGACAATGTCTATAAAAAAAGACGCGCGCCGCACTGCGTTTGCGTGCGGGTAGTCCCAACAGTACATTTTCATGTAGTGTGTGGTGTGTCTGATTATAACGACTTGCTCTATGATATGCAAGTATTTCGAACGTATAGTGGAATTTGTAGGACCTACTAGGTATCATTTAAAAGAGTATGACAAGTCCTTAATTTAATTTATGACCTATATTTTGCGGTATTTGATTAATTTGACACCCTATTACGTAACATTTATTTTAAAGAAATACATAAGACTATAGTTGTGTACTTGTAATCTTTCTTACAAAACCATACCAGAAGATATGTTTTGTTTTTCTCAATTTTTTTCAGGATCAGATGGGTAGATATTCTAAATCATTTGGTGAAAATTTCATTTGTTCAGGCCAATTATTTTTGCTTTATAATTAGTTTTGATATTTTTGGTACCGGTGTCAAATTTCTCCCCAAATGTGGTAATTCTCACAATTGTTTACACCATTTAGTTATCATCAACATCATCATCGACATCATTATCTACATCGTCACCATTTTCAACAACACCATTATCATTACGTTCATGATCATCACAATTATCAGCATCATCATCACCATCAACCTTATCAACATCACAATACTTATACAAATTAGCATCATCTTCATCTTCATAACCTTCATCATGCTTCATTAACGTCATCTTTGTCATGATCATCGTCATCACGATTAACATTGTTGACATCTTCATCACCATCGTTATCGACACATCACTATTGTCAACACCATCAACATTGCGTTCATGATCATAATTATCAGCATCAATATTATCAACATAATATTTTCAAATTAGCATCGTCTTCATTATTAATATCATCTTCATAATTACCATCGTCATGCTTCATCATCTTCATCAACGTCATCTTCGTCATGATCATCGTCATCACGATTAACATTGTCGACATCTTCATCACCATCGATATCATTACTATTGTCAACACCATTACGTTCATGATCATCTTCATCGTCACCATCAATATTATCGACATCATATTTTTTTCAAATTAGCATCGTCTTCATAATTACCATCATCATGCTTCATCAACGTCATTATCATCATCGCAATCAACATTGTCAACATCTTCATCATCACCATCATCAACATTGTTAACATCTTCATCATCACCATCATCAACATTATCAACATCTTCATCATCACCATCAACATCCTCATCATCATCACTTCCCCCCCTTCCCCCCGTCATCGTCGTCACGATCATCGTCAGCATCATCATCACCACCATCACTGCTTCATCAAAATTATTGTGATGATTACTTCAAAATAACAATAAATATTTATCAGTATTCATAAAAATAAATCAAAGGTTTGTAAAGATGTTGTGAGATTATTTTCTTTAAAAAAAATAATTTTAAAGACATGATGAAGACTTACATTCCATTTAAAAATAACTTCAAAAGCACAAAAGTTCTAATAAAAATGGACACAAGGAAGGAATACAAATTCTACATGGGTAGTGAAATTTATTTTGTTGTACATTTTTCTTCAATTTTTTACAAGAAATAATTCAATCGCACAGAAAGAATTAATTTTAAATTCTAGGTGGCTACTTTTTCAATCTGATTGATATCACAAAATATTTCCCTTAAATTCACTATGATGATTTTAGGGGCTACCTACTCATTTCAGGGGGCTATTTGGAAAATTGGCGGGTAAATTTGCCCTCAGCCCCCGTGTATTTCCTAATTGATAGACAAGGGTGATCTTTTCATATTAATCATCCATTTGCAAAATAGTTGTGAAGGGGCAGGGTTTCAATGCTCTTTTAGTAATAATTATTTATGAATGACTAAAAAGTCTAAATATAATAGAGTCAGGTTTATAATAGCTTTTGACCATATGAGCAATAAAAACTAAGACTGAGGTTTCAGAGCCGAACATCGAACTAGGGTTTTCTACAGCTCAGTCGGTAAGAGCGCCGGTCTAACAATTCGGAGGTCTCGGGTTCGAATCCCGTTGAAATCTCATTTTCTTTGCTCTTTTTAAATCACATTATAATAGAGTTCGACGGGAATATCAAACAAAACATCTAATTTCTCATGTGCAAGAGATGAGAAACAATGCGATGTTAAGGCTGGCTAGCTAGGGAGGTCCGGAAGGACCAGGGAATGGTGTGTACTTGTATGGCATCGGTCTGTTGAAGTGGTGTCATCAGTAGTACATGTAGTCCTCTCAACTTGCGTAAGGCCTGAGCATCACATCAGAGCAAAGGTATACTTCTAGATCAACTGTAAACAGATAAAGAGATGTGGCAGGGAAGGAAAAATAAGAGATGTATTCCATTATATTTGTCTGTTTCTAGCAATTTTGTCTTAGGCAGGGTTTGTCACTAGCACTTGCCCTATTGCCACGTTAAGTACAAATTTATGCCTGGAAACGGTCAATGGTATATTTTGCTTGCCCGACCAGCAACTAAAACTTCTGTTCAATATCACAATGTAAGAAAAGTATGATTCCTTGTGTGTAATCTTATCTTGAAACAAGAGTAAAATAAGCCAAGCACATCGTCATTGAGCTACCTCCATGTCAACTATTTCCCCCAATCTTACAAAATATTTACAGAAATATTTAAATGATTGAAAATGAGCAAAGAAAGATAGGCTTTGCCGGGAGTCGAACCTGAGACCTCCGGATTGCTAGACCGGTGCTCAAACCATCAAGCCACAAAGACTTTTGAATGGCGGGCGTTCCCATGAAACCCTTTTCAATGCTCGATTAGTCAGAAGCTATATAAACTGAGCCTCTTCGTGGTTTGATGGTTTGAGCACCGGTCTAGCAATCCGGAGGTCTCGGGTTCGATTCCCGGCGAAGCCTATTTTTCTTTGCTCATTTTCAATCATTAAAATATTTATCAGATTAAACAAAAAGGTATTATGCTGTGAACTTGTTATATTCTTTCCTATATTCCTGTAGCTTAATGTTTCATATTTATAATACAAAATAATATAATTCTAGAGTAGACCCCAGTCAAATGTATCCCCAGTCTAAATTAATGGAATACTTACATGGACTTTGGTAAACACTGACCACAGATCTTCATGAATTCATCTTCATCTCGTCTGCGTCCTCAATTACGTTAGGCTGTACGGTTTTGCTTTCATTCCCTCAGTCCTCAGCATGAACATGATGGCGTTGAAATCCAAACTTTGAAGGCCTAAATTTGTAAAACAAAATTCCAGTAGAAACAGAAAAATAAATGAAACTGAGTGAATTATAAAACTAAAAGTCTGACTTTATCATATGAAATAAATATGAACTGGTGATGTATGTTACTCGTTAGTTTCAAGGCAATGACTAGAGCAAGAACTGTATTATCCATGATTTGAATAGAGGTAGTTTTGATTTGTTAACTCACAAATTATACAACTTGACATCGACAACATTCAACGTCATCAATTCAATTACTAGTTGATTGTACTGGTTCGACATGCATAATTTTGCGTAGAATGTGTCTATTCGATTAAAGAACATGTGTATGTGCCGCGTGTAAATTGTAAATTTTGGCTAATTTACTCCTGTATCTTGCATCATTCAATATGCTTGGAGAGCGATGGTAGAATGCTAGCGCCGTGGTATTATAATCAAAATTAAGCACAGCATTTCCGCTGCTCTCCACATTGTTGTGGCGGTAATCTATAACTCCTAGATCAGCGAATGCCAGTACCGTAAATCTCCGTGTATAAGGCGCACTCGTGTATAAGGCGCACCTCCAATTTTCTAAAAAAAAATGTAAAAATTATATATATATATATATATATATAATGCAAGAAATAATCTTAAATGATTGAGAATGGTTCGAGTCCTGGCGGAGACCAATTTTTCGACCAGTGCCTTTTTTCATTTGGAGGATTAAAGGGAGGAACAATGCTTATTAAGCTACGCCTATTATTCTTCCTTCTCAATCATTTAAGATTATTTCTTGCATTATTTAAATATTGGAAGAAACCAAAGCTGTATGTATTAGTTCACTTCTCGCTTATATATATATATATATATATATTTATTTTTTTTAATTTATTTTTTTTTTAAGAATTTTTTTAGAATTTTGTTTTTGGGACACCCTGTAGTCATGTTGGAACACTTACATCGCTGGTCTAGGGCATATCAAGGGCCTAATGTCAATTGTAACTTTCATCATCATATACTTTTTTCACATAAAAAATAGTGGTTAGTACAAAAATTGCACACATTGAGCAATAACACTGGTGCTCATGAATATTCATATTTATGAATATTCATAAGCACTTATACTGCATTATATACTGCACTATATAATGCAATTGTCTTAATTAACTAACAATAGATTTTCAATTATGAGAAAATTGTATAACAAATGGTTAGATAATTGCATATATAATGAGTACTGCTGCTCACGAATGTATGAATATTCATTAGCAGCAGTAATTTGCTTAATAAACTTGCATTTTTTACATCTGTAACCAACATTTTTATTTTGAGAAAAATGTACATGTATATGTTGCTGAATGGCTACAACAGACACTAAGCTCTTGTCATGCCATGGGCCAGTGTAATATGCATTGAACATGACTAGAGGGTGTCCCCCCCCAAAAAAAATTTCCCCCCCCCCCCCCCCAAATTTTATTTATTTATTTTTTTGGCTGTACCTGTGTATAAGGCGCACCCCCGACTTTAAAATTTTTCCCGACGGAAAAAAGTGCGCCTTATACACGGAGATTTACGGTACTCACAACAACGATCTCGAAAGTATTGCACTCATTTTGAATATGTTGAAAATGTATTTGTTTTTGTCATTATTTTCCCCGTCAATGTCACTCGTCGAAGCTAAATACCCACCCATCATGCACTAAATGAATCATGAAAGTAAAAATCCATTACGATATTATAATTGTTGGTATTCTATGTCAAATTGCGTAAGACTTACCAAATGGCAATAGCGTGCGTGTATCACTGCCAAACGGAACACAACTTTACGTCCAACACGCAAATTTCGATCTTGTTTTTGTTCTAATATCTGAAAAAATATTCACTTAGAATTAATTTTGTCATGTTTTTTCCGTAGACTAATACTTATTTGAATTATTTTATTATTTTGTTTCGATGAAATAAACTGAATTCAACGAAGAATATGTGTGCTTTGTGTGCGTGTTTTTTAGTTGCGAAATGACTTTGGCTTTGGTCTTGGAGCACTTCTAGTTCTAGTTCTAGCTCCTGCCACTGACATCGTCATCGGCCATTTCTTTTATTTGGCATGCGCCAGTTTGTAGAATAAACGGTCTATAAAATGATGAATACAAACTCAAAATTCTATAGTTCAATAGTTCATGCAATGAATTTCATTTAATTTAGATATACCGAAACTCACCAATTATCTCTATTATTTGGATCAAGTCTGGATTCACTATCGGCCTCGCTCCATTCATACCACCAGCACCATCATCGTCTTCCGCTCCGCCCCCGTTAGCTCTGGCCTCCGGTTCGTGCTGGTACGCGCGCATGGGGTAGTGCAGCCGCTGCGCCTCCTCCGAGCCGTCTCTGACTCTGTCATATCTTCAGCCGTCATCATCATCATCATTATCTTCTTCCCCTTCCGTTTCCAACTCTCCCAACTCACCATCATCGTTATCGCTGTCGACAGAAGATTCATCTGAGTCATTCTCTTCAATCTCTATTTCAAGTTCTAGCGCGAGTTCCGACATTTTGGCATTTCTTTGAACGCTATGTATGTTGCACGCTTAATTGAAATCATGTACAAAGTCGGCGGGAGCTGATCGATATACTACGGTACGGCCCGGTTGCTATACGCTTGTCGTACTCAATGAATGACGTCATACTTTTGGCAGAGTTTCGGAGGGGTCCGTGAGACGAATTATGAAGTAGTGAAATGGCAATTTTTGATGGAGGGCTATTCCGTTCCATTGATTCAGCGTCATTGGAAAAGTCAACATTTGTATACCATATAATGTATTGTTTCATAAAATACCAAATATAAAGCGATTTAAAATCAACAGAATTCTCCTTTAATATCTATCTTCTGCAATTTAGTTTCATATATTCTTTAATTATCATACTCCAGAGGATTACTGAGTGTGTATAAAGCAATATGTGTGCACTTCTAGAATAGCATTGGCTGGAATGCTCCCCAGGGAGTGGAGAGAATGCAGGATGAGTGCTGGAATGATAGTGGGGGGTGTTTATCCGATGACCGAGGTAATAATAATAGATGCAGGTCCCTCTGGGAGAACAGTTCAAAAGCACTGGAGAGGCTTACTTCTGTAAATGAAACCAATTATCATAAATAGTATTATTACTATTATTATTGTTATTATTATCATCTTTCCTAGCGTGAATAAGCTGGTAATTTTAAATCCTTTGAGCACTGTCATGGGATTTGACGAACTAATAAACCACCTTTCTGCTTTAACCCGGATAAACAAACAAAATTGTATTATATTTTATTATCATATTTCCTAGCGTGAATAAGCCATAAATTAAAGTCCTGTGGTTTCATGGAATTTGACGAACCAATAAACGGCCTTTCTGCTCCAGTCATGCAGACAGGTCCTCTTTTGTGATTCACCCAAATTGCTTCATTGACGCAGCAAAAGCTGTCAATGCTAGTTGCTACTTTTGTTATTTTAGCCGCCCAACCGTGCGCAGTGTGTACTTTGTGTTCTGTGCTCATCCGATATCCACTTATACCCCCGTCACATATAGCTACGCTCTCGCGCCGCTCCTAATCCCCATAATCCCCATTCATAAATTTGGCAGTGGGAGGCGAAGCATTGTCCGAACGATGATTAAATGACGAATGAATGGGAGGATTATCGCACATAGGTGAAAGGATATCCTCTCATGCATGGACATACAATGGCTCCCTAAACAAAAGAGCAGAACGCCAAAGACTCACGACCGCTTTCGACATGTCCAAAGCTTAAAAAGCGGTCGTGGGTCGGTCGTGGGTCTTTTGCCGACCTAGTCTTTTGTTCAGCGAGCTATTTTCTGTGCATTCATGGAAGGATATCTATTGACACATGTGAGATAATCTTCCCATTCAGATCCTCATTGGACAAAAGACATTTTGCAGATACATTCCAGTGATTGTGATCAGCTATTGTCTAGATCGTGGCTAGAGCGTGGCTCTAGTCTGACGGCACACTAACATGCACTTGGCTTCCATTATGGAACACATCAAGGACAATTTTCCACATATTTCCAGTTGGCTACTCTACTCAAAACTTTTATCTCTGAAGTTCAAGATGATCTATTTAATAGTGCAATAATTGATACTGTATTTTCCAAAGCCACAGTTCTTTTGGGACCATGCAGCCCTGTGCCCCGTGACGTAAACATCGTACGACCAATTGAATGATTAATATTGAATCTCTCTCGTTAAAGGCCCTGTAATGGGTTAAAAGAGTTGAGTATGATTTATTCACATAATTTATTAATTGACACAAAGTCTAAATGGAAAGAATACACGTACAAGCCTCCATACTAACTTTTTTCTGTTCTAGCCTTTTTACTTGCCAGATATCCAATTTTTAATTGCCACTGGCAAGTGGACTAGTGCTAGTCTCGAGCCCCAGTCTCAGGTTTCCCCGACATGGCACCAACTAATATATGCAAGGCACATCAAAGGTTTTAGAGTACAGTTGGTCAAACTGAATTTTAGTAACCAAAACCTGCACCATTACATTACAAACTAATAGTTCCACCACGCTCGAAAGGTATACAAAATTGCAAACGACTAAGTGAAAAGCCTTTCGTTCAAAAAGAGTCGTTAAAACTCAAGAGGGCGCTCTCTAAAAAATCATCAGTTTCGACCATTTTTAATAACAAATTGTGCAGGAGATATTTTGTTAAAATAATGATTAAATAAAAAGATCACCAACAACTGTTTAAAAACATCTTTTGGACATTTTTGAAAAGTGTAAGCATTTTTTTTTTTAACGACTGGTTCAAAATTATTGAATTATTATGGGGCACCACAATAATTACAAATGGTTATATTTATAGATATTTCAGCCCTCTCTGAAACAATTTTAATCGAATAAAGTTTATTCTGTCATTAAAATTGTATGCTCTTTCAAATTTGACATTTACAGTTACATGTAGTTTTTCTTTATCTCTCAAAAAAATATCATGTGCAGCGCCCTCTATACCAAAAATAAACTATCCCTTTAATACAAGTTTTGCTTTCTAGTAGATTCCTCTTTTTTCAATATATATACATATTTTTTGTTGTGTTAATATTTTGTTGGAAACATAAATAAATGGAATAGAATTGAATTGAATTCATGTAATTATATTTCAAACAGGGTAGTTGAATAGCTTGTCTCCAGGACATCAGGCAATGAACACACATCTAGAATTTGTTAGTGAACTATCAATTGTTGCAATTAAAATCGTGATGAAGCCATTTAGGTGCAGGATTATAGTGCAATAACAAATCTGGTCAAAGCCTTACAAGTGAAAACAATTATAATTTGAACATCCATTTACAATTGACTAGTCCGTTATAACCGTAGACCAAGCTGATTTTGCATACATGTACACAATAGCAAAACAGTTTAAAGGCCTCCAAAATATGAATACATTTTGTACAGTACTAATCGTCAAATTCCACCAAAATTACTTGGAGCTTTCACACTTATTTCGTACCTACATGTAGTTGTTTGGCTTATTGTAACAGCAGAATAAAATAGGTTTTGATTTTTTCAATGTCTCCCTAATTTTAAAGGAAATATTTCTGATTAAAGTGATTCATTAACTTGATACAATTCAACCAAATTCACTTGGAGCTTTCACACTTCTATTGTACCTTGTTAATACTTGGGTTATGGTTACCAATAATGAAATGGGTTTTGATTTTTCAAATGTCTCCCTAATTTTGGATATATATAATTAGATTTAATTTGAAACGGTCTCTTGATGCTTTTGACCGTACAAGTCAAGAGTTTTTGCAATCGGATACTCAATTGTCCATAGTATCCAAGTTTGGATACAACAGGAGACTTTTCGGGATAAAATCAGACATTGATTTTACTTGTTTTCACTCCAGTTAGTTAAACATTATTTTTCTGTGAAAATCTCACATACATGTACATGTATCCTTCTCAAGAATCTAGCAATGAAAAATGATTGGGGAACAAATAGAAAGTTATTTAGATCTTGAATTAATAAAAGGTCGTTACAACCATTTTTACATAGGACACTATTTGTACATACATGTATTAAAGGAGAAAATCAAAGAAAACCCCTAAATATGACGATATTCATATCTACAGAAAGTTTATAAGCCATATAATGAGCTTGACTGACATTCAAACAATATAACGCGTCCATAAAAGCGAAATTAGAGTGAAAACATCACCCTATTCCCAGGGACAAATTCGCTCAATCGCTACACGAAACGGCCTTTAGCTGTGACGTAAGAACCGGGCTTGAAGCCCAGGCGGCTGCCGCGGTTGTATGTAGATAAGCGTATAACATACCAGGCTGGAAAGACAAGCTTCAACTTAATTATGTGCTATTTTTCCCTTACCAAGAATAAATTATAATACTACATTGTTTGTAATTTGCTTCTCATTTATATTTTCATCATGATATTCCAACAAATGTATTGTTTGTGACAAAAAAAGTTGAAAAAAGGTGAAAAAAGAAGGGGAAACTATACGACTGTGTCGTGCAGTAGGCCTGCACAGATTTTTTACCAACATGTAGTTTCACTTTGACATATCAGACGGAGAATTTACCACTTCCATTATGGAAACAAACAGTTAATAATCATTATGAATCAAATGAAATTTAATAAAACGAAGAATAGTTATTACTTTAGTCGATCTATCATGGCTAGTTTCATGGTTTAGCTTGAAAAGTCGAGTGAATTAGATTCGCGATCTCCTGTGTTGTTACGATTCATCCGCGATTTCTCTGAACATTGGCAGCCGCATTACCTACACGGCTGATAGCGCTGGCGGATTTACATTTCCTGCGCGCGCATCAAAACAAACGAGTGCATGTGTTAGCTAGCTAGCTTGCTCCTTCACGGATACTTCGAAGTCCATTAACAGGCTGTTTTGTTGAAATTCTTCATCCATGTTGAACTTTCAGATGTAATTCTAGAGCGAGATCGTGATCGTGTGGACTGTAGAAAGCTTCGAATATAGCGCATACGTTGGAACTACTTTTAGTTCAATAACATACACAATATGCATAGTATACGGCCGGGTATACGATCGTGCGCTTGCATGTATTTCTCGATGGACGAAACTTTTACGAAACGAAACAAAACCAAAACAAAACGGTGAGCAATACACTATTCTACCAGTTATTGACATATTGAAATGGATAAGAAATATTATATATTGTTATAACAAAGGCAATTCTAGCTCGGAACATGATTCTACTAGGTAATTTTCTTTTGAAACACAGCTATAATAGATTTGTTTTTCATACTATCTCCGTGTACATATGAACAACAATTCGGCAAAATGGATTGAGTTGTAAACAGTTATTTTACGGAGATTGACACCTTTTCAATGCCAATAATGACATGAATATTGTTAGGATATGTTTCAGGACATAAGAGGACAACTGTGTGTCAGATATTAATTATTCAGGCAATATTCAATCGTTTTGAGAGAGTAGAACTGCGTCCACTCTATGAACAATTGCGTGTAGATCGCCGTTCGAGCTAGAGCTGTCGGGAGCGCAAAGCCCGGCTCTTACGTCACGCACAGAGCCACTTTGCTGTGCCGATTTCATGGTAAAGGGGAGGGTCAATTCACTAAAATTTCATTTTCATAAAACATGAAACTGAACACTTTCATGACTTGTTAACTGCACAAATTGCTTTAATAACTCATTCTATCATAAAATAAACCATAATAACTTGATTCTATTCCCTTTGAATTTCTACTTTAACAAAATTTACCAGACTGAAACATCCATCTACAATAAACCATATCCTTGGAAGTATTAGACCATCCCATTGCTTTGCAGGGGTGCTATCGTTGGGCATCCCCAATTGACAAACAAAGGAAGATATCAATTGAATATCACAGCGTGAGAGCATCTGGACTTTGTGCATGAAGAGTATCCTTTTTCATCAGAGTAATAATGCTTCTCAATGGGTGATTGGGAATTATACTGTAATAAATACCTTTAAAAAAAGGGTTTCAATTTCAAAATCAGCCCTACCTCTTGTAACAGCGAGCTGAAATAAGTACCAAACCCAATTTGTTCATGTATACAGTATAGGGTGCATTCATCTTCATGTTTAGCCCATAATCAGTGCTGTGCAAAGTGTTTCTGAAGGCTAATCTTTATCAAGTAAAAAGACTTGTATAACCGTGGTGACATACATTACAGGCTAATCCTGCAGAGAGTGACATTTGAGTAAACAAACGAGCATTTAACATATATACACGGTTCGCTCTTGAAACAAACAAAAGTGTAACAAAATTGTAACTGCGATCTATTAGTCAAGGGCCCCATTGCAGAAAGAGATACAATCAATTGTAAGTAATAATTAATTATAAGTCAGATCATGTGTTCTAACTGCGCAAACCTGATTGGTTGAAAGGCATACATTTTCTGGCTTACAATCAATTGTAACTTACAATCGATTGTATCTCTTTCTGCAACAGGGCCCTGATCTACACTCTACACTACAGTGTAATGCATGTCTACCATGGATATCTATGTAATATGAATGTGCATGCAAAACCTAGCACTGGTTGTGGCTCATTATGCTTGGATGCATCGTGATGCACATTATATATCTCGATAAGATTAGCTGGCTTCAGGTCTTTTCATGATGTTGGGGTCATTGGTGGTAATGCAGAAAACAAACAATGATGAGAAGACTATTGGGATCATGTCTACACGACAGATTTATCTACATGTAAGTTTTATACTCAAATTGGCAAAGGTGCATAGGTGATAGTGCAACGTCACTGCGATATTTTGTCTCAATTTATAGCCATTTGGCAATTTAGCCTTTGACAAAAATTCCACTATGATCAAAAGCTTATTTAATAATACAAGCTTTTGCCTTTTAGGGGCTCCAAACCAAAATGATTAATCGCAGAGTGGCGGGGAGTGGCATGCAGTGTACATTGATTGCGCAAGGGGTGTTCGCGAATTCACTTTGTCTTTGACGGCACTTTGACCCAGTTGTTAATGGTTACGACCGACGCTACCAGTAGTACCACATAGTTTGTCATGTGTAACATACAAAGTATTTTACACATGACAGAACAGGTATGAATATATGGTTGAATTTATGAAATTAAATGAAATAACATTTTTAGGGAATGGAAACACTTCTCCACTGGCACCGGTCAGGTCGCACTCGATCAGACAAGTGCCAACATCAACACAATTGCCAATGTGTCAGTTGCAATCAATCATTCAAACACTACGCTCAACTCCATCATCATTGATCAGCAATTAACAACAACCATTCACTCAGCTCAGCACTTCAGTGTAACTTAAAGTCTTCAGCTACCCGTACCTTTCCCGTTTGCACATCTACGCCTACGACTTGATGTTCCAGCATCTCGAGCGGCGAAGTCGCCGTAGAATGAATCAACGTCCCGCAGAAAACTCTTGCGTTTTTCTCCACTCCGTGACCATTTTCTGTCCCACAAGCTTCAGTACTTTGCGTCTCCATCATCGAAAGGTTTAGATCATCAACGCCGATACCAACAACAAGATTGAAGAAGGGATGGAGAATACAGTACCCTGTAGTTGTAATTGTAGCACCAACATCGAGTCTTCTTCAGACATTCGATCGCAGTGTGTATCATGTATTCGTCGTGTGGCGGGGCGCTGGCCTGGGCGAATGTATTATGTGTATACCGCCGTACGTACTCTTGATAATTATACGGGTAATAGCGCGAATGCATCAACACACACAGGGCCACGAGGTCAATGGTTTCCGACGTAGTTGGGTCTGGGGGAAATTGTAAACAAACACGATCCTAGTCTATTACATAGACACAATAGTAATTGATGTAATTCTGTAAAAAAAAAAATAATAATACTAATAATAATCAACATTTCGTTAGCAACCAAAAATAATATATCACCCTAAAGTGCAGGATTACCAAAACGAATAAAACATTACTATACTTTCCGTTAATAATAGTTGATAGTGTGTATGAAAAATTCAAAAAATGATTGTTATACATATTTATCGATTTGGGTTTTCATATCAAGACTAAGTCTACAAGCCCCACCCACAAACGGAGGGTGTGTATGGGGGCTCGTCTGTTCGTCAAAGGTCAACATACTTTAAAATGATCAACTTGAATGTCGCCCCCAAAAGAGCATAATATAACAATAGCAAGAAATGTATAATGAGCACTATGGGACTCTGAACTCCCGAGTTATTCATGTCATTTCTGCTTATGAATAATTCAAACAGTATTGTATGTATAATTGCCTTCAGTGGTTTTATTTACATAATAATAATGATACTATTAATAAATCACATTCTAAGTGCTGCCTCTTTATGTTTATATTCACAATACTGACAAAGCTGAAAAGTGCACAATTAAGTTGTTGGGTATAGTTTGATTTCACAATCCGCTCTTTATTTTCTGTAGTTATTAATATTTGTAAAACCAGATTTCTAAATTATTTTGGTCACAAATAGCACCTCTGTGCAAATCTGAGTAATTGTGCACTTTTACTGTAGTCAATGAGTAATTTGACAACTATTTTTGAAAATATTGGAGAAGAAAAAAAGCAGAATCGGCGGATTCAACAATGCAACACAACCACATCCAACGTCCAAGTTTCTGCACTGATCCAACATTTGTACTGCATTTTGCACACTGAATTATCATGAAATCAGATCACCTTGTCATACACTATACATTTAATTCACTATAGATAAATTATAAAATGCAATTGAACATTTTGAAAGAATTTCTGATGGAAAAAAAAGTAATGCTGTAATTATGTTAAACAAATAATCATGTGGGTGTTTGTTACAGTTTGTGCATTTGTGTCGAGTGTATGTGTATGTTCAAGTGTGTTTGACCGTATTGTTGTATGCATGTATTGTGTGTAGGTATGCTTGTGGTATGTGTGTGTGTGTGTGTGTGTGTGTGCGTTTGTAATCCCTCCCAAATGGGGACGTAAGTATAACACCGTACATTCAAACAATATATAGAAACAGCTTACAAAACACGTTTAGTTAGTTGGATAAATAATCACGCCCTTAAAATGATTTTATTTATTATAAATGCAATTGTACTTACTTTTTTGTAATATTCTCTTTAAATATAATGCAACATTACAACTGGAGCTTTTATGTTAAAATGCAATTACTCACATGCAATAGTTTTGATGTTTAATTTATTTTGTTATACAAACATATACATGTATTATTTAAAATGTATTTTATATGTATTTATTTAAGAAATAATGATACATGTATGTCATTTACGTTGCTCACTTTTGTTAACCTTTGTATGTAATTTATTTGTGTGAACACATATGCAATTCAGTCCTGTGGCTGCAATACATATGTTTTTTAATGAATAAACCATATTTGAATTGAATTGTATTCGGGGACGGTCCCCCAAATTGGGGACATAGTACAAATGGTGCAAAGTACATGTACTTGCATATAGGGCTATATTGAGAACGGGGGTGTATTAAAGGGGTAGTTTAGTTTTGGTAGAGAGGGCGCTGCACATCACAATTTTTTTGTGAGGTAATGAAAAACTGAGTGTCGAATTTGAGAGAACATGCAATTTTAATGGCAGAATAAACTTTATTTGGTCAAAATCGACCCAGAAACGGCTGAAATATCAATAAATATATCTGATCTTATAATTATTTGGGGCCCAAATAATTAGATGATTTTTTGAAAAAAATAAAAAAATGCTTGCACTTTTTCAAAAATTTTCAAAAGCGTTTTTTGAACAGTTGTTGATGATCTCGCTATTTAATAATTATATCAATAAAACATCACATGCATAATTTTGTATGAAAAATCGTTGAAATCAATGCCTTTTTAAAAAACGCCCTCTTGTGTCTTAATGGCTCTTTTTTAATGATAACAGGCTTTTTACTTAGTCGTTTGTAATTTTGTATACCTTTCGAGCATGGTGGAGTTATAACTATTAGTTTATAATGTTACTGTGCAGGTTTTGGCTACTAAAGTTCAGCCTTACCAAAACTAAACTACCCCTTTAATGTGCACCAAAATATGCCTGTTAACTGTCTCACACCAATTGGGCGTCTCCAGTTTTAAATGTGTGTGTCCCCACTTTGCATGTAAAATACCACACACACACACGTCCTCATTTGGGCAGTTAAATATGACTAAAAATGACCGTCCCCGGTTTGCACATATTACAAACATGAGTGCGTGTGTGTGTGTGTGTGTGGTGAGAAGATATTCACACTGTTATAGGGAGGGAAGGAAGTCAATATTGAGAACAAAGAGGTCTTAATTGGTGGACATGAGTGATAATATAAATCATTACACAAAACAAAACAATACTAAAAAAGGCAAGTTCATATATATATATTTTTAGAAATTTTTATTAGTCCACATTTGAAATGAGAAAAAGATGAGGTTTAGAGTTCTTTCAAAACTCTTTTCTTTACAAATACATACAGAGATATTTATCCATTACCAGTATCAATAATATCATCATCATCATCATCAACAGCAACAACATCCACACATCTCAACATAGTATTACTATTTTGTAACCATATACAAAGGACCACAAGTTGAATATCAATAATCCGCCCAAAAATATTTGAGAGAATTTGGTATGAGTGAGGTATGATACAGGCAGAAAAAAAAAAAATATATAATATTACTGCGTGAATAAAGTTATACAGCATTGTGGAGAAAGGATAAGAGGTACAGCACAGGTTTTTTTCCCTCCAGCATTACATGTTGAAAATTGGAAGTGAGATGAGCGATTAGATGTCATTAATTTTGTGAAGAATATATTAACATCTGCTTCAAGTATTATACCCTAGTTAGTAGGTAATACAGTTACACAACACGATGTCCAGCATATAGAGAAAACATCAAATGCAAAAAAGTGAAAAAGAAACGAGCAAGCAATCAATACCATTGTATGGAAGTGTATCCTAATACCAAACAAACATTACAGGCATCAAATTCCAGTGATATTCACATGGCTGATATATATAATACATCTCTTATGTGCTACCCCAAAAACTTTGCCATGTACATTGTAAATGTCTGTTTTTCCAAAGTTGACCTTCACAAAGAAAAATCTTTGTGACTTACAAATTTTGCATCGTAACGTTGCACAAGATTTTGTTTGGGAAACACCACTGACAAATTTTGCGCAGCCACAAGTGCACAACATTTGTTCAGATGCTCATTTAAATTTTTTTTTTTTACAAACAATCATTCTAAACTGTTGCTCACTAACCATGAATAATTTCCCCCAAAAGTTGATGTACAATACTCTTCACAAAAATTTGATCTAATATGAAGAATGACTCGATAAGGAAAAATAAAAACCTTGAGCAATATAGGTATTTACATTCCTTCCTAGAAGAAAATGGATATAGCGAAAAGAGAACCAAAGCTATTCATTGGCATGGGTAATGGTTCCAAACAATGTCAGGCAAGCCAAGCGGTTGCTAAGAAGAAAATCGTCCAGCTTCAACTCACTATCAAAAGCCCTACTCAAAGTACACATTGTTTAGAATCATTACGATGTCATAATAAAAGAATTAGACTTCACTACTTTGGTACTCTATACAGTGTCAATGTTCATCACACAAGTTAGTGTGGAATTAACCAGTGAAAAAAATACATGGGGGCTAAGGGGCGTGTTTGCCCCTGAAATACCTAAAAGAGCCCCACAAAACATTAAAGCGCCCCCGTAAATTTGCATAGAGTTCAATGAAAAACAAAATTTAGAGTGTCATTTGCATGCAGGCAAGCTCGAAAAGTAACGCCCGAAAAATACAGTTTTATTTTTTCCCTGGAACAGTTTGCTCACATAACGTTGAAGACATCTATGATGCATTAATCAGACAATGCAAAAAAAAAAACTGCAACTATGAGCAAATCACTGTCAAACACAACACACAGAGTAGAAATGTTGTATGATGGCTATAATAGACAAAGCCTTTTACAAAGAACCCGAACCACACCGACAATTTCAATACAAGTAACAGTTGTTTCCTCTGTCTATCATGTTACCCAGTGCCTGGTATTACTTGACATTGTTTATAAATTAACAACTTGTATATGCATGCAAATGGCTCATAACAAAAAATTGAGTCTGATAACAAAGAAGTTCTTTTCAAACTTTGATACAAACATCTTCAAAAAACCCGACAAGATTAATTTCAAGATTTGATTTCCTTCATATTTATTATTATTATTTTTTATGTAAAATATAATTCATGTTCAATTTCATCCGTCCTAACCCAACATATTTGTACAGGGTGGCCCCCAAAAAACGGAACGGGGCACTTCCCAAAATATAGTAACAAAATGATTATGTCCATCGGATAGGGTATCTTTTCCAATGAAAAACGATACCAAGAACAGTAATTTTGGTCGTGTAGTTTTTGTTTTAGGGCGCTCTGAGTGACACCATGTCGGGTTCCCATGTTTGTCAATTTTTACCAAGTCAGTGCCTGATAAATCATACTTACTGCCCGTCATATCATCAAACGACCATTCCCATTCTCTCGGCACACAGATGAATGCACACTAACAATAGCGCGCATATTGCTCATTGTTCAATGCCATGACAGGCAGTAAGTGCGATTTATCAGGCACTGACTTGGTAAAAATTGACAAAAATGGGAGCCTGACATGGTGTAACTCAGCACGCCCTAAAACAAAAACTACACGACCAAAATTACTGTTCTTGGTATCGTTTTTCATTGGAAAAGATACCCTATCCGATGAACATAATTATTTTGTTACTATATTTTGAGAAGTGCCCTGTTCCGTTTTTTGGGGGCCACCCTGTATAAACCCAATTCACACAAAATAAATTTACATGTTAACATGCCAAAATAGTCTTCATTGTTCCAATGTGACCTAAATCTCTCACACATGATTTCTGAAGTCAATTAAAAATATCAACTTGATTTGGTAAGAATATCCTCACAACAGAAGAAAACGAAAAAACAAATAAACAAAAATATACACATCATTTTGTGAAATGACCCAATCATATCAGAGATGCTTCGCTTAGCTGAAGATCGACAAAACCTAACGTGTGATTTGTACAAATGAAGGTAGTAGAAAGCAAACAAAGACAACAAAAACTATATATATATCTATATACAACATATTTAAAAGCTACAGAAGGTTTCCTCTTGTATAACTCACCTAGTCTACAAAAATATCCCTGACTTTCTCGTAATTTGAGCTGACAATTCTACATCAAAATACATCCTTCAAGAAAAAAAAGCTTCACTTTCATTTAAAAACAAACCCAGTAAAACAAAGTTACGAAAAGGATTCATAAAATACCCATACTTGACAAAGAGAAGGTAGGTAAAACGTCTATAACATAAAAAGGCAATAACATAATCTTCCTTTTAGGGGGTATCTACTAGGTAGATATATAAAAACCCTTTTTGCTTTATCACTTCATCTTTATGCAAGCATTTCAAAACTTTTATATTTTATACAAAAAGTATTATAAAACTTTCACAGTTATCTTGATTTAAAATAGTACCAACGTTCACTCCCTATAGCTAGCAGTTGAGCAGCACAAGTGTAAGACATACATTGATTTATTCAACTATGCTAACAAAATGTGTACTGGTGCAGCCTAAATTATATCGTTAACACGATAATTTGGGGCATCGGCTGATTATAGGAACGGACAGTACAAGGGGGCCTATTGCATAACAAGTTATGATCAAGCGCAAAGTTGTGATTAAATGCAAGTTGGAAAATATGCGCATTTGAGCCAATCAGAACTGCGCATTTTCCTACTTGCGTTTAATCGTAATCCCGCGATTGATGGGCAATTTTTCATGCAATAGACACCTGGAATGATCCAACCATACTCATACTATCACATAATAAAGGTGTCGACCAACTAGACTCCGCTTCACAATGTATTCAAAATTAGGGGACCTTGTCCGGATAACCTAGATAACCAAGACAACCAGCCTCTCATTATTCCTGTTTAAGACCATGTGACTTTTGTATAACATGCAATCTTCATAGAACACAGCCAGAGTATATTCATGACCAGTCCTTCATGGGTTAATAACCTGCTGATTGTGTGCGCTGCAATAGATTGTAACAAATTTACCAGTCAAAAAGCGGACACCGGTCTATAGCAGCCAAACTGCTGGGAAAACGATATTGGCCCGTATTCACAAAGGAGGTTTGTACAAACCCCGGTTCAAACCGCGGTTTACATCTATGGAATGCCAATTTTAAACTGATGGAGAGAGAATGTGTACCATCAACATTGTTAACAAGTAAGGAATTTACATTCTCTCTTCATCAGTTTACAATTGGCATTCCATAGATGTAAACCGCGGTTTGAACCAGGGTTTGTACAAACCTCCTTTGTGAATATGGGCCAGAATGTCTATAGTGGCCACCCTTCTCATTTCCCATAAGTGGTCACTATACACCCAGCTTTGAATGTGCAATGAATGGTTCACAAATAGCGAGTGACCTAGGCTGTCACCATGAAATATTCTTAAATTTGAATACGTTATGAAACTTTGTCAATACAACTCGTACACATGATTTTTTTTTTGGGGGGGGTTACGGTAGTATCAGATTACACGACATGGTTGGCTTTACAAATACACATCATCAGCTGAACTTATTAGTGTTGCATAAAATATTTATATTTTTAAAAGTAATTGTGTTTTCAAAATAACAAACAATCACTACAGCTGCAATGTTAATTCATTTTATAAATGAAAATCAATAAAAAAATAAAGCACAAAGTCTTTAATACATTTTTTTTAAAATTTAGTGTTGTTTAAAACAACAGTTAAACCTTTGGACATAAACTGTTTAATCCTATGGACAAAAAACAATACAACATTAATAAATCACTGTCCAAGTGACACATACTTTAAAATAGAACCAAATTTTGATTTAATTCTCATTCAAGGAACCAAACCCCACAATAATTCTTTGCTATGTGAAAGAGATTTAGTTTTAACAATCAATTGAACCAACATTTGCGGGAAATATTATGCATTTAAAATATTTGATTAGAATGTGAAAACTCGCAATTATTACAACAAATATTTTAAGAGGTCTACAATAATAGAATAGATATATTGTCTAGGAATAGGTTCCTTGGTACAATTTAGCAGACATCTACATGTAGTCTTTATCTGAAGACCCTTGACAATAACGGTTTAAATATCACATATTTTAAATTCTGGTATTAAAGCTACCTTTCGAATCACAACAAATGAAAGAATGGATTTCTCAATTGAATCCTTTTTGCACTTCAAAGAAATTACGATTTTGTGTTCGTCCCCCCACAACATATTAAAAGGTTATTTCATTTAATTTCATTTATAAAACATGTTGGAGAATGACAATTATTACTCAACAATATGCTTTGCAGCTATTCCTGAAACAAAAAGAAGCTTAGCAAAACATTTTTACATAATATAAGTATGTGGACTTGGATTTTATCTTTCCTTTAAAAACACCAATAACAACGTCACATGCAGCACTACTATTATTAGTGGTGATTTACACAAAAAATGCAGCATATAATAAAATAAAAATTCAAAAGTGTAAAGGGCAATTAATCTTCAATCAACATGACCCGTTATTGAAGCAAAAGAAAATATGCTCATTCATTAATTAATTAATCAGCTGAAATATAAAGTAGACGAAGCATTTGGCACATAAAATATGCTCTCAAAAATGTTATTTTTTCAGCTGTATCGTTTAAACCTACCAAAAAAATCAGACAAAACATGGTTTCATTACCTTACCCATAAACTCATATTTAAGTGAAACATATATGTGTTAATTTGTGAAGGAGATCTTCAATGTAAAAGGGTATGACATATCGTTGTATCTCCTTAATGAAAAGAAATTACTATTATATTCACATCAATGGTTAAACCATAGAAAATAAAAAAAATTCTTTCTTTTCTTACCTCTAACTAGCTTTAGTTAATTACCTTCAAATAGCTAAAATTCACTAAATAATCGTGAAAAAACAACAATAATATAGATACAACAATCATACATTGCAGGGGATTTCCTTGTGTTTGACACGTTAAATGCAGCATATTTATTTACAAAACTATATTATTACAGGGGAGTGGGACTTACAGTTCACAAACACAAGACTTTTGAGCATACAAAAAAACAAAAAAACAAAAAAACAAAAAAACAAAAAATCAAAATTTCTTCTCGCTCCTATATATTACAAACATCATTTCCCCCTCAATTTGAATAAGATATAACCTTAAAACCCTGCTACGTTCAGGGCTACTCCTCCTGTATGCTTTAATAGTTACATGTAGTTGCAATGAACCCATTCATCGCTTTTGGTAATACATGCATTCTCCATACACCCACAGCCTGAATATATACAGGACCAGTCATTAGCGGGTTAACTCTTCAAGTGCCAGAGATTCTAATGCTCTATGGCATTTGTGTGTATTGTAACTCGCAAAAATGCGAGCTTGGCACTCGAGGAGTTAAAGAAAACCCAACACCATTGAAACATATTCTCAATATAATGTTTTGGTTTAATTTTTAACCCCATTGAAGCCAATTTGATTCTTGCATAACACATACACTCTGTGAACCAAAGTCAAATGATATTGGAGACCAGTCCTGAGGGGGTTAGCAACTCATTTCCACATCCTTTTATCACTATTTTACACCTGGACATTCACAAATGTGCATTTTGTCAACCCCATATATCTGTACACTGGCAGAGAGAGGTAATACATCCAACAAAATATAGAGATTACAATGTACATGCAGAATCCACACAAGAAAAACCCTAATACTTACATACAGTACATCATGTATATATATATACAATAACTTCTGCAGCTTTGAGAAACATGAAACAAATATTACGACATTTTCCCCCTCTTTTTTTTCTTTGTTCGTTTTCATCAAAGAGATGAAAAAGCTATACAGTATACAGTATAATAAATTGTCCGACTTAAGCTAACACAGCATGAGTGCAATATACAACCATTGATATATTATTGAGCTATACATGTGCAATGCCTTTGTCGGGTTCCTGAATCGGTGAGGAGAATATAATATGGCTGTAATATGATGTGAGTTTATGTTGCAGAAACATTATTTCCTTGCAACATAAGATAGGGAGGTAGGTCATTGTAAATGGTGTACATTTTTTCGTCATATTTACAGAAAATTTGCGACAAAAAAATGAAGATTTCTTTCTGTCACATCTATTACCTGAGGCTAATTTTTTCTACAAACAGCGAACAGTTCTTCAAAAGACTTGTCCTTCTAAGAATCTAGTTTCACCTAAATATTTTGTAGTGATACAAAACTTACCAAACGTTGCCTTATCACACATGCATTTATGTATTACACACCCTAGTTTAAGGTACTTAAATTAATCAAGACCCCCCCCCCCCCTGAAAAATAGGAAAACATGTGTAGTCACAATCCTAACATTTATTCAAATTGTTTTTTAATATTCCTGATGCAAAAATATAGTTTTGAACACTTGATAATTCTGTCACTACTTAGTGCGATTTTATTTTATTCCCACATCTAGAAACTATTGAGGTAGTTAAGTACTTTTTTTTAATAAATGGAAATACATTGAACATGCCAATCAATTTGTTTGTTTGACAATGCCAATCAATTAGTTTATTGGATAATTTGAACTATTTGAGTGATATTCAAAATTATATAATGCTGATGGCTAAGAAATTCTTTGATTAGCATTCACATTTCATAAAACCAGTAAGCTTAAGATTTGATTTGATTTGGCAGCTCAATGGCAGCTAAACATATGAACTGAAATTTTGAACATCGGTAAAACAATTATTTTAAAACTCAAGAATTACTTGCCCAGAAGGTAATTGTGTTGGTGAAAAAAAAAAAAACATCTTAATTGGGGGTTCACTAGGTGTGTAAAATTAGATAAAGCAATGAATGACCACCAATATAATCTAGTTGTTAAAGAGTTTGAATTGATTTTCTTTTCATAATTTGTTGAAATACTTCCACCCAAACGAACAAGGAAAATATACTGTTTAGGCTGTATCAAAGAACTAATGTCAAAGAAAATACACTACAGCAAAAAACCTGAGAAATGGCACCACTAAAATTTTCGTCTCCTACAAAATAATATAATTTGCTATTTTGCTACACTCTGTTGCCCTATTCCCAAATATAATGTTGCCTCACCCTTTATCAAGGTTTACTCGTACACTTTTCTTTCAAAGAAAAAGGAAGGAAAATCTCAAAAAGGTATAAAACAAATTATGACAACAAAACAGAAAATCCATCTTCCCTATGAAGAAATAACCCCTTTTCTTCTAGATCTATTACTAACTATATATTCATGTAATCAACATTTTATCTCTCGTACAGGGACAAAATTGTGTGAAATGTAAAATCCTGATTCTTATATGAAGGCAATGTCTTGTCGTGAGAGAGGTATTTTTTTCTTCCTCTTTTCTAATCCTTACCAAATATTTTGGGAAGTTAAGATGAGGTTACATTAAATAATGAGGTACATATGAGGTATCAAATTCCTATGTGTGAACATGAAATAACGCCATTTCATTCATTGGTAAAAGTGTTGTTCTATATCACCCGATATCGTAAACGGCTGCCCGATGGATAGAAAATTTGCAACATCAAATTATCCGGTGGTGTCAGTCGTCTCCATCGCTTCATGCAGAAAACATTCCGCCATACGGAACAACGTACATTGCACGACAAAGAATGCATTTGCCGAACAAGAAACGCATAAGAACGGAGATGAACGGATTGAAAATTTGGCATCCTTTAACACTATCCAGTGATATGTTACAAGGGTTTAACTTGCTGCTTGGTCTACAAGAAAAGTCACTATATACATGTATATAGGCTTAGGATTAGGGATTAAGATTAGGATTAAAAGGTTGGGATTATTGCTAGGATTAGCTTTTAGGGTTAGGCGTCAATTTTTGAGTTGGGGAAATTGAAGCTTTAGGCATCAGGTACTAGAACAAATGTGACATAGACCAAGCGCTGAGTTTGAATACAATGTTCCTGTAATTTGCAGGCTGTGTGGATTTGAATACATGTGGCTCGCCTGCAGCGGTCAAAAAACATAATTATCCAGTTGAAATTCAAAATGATATTAATGGCACGGACTATAATGTATCGCAGCATTGCATGGAAAACCCATCACTTTTGCCAGAGTTTATGCTTCACTCCATAGACTAAATTTGGAGTTGATCAATAGAGTGAAAAAATTAATCCATGGACAAAAAAATTACCTAGGGTTGAATTTAACCCCCAAATGAGAATTTAGGCCTTTTCAGGTCCAGTGTATAACAAATTTTCTTCCCTTCCTCCCCCAAGTAATATTGAAGGGTACCACCACCCAAAAATAATATTCTTATAAATGAAAGGTAACATCTTTAGAAGTCCATTCCAATGTTTCCAGAAAAAAGTTATATAATTGAAAAACGCAACACCATACTAAAGCATGCGTTCATGTAGTTAGAAATAACCAACTCTTGTGGCAACATGACAAACGTTAACATATATTCTTTCCTACTGCTTTTTGAGCGATAGAGTAAGAGGTATTTTACTAGATAAACATGTGAGGCTACACTTTTATATAGAATACAACCCAACTACTCATAGCACAACATAAATTCATCCATGAGTTCTGACAATATCAAAAATACATTATAGTTAATAAATGAGGTAAGATAATTTACAAGGGCAGAACTTTAACCCTTTCCTTTGCCCAAAGTCATGAATTTCCTTCTCAGGGCGAGTCCTTCACATGGTGGAATATGGCTCTCCATAAAACACCGAGACATATCGTCACAAATACACATCAAACTCTTTGCCCTGATGATATAACTGTAGTTCTCGATGACACGATAAAGGAAATAATGGGTTAATTTCTGGAGGTTACGCTTTTGTGATGTCCGCATCATTGAAGAGGTAGAGTGCCGCAGAGATGCTAACTGGACCACTACAAGCATGTTTTGTCTGTGCGATCACCATTGCAGCCTGCAGATGTTGTTTCTCGAGGCTATGCTTTTGTGATGTCTTGACTATGGAGGTAGTGTGCCTTAGAGTGAGAGATAAAATCTTGGCCAATGTTTGTATCCGCTAGGTCACAACGACATCTGCTCGTAGCTGTGCGATCATGCTCCCCGACGCAACTGTTTACTCTCGTGCCATCACCATGGCAACTGTTTATCGCTGTTTGATCGCGGTTACTATCACGGCAGACCACGTCGCAGCTGAGGTAGGTTGCGGGGTCGATGACCACAGAGCCCGAGTCTTCGTCTGCATCGGGATCCCAGTCGATGTCGCCGTCCATCCCACTGTCGCTGTTCGTGCCTCGATATGACACGGGACGAGGCGACGAATCCCCCGAGGCTGCTGCTTCTGTATCTGCCATGGGTCGGCCCACGCTGGCCCACAGCAGTGCCGTTTGCTGCTCCTTTTCTTCCTCTCCTACTCCATACCCAGAGGTAGACATCGTGGGATCAGCATGCACCATACACTCGTGCAATTCAGTGTCTGTTTTCCCCGGCGACACTGCGCCTTGGCAACTGAGCGGATTTTGATTGAGGTTTGGGTGGGGATGGGGGTGTTGCAGGTTGCCTTGTGGCTGTGAGTGGGGATACGGGACGTCGTGAAGAGGTAGATTGGTGGAGTCCTGACTGTGATGTGAGTGTGGCACACTCTTACTGCTAGCTGAGGTGGAGGTGTTGTTTGTTGTTATGATGGCTGCTGCGGTGGGTGTTGGTGAGATTTCTGTGAGGTATGTGGCGGAGTGATGAGGCAGTAGGATGCCGTAGCCATTCAGTAGAGGTTCCTTGCTCAAGGGATCCTGGAAATAAAAAGTGCAAAACAAAATACAGAATAAGTGTGTCGCGTTAGTTTATTTATACATGACATGAATGTATATTGCCCATAATTCATTTATAGTTTACAACCTCCAAAACTTTAGAGAAACACAATCATAAGGGGATCTGATCGCATGAAATCAAATAATTTGCTGTGCTACATTGATAATTTCCTAATAGTTAAGGTTCTTAATTGTATCATGTTTTGATCATCATCATCAACCGAGCATGGTGGCTTAGCGGTTACAGTGTCCGCTCATGCACGGGAGGTCCAGGGTTCCAACCCTGACCGGGTCATACCAAAGACTTAAAAAATGGTACCTTCTGCCTTCTAGCCAGGCGCTCAGCATTTATAGAATGGAGAAGGGAAAGTTAATCACAAGAGTTACCAGAGGACTGGCCCCCTTCTGTAGCTATCGCTACATTTAGTATACGTGTGGCCTAGGGTTACTGAATCAGAGATAGGCGCCGATTATCATCATCATTCATCACTCCTCACCACACCCTCCTCCCCTCCTTGCCGTCTTTGTCTTCATCGTTACCAGATCCACCACCAATATTATGACAAGACAAGTAAAGAAACCTACCTCAGGGTAATGCTGTGTATGATTCTGCTGCTGCTGCTGATGTATGCCTGATTGAGGTTGCGGGCGGGGCCTGTAGATCTGCATGGTACTGGTGGTTCCCCCTTCCCCAACCAGCTCCATGTCGTTGGCACGACCTTCATCTTTCTTGGTGACGCAGAACTGGTGTTTACAGTCCTTTCTGCACTCAGAAAGAGAGCAAGAAGGAGAGACGGAGAGAAATGTCAATGTTGTCTTTAATTCAGAAGATATCTATGGGGGATGAAGATAAGGCTATGAAGTTGAACATTTGTCTTGCAAAGTTACAATTAAATTAAATTTGGTCGATATTTTGGGCATATCAACGGCATATTTTTTCCCTGCAAAGTCTAGTGACAAGCTGTATATAAGGATTACTAATCTTTAACTCAAAACAATTAAAATGTAAATGAAACTGACTATTAAGACCACCTGCTACATCTAATGACCATTGGGGGGGGGGGGGGGGGGGGGTTTTCACAAAGTCAAAACTTAACAATAAGTTGGACTTTAAAATTGTGGAAAGCCAATAGTTTTTTTGCAAAATTGTTCAGGCCTACAATTTTGATAAAATCATGAACATGTTCTTTCATCAAAGAGACTTCAAGTTATTGATGTGAAATAATGTGGAAAGTTTCAAATGTTCGCATTTGGGCTCTTGAATATGTTTAATTCTGAAGCTACAAATGGTCCAACTGAATGTTGACTTCGACTTGGGATCTTTGTGAAACACCCCCATGTCTTGTGTATCCATTAGGTGGTTATTATTATGCGTGTCTGTATCTGTATAATCTACAAGACCTGTTAAAGTCATATTATAGGGATTTTGTTGAAAGAGCTGACAGGAGGTGCCAGGTTGATATCCATGCCATGCAATCTGCACCCGCAATCAACTACTAAGCCTCTCCTTGCCGATGAAAACCTTGTGTATGTACAAAGTCTGCGGGGTTTTCAAAATCTTGAAGGGAATAGGTTAAAGGGCTCTTGCCTCTACGTACCTGTGTCTGACAACCAGTAGCAGGGTGCAGATCATGATGCACATTGTTGCCAGGACGATCCCGACTACGATGCCCATCTCCAGGTTACCGCCTAGACTCGTAAACTGCTGTTCATCTGTATGAAAAGAAAAAATTGAAATCATGATGTTTCCATTTACATACAGCCTAACAAAAGATAGATAATCATCTTTTAAGAATTGCTCTAACATAGACCCCAACAAATTAAATGATATAAATTATATTCTTAGGGATGTGATACAGTCTCCTACTAGGGGATGCATGATTTATAAAGATTGCTTAAAGGGACTAAGTAACATTGTCCAAATCCTCAAAATCACATTTGAATTCTAGCGGTTCCCTCATACCTTGTTGTATTCGTATTAACAATAAAATCATGGTACAGGTTTCGGTTTTTCAAATTTCCCTTTCGTTGCAAAGATATGTACGATTGAAGTGTTCAGATAATAAATTATCTGTTGGATTTTCGAAACCGTGTACAAAGTGAGTGCAGTGAGTTAGTGAATATCACTTTGGATTTTTGCTCATTACTCGGCCATGCAACGTCCATTCGACTTGAAATTTTCACACAATACCCTGTGGACATATCAGATAACAACAATATACATTGCATCAACCATTCATCACTTTTTGCACATGTCAACAAAGTTACTAGATCCCTTTAATGTTAATCAACAAATTACGATTTTACTTATCTTATTAAAACAAAATTAAATCTCACATCAGGAATTAGCTTCAAGTTGCATTTCCATTAAAATGTCAAAATAATTTTCAATTACTATTACTATTCAAGAACTACAAGTATTCATAAACATTGATCTTAGCAATCTAATATATTTACTGGGCTTAGCAATATTTTTAACAAATCAAGCGGCACTATTATAGAAAGAAAAAAGGGAAGAGAGAGTTTTGATACATACTTTGAGTATTCTGTTTCGTGGGTGGTGACCATCCTCCCTTGGCAACGTAGGTGACCCTCTTGGACTCGGGGCCGCCGCCCTTGCTCGTGAAGGCCCTCACCCAGAACACATAGTGGTACTTCTCCCTCAGACCAACCACTTTCACTTCCAGAGTGGAACCTGTTGAAAGATAACATGGATATTGGCAATGATAGTGATAAAACAATGATTTACAGCTTCCATAGTGGATCATCATCATCATGTTGATGGTGATGGTGATAATGATGTTGATTAAGATGGTTGTGGTGTTGGTGGTGATAATGATGATGATTAGATGAATATAAAGATGATGATGATGAAGATGATGATGAAGAAGATGACGATGATGATTAAGATGGTTGTGATGTTGTTAAAGATGAAGATTAGGATGAGGATGAAGATGAGGATGAAGTTGATGATTATGATGATGGTGATGAATATGACAATGATGATAATGATGGTTTTGATGACAATGATGATAATAAAGATGATGATGAAGATGATGATGATGATAATGCTGATGATGATAAGATTTATGATTTTTTGGATGATGACAACGATGACAATTGTTGATAGAGGGAGTAGCAATTTCAAAATGACCTCAAGATTACAATGAGTAATAGACTGAGACTTACCATTGGTACTGATAGTCTTGATATCAGCCCCGAGCTGTGTGCGGTTGAGAGACTGGTAGGAGATCTGATACTTGGTTAGCACCCCTCTCCTGGCCAATGGGGGCTGCCACTCTACCAGCACAGATGGCGTAGCCAGCGACAGTGTGATCAGGCTCAGGTCAGTTGGGGCCAAGGGAACTGGATATGTAAAGGATAAGTTTAGGAGGATGGTCGCAATAAGTGACAAATTATTCAAAACAAATCAAAAAGATGAAATTATCTGCCCTTGATTTTATGTCCAAGGTGGTCCCAACTTTTTCAGGTGCTCATTGGCAGGCACATGTATGCTACTAATTTTGTTACAGCTTGCAAAATGCACCTTTTAAAGAGAAAGTGGCAAACAAAGTAGCAAACAGTAGCTTAGACAAATACAAGTACAAAATTGTTTGGTCAACATAATTGTTAGGAAGGCCAGCATTTGTTACAAAATTAAAGGTGGGTTTGAAAAACATGCTAATTTAGTCCACAGAAATATTTACTCGATAAGAACCGCCAATAGAAATGCGCTCTGCGTGGCCAGAATTTGACACGAAAACAATCTATAGTACATATTTAATACTGACAGAATGATGACTGAGCATGAAATTAGGAATGTGCATCATTCAAACTGAATCGTAACGGACCAGTAAAGCCAAACTTACCATCTTCTAAAGTCCTGGTGTACACCGAGGAACTGTAAGGGCTTGTGATATCGTCCCCAACTGCTTTCACCTTCAACTCATACTCTGTGTACGGCTCCAGGCTTATAACCGTCTTGTTACGAGTTATGCTGTGGATGATGTAAACAAAATTTAAAAAAAGCTTTACCAATCAAATTGATTTCTTTTCATTTCATTTCATTTGGTTAGTCCTGGTGTAGAGAGAGATAAGCTATATATGAGCTAATGTTATCTCCCACTGCTTTCACCTTCAACTCATACTCAGAGGTGCTTGGCTCCAGGCTTATAACTGTCTTGTTTAAAGCTATGCTGTGGATGATATTGGAAAACAAATTATGAGGTTTAGAAATCTATATCAATTCCATATGACTTTTCTTCCTCATCGAGTCAAAACCTGCTCTAGATAGCAACCACCGGTCTAACGGGATCATCTTATAAAGACCACCAACTTGTTTCCCAAGAGAGCAGTTAACATGTATAAACCTGTCCATAAAGTCAATTTTGAGACTGTACTCTATTTTGTTGGTTGAGAAAGAGCAGGGATGCCAAATTCAGCTCTCTTTCATTGTTTATGAATATTCTAATAATCGATATATGAAGGGCGTATTTACTCAAAATACACGTTACTAAAGAGTCACCTTTTAAGAATTTGAATAGTTTAACTTCCGATTTCATTAAAGGGATAGTTGAGTATTGGTCAAACTTAACATTAGTAACCAAAACCTTCACAATACAGGTACAAACTAATAGTTATAACTCCACTATGCTCGAAAGGTATAGAAAATTACAAACAACTAAGTAAAAACCCTGTTATCATTCAAAAAGAGCCATTAAAACACAAGAGGGCGCTCTCTAAAAGGCATTGGTTTCAACCATTTTTCATAAAAAATTATGCATGTGATGCTTTGTTAAAATAATGATTAGATAGAGAGATCATCAACAACTATTTAAAAACCTCTTTGGAAATTTTTTGAAATCGGATATATTTATTGATATTTCAGCCGTTTCTGAACCGATTTTGATCAAATAAAGTTTGTTCTGGCATTAAAATTATATTCTCTTTCAAATTTTACACTCAGTTTTTCATTATCTCACAAAAAAATTATTTCGTGCAGCACCCTCTATACCAAAACTGAACTACCCCTTTAACGCCCTTCTCACTCCCACCCGACGATTTGGTCTCTGAACAGTTGCTGCACTGTGTGTAAGTAATCATAATAAAGGTTTATTATTGTTTGCTTTATATCTGTTGAATATGTGTCAATCAATCAATCAATCAATACCTGTAGAGCTCTGCTCGGCTGGCATATGCGTTCCGTGTGGGCTCAGCACAGACCGAGTAGTAAGCAATGCCAAAGGCGGTTGTAGGGCGATTCCATTCTAAGCTTATGGCAGTCGACGATAGCACGATGGCACGCACATTGTACGGGGGAAGTAGGATGGGATCATTGTTGACTACATTTGCGGGAAAGAGAAGAGAAAGAAATAAATGCAAAAATTAATAATTATAATAATAATAATTGGAATAGAATAAGTTATATGCAATGCTAGATGCTGTCAAAGGGCAACTGTATCAAATGCTTATGGCAGTTGACGACAGCATGGTGACACGCACATTGTACGGGGTAAGTAGGATTGCAGCATTATTGATTGAAAGTGGAAAAGTAAGAAAAGGATAGAAAACTGCAAAAAATCATAATCATCACAGTAATGCTAATAATGATGATAATAATAGGATTGACATAAGTAGTATGCTATGTTAAATTACAATCGTCGATTTAATCATTCATTTTCAATATTAGAATTGAATTTCGAAAAATTTGTTTTGATTACTTACTCTGTAAGAGCGGCAGTTCAAACGTGGTAGCCGAGAAGGGTCCAGCACCACACTCGCTGTCTCCCTGCATGTCCAGATTGTACGCCGCTCCTGGCTCTGCAATTAGATAAATGATGATAGCAAACGTATCCGAAGGTAAATAATTATACTAAATCATTCCCTACAGGGAACTTGGAGGGTTCTGTATTATCTCTATGGAGATTGCTAAATCTAACTATCTTGCTCACACTTGTCCCGTTTAAAGAATAACATGGCTCGTGTCTTGAAGGCAGAATTTTTAATCAAAACTGGGAATTTTGTCTATAAATATGAACTGTCACTTTTACGAGATATACACTAATTGCAGATATATATTAATTATTTTGAGACACATTTTATGAACCAAACATTTAATTGAAATTTCAATGAATAAAATAAATTTGTATTTAAGAAAATATGTATTTAAATATCAAATTGACCATTTGCAGCTGTCTTAAAATTAACTAGATGGATCTTCGATTGCGCGCAATCGAAAATTATGCCTCCGCTATCACGCGATTTTAATATGCCCAAATTAACATGCACTGATTTAATTTTTCTTATATTTTGAGTCCTGTGACCTTGACCATATGATCCCAATCTTTGATGGCTCCCTAAAAAACAGTCAGGTACCAAGTTTGATTGAAATCTGACATTTAGTTCTTGAGATTTTGGTATTACAAGCTTTTTTGCATGTATAATGAGTCCCGTGACCTTGACCTCAACCTCATGACCCCAACATTTTATGGCTACGTTGACTCTTTATGATACAGGTACCGAGTTTGATTGAAATCTGACATTCAGTTCTTGAAATTTTGCAATTACAAGCCATTTTCGCATACATATTGAGTCATGTGACCTTGACCTTTGACCTCATGACCCCCCAAATCTAATCAGATCAGTGGCACCCCGATATGTACACTCATACCTAGTATGTAATTGATCCGTCAACCGGTTCTTGAGATATCGCAAGAACGAGGCATTTTTGCACATACATTGATTCCTGTGACCTTGACCTTTGTCCTCATGAACCCCAAAATCTAATCAGATCATTGCCACCCCAATATCTACACTAATACCAAGTTTGAATTTGATCCGTCAACCAGTTCTTGAGATATCGCGAGAACGAGGCATTTTTGCATATATATAGAGTCCTGTGACCTTGACCTTTGACCTCATGACCCCTAAAATCTAATCAGATCATTGCCACCCCAATATCTACACTAATACCAAGTTTGAATTTGATCCGTCAACCAGTTCTTGAGATATCGCGAGAACGAGGCATTTTTGCATATATATTGAGTCCTGTGACCTTGACCTTTGACCTCATGACCCCTAAAATCTAATCAGATCATTGTCACCCCAATATGTACACTCATACCAAGTTTGAAATTGATCCGTCAACTGGTTCTTGAGATATCGCGAGAACGAAAACGGGACGTACGTACGGACGGACGTATGGACGGACGTACGGACGGACGGTCGGACAACCCGAAAACATAATGCCTCCGGCCACTTCGTTGGCGGAGGCATAATTATTGTGTTGCTTTTAATCATTTACCCAGGTCTGAAAGCACTGCCTTTCTGATTTCCTTCAGGCACCTCCCCATATTGTCAAAATAATTTCAAATTAAATCATAAATATCACAATTACAAAGGAGAAATCTGGAATGAATGCATTAAAAAAATGGGTCAAAATAATGATTGTGAAGGGTCAAATTACTTACCCAGGCCTGAAAGCACCGCCTTTCTGATCGTGTTTGGGTACACCCTCGTTTGCTGGGACCGTCCGCTGAACGCAGTCAGGGTCAGTCTGAATCCAGTGACATGTAGCTCTCCTTCTGGAGTGAGTGCAGAGCCGGTTGCAATGGACAGAGGTGACCAGCCAATCTCCACTGCGGTTGAGTTTAGCACCTTTGACCTGATGTCCAGTTTGACCGAAACTGTAAGAGAAAAGAAAAACATTTTGGAGTGAGGGAAGAGCCAGTTGCAGTAGACAGAGGCGACCAGCCGATCTCCACTGCGGTTGAGTTTAGCACCTTTGACCTGATGTCCAGTTTGACCGACACTGTAAGAGAAAAGAAAAACATTTTGGAGTAAGGGAAGAGCCAGTTGCAGTAGACAGAGGCGACCAGCCGATCTCCACTGCGGTTGAGTTTAGCACCTTTGACCTGATGTCCAGTTTGACCGAAACTGTAAGAGAAAAGAAAGACATTTTGGAGTGAGGGAAGAGCCAGTTGAAGTAGACAGGTGACCAGCCGATCTGTTGAGTTCAACACCGTCGACCTGATGTCCAGTTTGACCAACACTGTGGGAGAGAGAGGAAATAATTCAAGTTCATTTTTGTGTCCAAATATGGCAATTTGAGGTGAGCACTGTTGACCTGATGTCCAGTTTGACCGACACTTTAAGAGACAGAAGAATTAATGAAGATAAATGGAAGACATTTTAGTGGGTAAGTACAAAGGATAGGCATTTTGGAGAGAGTGCAGAGCCAGCTGCAGTCGACAGAGGTGACCAGCCAACCTCTGAGTAGAGCACTGTTGACCTAATTTGTTAAATTTGTTAATGGGTTACATAAAATGGGAATACATTGTGATTTTTTTTAAAATCACTCACGTGTGCAATTTATGTTGCTCATTGTGGAGATGCGAACCCAATGAGAATCGGGTCCAAAGCCCTGGCTGGTGGCAGCCGACATCCTAACGCTGTACTCCGTGTCTGGCGCCAGGTTGTTTAGAAGCATGTTGTTGACTTCTGCTTTCTTCTCTATTCATGTTCAAAGTGAACTTGACACTGACAAAATCCTTTACAATGTCAGATAGAACAATTAGTGATTTTGCTTTTAGTGACACTCACATGTACAATTTATGTTGCTCATTGTGGAGATGCGAACCCAACGGGAATCGGGTCCAAAGCCCTGGCTGGTGGCAGCCGACATCCTGACGCTGTACTCCGTGTCTGGCGCCAGGTTGTTTAGAAGCATGTTGTTGACTTCTGCCTTCTTCTCATAGCATGTATATTCCCTCTCCGTTACTTCTCCTTCCAGGAAACAAATCTTGTACCTGCAAATTAATAGAAAATTAAGTATTTATAATTACAAGTCCACAAGTTCCGAGTTCGAGTCCCCAACGAAATAGCACGTTCACATTTGCTTTTCATTGTGTCTCGGCTCTCATTCCGAGAGTGAAGAGACCATCAACATGAACATAATGAGTAGTCGATTGAGGTTGCCCAAATTTATTCATGTCATTTATTTATTTGTTTGATTTTTAGTAGGGTTGCTCTTTCAGTGGTTGAAACACTGTTTGTCACAGAGGCCCTACAATGAAATGCAAAACATAGATATACAAGAAAAAATACAGTGTTACGAATCAAGCAGTACATTGTAAGAATGGCAGTATAATTATAATTTTAATTATAAAGACATATAATTATATGAAATCAAGTGGTATAGGCTGTATAAACTGGAGGGGGCGGGATCCAGGACATATTGATGCTAAATGGACTTAAACTTGTCAACCAGACGATGGGGTCCGGTTGATTCCGATTCAAAAGGAATAATGCACATCGGCAAACTAGCAATATAAATGCTTACCACGTGATGATCCCATTGCTTGTCTCTGGCAGGGGGGGATCCCAGGTCATGTTGATGCTGAATGGACTTATGCTTGTCAACCACAGGCGAGGGGCACCAGTCGGTTCTGATTAAATAGAAGATAACAAATCAAACATAAGAAAAATGACTAGAAATATCTTTCATATAAATGAAAAAGGGCAAAGGAACATGGGCTTCCACAGGAATAGACCCAGTGACCTCGAGATTGCTAGACTGGGAGCAGGGGCCCCGATTACGGACCAGCGACATTTACCATGGTAATTAGCATCATTGGCTCTAACTCATCAATGTCAATATGCTACAATACCATACACATTAACAGAGCGTAGCAGAGCATCCAAATCGCCCTCACTCATTCAGCCGTAAAGGATTAAACAAGCATATCTAGAGATCAGTAGAACTAGGTCTGGTCCTGGGTCATGATCGGCTCTTGGCCTAAGCCTGGGGCCCGGCCCGGATTGCCGGGCCAAACCCGCCGGGTTTGGCTTCCCGGCCGGGTCGGGCCGGGTTCCGGGTTGGAGAGACGATTGCCAAAACCCGGGAAAAAAAACCCGGTAAAAAACATGTGTTTTGGAAAAGTTATATTCCCGTTTGAATGACACACTTATTCCAGTTTCTTTCGCAGTTTTTGTAAATGGAAAACGGGACCAAAACAACGTCAAAACATTTCCGATATCTGCTAAATAAGTTGATTTTTAAATCGGGATTTGTCGACAATTCGATGAAGTTCCGTTTCAGCATACCATATCGTAACTTTGTTTGCTAATTTTGAGAAGATGATAACGATGTTCCAGATAAGTTTGACATCGTTTTATCAGCAATCATTTTGATATTGCCTGCACTTATTTTGCGATGATGAAAACGATGTTTCATATTTGTTTTGCGTCATATTCTCGAAGCGCATTATCGTAACTTTGTTCGCTTATTTCAAGAAGAGGAAAACGAAGTTTCAGATTTATTTTGCGTCATATTCTCGAAGCGCATTATCGTAACTTTGTTCGCTAATTTCACGAAGATGATAACGATTTTCTAGATTAGTTTGACATCGCTGTATCGGCAATCATTTTGATATTGCCTGCTCTTATTTTGCGATGATGAAATCGATGTTTCAGATTTATTTTGTGTCATAATCTTGAAGCGCATCATCGTAACTTTGTTTGCTAATTACAAGAAGATGATAACGATATTCTAGATTAGTTTGACATCGCTTTATCGGCAATCATTTTGATATTGCCTGCTCTTATTTTGCAATGATGAAATCAATGTTTCAGATTTATTTTGCATCATAATCTCGAAGCGCATCATCGTAACTTTGTTCACTAATTACAAGAAGATGATAACGATATTCCAGATTAGTTTGACATCGCTTTATCGGCAATCATTTTGATATTGCCTACTCTTGTTTTGCGATGATGAAAACGAAGTTTCAGATTTATTTTGCGTCATATTCTCGAAGCGCATTATCGTAACTTTGTTCGCTAATTTCACGAAGATGATAACGATTTTCTAGATTAGTTTGACATCGCTGTATCGGCAATCATTTTGATATTGCCTGCTCTTATTTTGCGATGATGAAATCGATGTTTCAGATTTATTTTGTGTCATAATCTTGAAGCGCATCATCGTAACTTTGTTTGCTAATTACAAGAAGATGATAACGATATTCTAGATTAGTTTGACATCGCTTTATCGGCAATCATTTTGATATTGCCTGCTCTTATTTTGCAATGATGAAATCAATGTTTCAGATTTATTTTGCATCATAATCTCGAAGCGCATCATCGTAACTTTGTTCACTAATTACAAGAAGATGATAACGATATTCCAGATTAGTTTGACATCGCTTTATCGGCAATCATTTTGATATTGCCTACTCTTGTTTTGCGATGATGAAAACGAAGTTTCAGATTTATTTTGCGTCATATTCTCGAAGCGCATTATCGTAACTTTGTTCGCTAATTTCACGAAGATGATAACGATTTTCTAGATTAGTTTGACATCGCTGTATCGGCAATCATTTTGATATTGCCTGCTCTTATTTTGCGATGATGAAATCGATGTTTCAGATTTATTTTGTGTCATAATCTTGAAGCGCATCATCGTAACTTTGTTTGCTAATTACAAGAAGATGATAACGATATTCTAGATTAGTTTGACATCGCTTTATCGGCAATCATTTTGATATTGCCTGCTCTTATTTTGCAATGATGAAATCAATGTTTCAGATTTATTTTGCATCATAATCTCGAAGCGCATCATCGTAACTTTGTTCACTAATTACAAGAAGATGATAACGATATTCCAGATTAGTTTGACATCGCTTTATCGGCAATCATTTTGATATTGCCTGCTCTTCTTTTTGCGATGATGAAAACGATGTTTCATATTTATTTTGCGTCATATTCTCGAAGCGCATTATCGTAACTTTGTTCGCTAATTTCAAGAAGATGATAACGATATTCCAGATTAGTTTGACATCGATTTATAGGCAATCATTTTGATATTGCCTGCTCTTATTTTGCGATGATGAAAACGATACATGAGTCGACATAAATGCCGTGATTTTACCGTTTACGTTATCAAAATGAAGTGAAAACATTACGAATATTAGTCAATAAAAAATTATCATCGTAAGTATGCTTATTTAATAAGTCCGACAGGCGATAAATGGGTCGAAATAAATGCCAAAATTATACCGATTGCGTTCTCAAAATACGCGAAAACGTATTTCTTCGGACCTCAGTAACTTATCACATGAAATTATCATATATTTGATAATGTTGATGTTTCAGATATTTTAAGCACCATTTTCTTGTAGCGACTCATGTCTAAACGTCTGTTTGAATTATTAGATTTGAGTAACTAATATTCGTAAGGTGTTCGCTTCATGTTTAACCCGTAACGTTCATCACAAATATTAATGTTCAACTCTTTATATAAAGAGGAATTCAAGTCCAAGTCACTTGGGCAAACTAAAAATAGTATACTTTACAAAATATACGGCAATGCTATAGGGCGATTTTTTCTTTTAAAAAAGGAATCGTGATTGCATTTTCGTTTCAATATGTCCATAAATCACCTTTCATGCTATATAAAGTTCGAAACACATTACAATCAACTTGAACTTTGAAGCATTATTCCATTATTCTCATAGTCGCAAACATCGCGACTCGCACCTCGTATTAAAACGGGGTACTCGCACATGGCGGCTTAACCGGCTTTCCCTAACGTCCGCATAACTAGTCGGCGGGAAGAAAAAAACAAACACGCTTCGAAGCAGATGCCCCGATTCACACATGCACACGCGCACACACAGTAGCCTGAGGAATGCCATCGATTTATTCAATAATAATCATCACTCTACGCACACGACATACATTTAGTTCTTGGCCACAATCGTCTTTACTTTTCTTCCACCAAATCATATCACCAGAATCAGAATCTTTATTCAAAAATTCAACTTGCATATCCATCATCGTTCCATAATAGCATTGATATTGCAAACAAACATATAATTTGCAAACAAACAAAATAAAGATTAATAAGTATGAAATACAACATTGTACGTGGCATGCATTTTTAATTTTTAATTCAATATGATTCAAACGGACGATAACTCAGTCGAAGGAAGTGCTGTGGTTTTACCGATTTCGTCCTAAAAAATTGAGCGAAAACGTTACGAATATTAGTCAATCAAAAACTCGTCGTAATTCTGAAATTTAATAATTCAAACAGACGATAAATAAGTCGAAATAAGTGCCGTGATTTCAGCGATTGCGTCCTCAAAATGAAGCGAAAACGTTACGAATATAAGTCAATCAAAAACTCATCGTAACTCTGAAATTTAATAATTCAAACAGACGAAAAATAAGTCGAAATAAGTGCCGTGATTTCAACGATTGCGTCCTCAAAATGAAGCGAAAACGTTACGAATATAAGTCGATCAAAAACTCGTCGTAATTCTGAAATTTAATAATTAAAACAGACAATAAATAAGTCGAAATAAGTGCCGTGATTTCAACGATTGCGTCCTCAAAATGAAGCGAAAACGTTACGAATATAAGTCAATCAAAAACTCGTCGTAATTCTGAAATTTAATAATTCAAACTGACGATAAATAAGTCGAAATAAGTGCCGTGATTTCAACGATTGCGTCCTCAAAATGAAGCGAAAACGTTACGAATATAAGTCAATTAAAAACTCGTCATAATTCTGAAATTTAATACTTCAAACAGACGATAAATAAGTCGAAATAAGTGCCGTGATTTCAACGATTGCGTCCTCAAAATGAAGCGAAAACGTGGCATGCATGTTGCATTTTTAATTTTTAATTCAATGATTCAAACGGACGATAACTCAGTCGAAGGAAGTGCTGTGATTTTACTGATTGCATCCTAAACAATTGAGCGAAAACGTTACGAATATAAGTCAATCAAAAACTCGTCGTAATTCTGAAATTTAATAATTCAAACAGACGATAAATAAGTCGAAATAAGTGCCGTGATTTCAAGATTGCGTCCTCAAAATGAAGCGAAAACGTGGCATGCATGATGCATTTTTAATTTTTAATTCAATGATTCAAACGGACGATAACTCAGTCGAAGGAAGTGCTGTGATTTTACTGATTGCATCCTAAACAATTGAGCGAAAACGTTACGAATATAAGTCAATCAAAAACTCGTCGTAATTCTGAAATTTAATAATTAAAACAGACAATAAATAAGTCGAAATAAGTGCCGTGATTTCAACGATTGCGTCCTCAAAATGAAGCGAAAACATTACGAATATAAGTCAATCAAAAACTCGTCGTAATTCTGAAATTTAATAATTCAAACAGAAGATAAATAAGTCGAAATAAGTGCCGTTTGATTTCAACGATTGCGTCCTTAAAAATGAAGCGAAAACGTTACGAATATAAGTCAATCAAAAACTCGTCGTAATTCTGAAATTTAATAATTCAAACTGACGATATAGGTCGAAATAAGTGCCGTGATTTCAACGATTGCGTCCTCAAAATGAAGCGAAAACGTTACGAATATAAGTCAATCAAAAACTCGCTGTAATTCTGAAATTTAATAATTCAAACGGACGATAAATAAGTCGAAATAAGTGCCGTGATTTCAACGATTGCGAAGTCAAAATGAAGCGAAAACGTTACGAATATAAGTCAATCAAAAACTCGTCGTAATTCTGAAATTTAATGCTTCAAACAGACGATAAATAAGTCGAAATAAGTGCCGTGATTTCAACGATTGCGTCCTCAAAATGAAGCGAAAACGTGGCATGCATGATTCATTTTTAATTTTTAATTCAATGATTCAAACGGACGATAACTCAGTCGAAGGAAGTGCTGTGATTTTACTGATTGCATCCTAAACAATTGAGCGAAAACGTTACGAATATTAGTCAATCAAAAACTCGTCGTAATTCTGTAATTTAATAATTCAAACGGACGATAAATAAGTCGAAATAAGTGCCGTGATTTCAACGATTGCGTCCTCAAAATGAAGCGAAAACGTTACGAATATAAGTCAATCAAAAACTCGTCGTAATTCTGAAATTTAATACTTCAAACAGACGATAAATAGGTCGAAATAAGTGCCGTGATTTCAACGATACGCGTCCTCAAAATGAAGCGAAAACGTGGCATGCATCAAAAACTCGTCGTAATTCTGAAATTTCCGTCATGAGCGCGAGTTGAATTTTTCACGTTGTCAAACTAGTAAAAAATAACATCGTAAACATGCCGATTCATCACAAAATAGAAGCGTCAATAGCTTCAAATCAAAGCCATTTCAACGATGCCAATACAGCCTATTGTAAGCCCAAATTGTACTTCAGAGAGATGATGTAAACAGCGTTTATTCTGATGAGTTTTTACCGGGTTCCGGGCCGGTCCTAGACCCGGTAAAAAATCTGAAGCAACTTCCGGGCCGGTCCGGGCCGGGTTTTTTTCTTCCGGGCCCCAGGCTTATCTTGGCCACTGGTGCTCTTTTTCATAAATCTCATGTTCTAAGGAACTGAAATAAAAAATTTGGTTACACTTGGTCATTTTAGATGAGGTTCATTTGTAAGAAAAAATATTCGTTCTCACCGACAAGAAGCCGTTAATTTAAATTTTCCTTGCTCGATGAGGCCACCATTTTGTTTTTGTATGAAGTTTTACTTGCCCCAGCCATTAGGTCACTGTCACTGCTAATGTCTGGGGCAAGTACTAGGTAAGCAATATATTGTCACATAATAGAGTTTCCCGTTTGGGCCACCAAAATTTGATATTCTGAAATTTTACTGGCTCAAACGTAAATGTTCACTTGTCCTGTGCCATCAGGCAACTGCTAGTATCAAGTCCTGGGTTAGCAATATCATTGTCCTGTGTTGAGTTGCCCCGGTTGGGCCACCAAAACTTGATTTTCTGAAATTGTACTGGCCCAAACGTACATGTTCACTTGTCTTGTGCCATCGGGTAACTACTAGTGTCAAGCTAGGGTTAGCATTATATTGTCCTACTCACTTGCTTCCGGAGTACGGGCATAGACAGGGCTGCTCAGAGGACTCCCTCCAGAAGTAATGAATGCCCTGACCAGGAAGGTATAGTTTGTGTACGGATGCAGGTCCGGCACTCTCTTCTCAGTCGAGTTACTGCTCACAAAGAGGTTCAGCCAACCACCGTCTGTAGAAAGAAATAGCAATAACAATAATACAAATGATAATCAAACTACCATCGAGAGCTCATTATTGTAACTAATGCGGTGTTAATTGTGTAGGGCTGTATAAAGTTCATAACTATCTTCTCAAATCAAGTTACTGCTCATAAAGAGGTTCAGCCACCCACACCATCTGTAGAAAGAAATTTTCAATAATAATAGTATTTAATAATCACAATTACAATAATAATTGTTATAACCAAACAATCATAACAGGTTATAATAGTAATAACAATAACAATTGTAATCATGACCATGAGAGAATAAAAATTGTAACAATTAAACAATAATAACTGATTGGACATAAAAATAGACATTTAGAATGACTGTCCGATTTAATCAATTTGGTACACAGAGCCGATAATAATATAATTGTAAAGCGCTTAGAGATGATTATCAATTGTATTAGGCGCTATATAAATTGAGCATATTATTATTACTAATATTCCAACTCACTTGGTGTCTCGTAGTAGTACACGGTGTATGCCAGATGAGGAGCATGCTCTGCCTTCCACCTCACTTCAACAGTCGTACTGTCGATCACCGTTGCGGTCACATTGGTAACAGGGAGAGGCCTGTTCTCTGTAGATATCAATCAAAATGGGAGAAATATGTAAGTTTTGACCTTCCAAAGAGCACATAAAGCAAGCCCCCACACTTACCCTTTTTTCTACTTGCCCCTTTGGGCAAGGGAAATCATAAATTGACACATTGCACTTGCCCAAACAGAAAATTTCTTGTCCCCCCCCCCAAAAAAAATTTAAGTGTGAAACAAAAATTAATTGTGGTACATAACTTAATTTGCTTGGAAATTGTTTCCCTTGTTTCAAATTGAGATTTACAGAGAAGAAATTATATTATTTTCCTCCTTGTTGAACAGGAATGTGAGTTGCCCAATCGGGCAACGCAACTAGACAATTTATGAAATTCAACTTGCCCGACATCAATTTTTACTTGGCCACTGGGCCACCGGGTAAGTGCTAGTGTCAAGCCCTGCATAATGACAGTGGCTGGTTGAACTACTATGACATCTATGACGTCATATGACCGCATTTTTACCCATATTTTAGACAACTGTTTTATGGAAGGCCACTTGTACACCTTCCACCTTGCGAGGATCACTTTCATTTTGTGACGTAATGTATAATCAAAGCTATCATGAACAAGAATTAATTAGATATTTTACAATGTTCAAAATAAAATTGTTTACTGTTCAGTAGTTTAAATGGTCCAATTCCTACACACCTGGGACTACCACCCTGAATCGCATGGCCCCCCATACAGTGCCAGCATCGTTGACTGCAAAACACTGGTAGATGCCCGCGTCGTCTTCCATCGGCGACCAAATCACGAGCTCGGGTATGGTACGATCGTTCACGCTGACGCGGCCCTGAATTTGCACTGGTGCGCCGTCGTGGTACCAGCTGATGGTGGGCTGCGGCCAGGCCGTTACGTTGCAAGTGAGTCGAGCCAGGTAACTCTCATTCGTCTCTACATCCTTCATCCGCGACTTGAAGTGTGGCAGCTCTGCAAGAACCAACCAAAGCGTTTTAATTTGCAAAAAATGTTACTTACATATTATCAAAGTTGTGCAACATTGTTGGCTACCGTTTCTTGCGCAACTTGAAATAGGGAGGATCAGTGCAAACTGCCACATCAATCAAACATTGAAATGCAAGTTTCAATAATAATATTTAAAGATATTTATATATCGAAAATTGCGCTAGCGCCCTAAGTTATTGTAAATGTTCACATAAACAAATCGAGTATCCAAGGGTGATATCGCATGGCTATTAATTGCCATGGGAATAGTTCTAAACAATGTCAGGCAAGCCAGATAGGGTGTGACCTAGCGGTTGCTAAGATGACAATTGTCAGGCTCCAACCCACTACCAAAAGCCAGAATCATTACTGAGTTATAACAAAAGAATGTGATGTCACTATATGCTACTCTATAACACTTATTTTTTACTAAAGTGTGACTAATTTAAACAGAAAATTGTGCCACCCAAATATGGAGTATGATAATAACATATTTAAAGCCAATGCTAGAAATAATTTTGTTTGCCTTGTGGCCCAGTAACAAGAAAACAACCTTTTTTCCAAATCCTAGTGGCCCATAACCTGAATCTGGTAGCCCAAAACAAAGCAAAACATTACAATTTCTGTTATATTTGGTTGCCCATTTGGGCCAGTGGAATTCCGCATGAATGAAATTTGTTGGTCCAAAGAGCTTCTTTTTTTTTTTAGTGGCCCCGGGCCAGCGGGCCTACACTAATTACGAAAACTGCATTCAAGCAACGCCAAAAAGTTGTTTTTGAACTTACCTAGGACGTATAGAAGTGCTTCTGCAACAGCTATACTATTGGTGATGGTGTTTCGAGCCACACATATATAATACCCTGTGTCGTTGACGTTCAAGTTTTGGAGGAGCAGATTATGTTGTCCATAAATCGAATGTCGACGCCGTGGTAGAGTGCGTCCATCTTTACGGGGAGGAGGAAGAAGCAAAGAAAGTATTTCAATGATTAAATCAAATCCAAAGGCCAGAACATGTTTTAATTAATAATTTGTTTATTTTACAATTCATTTTGCAAAATGTTATGTTGATTATAATCAAGCATTTTCAATTTTTTGGTTGAGTGAATTATGTTGTCCATATAATGAATGTTGCCACGGTGATAACGTGCACCCATCTTTATGGGGAAGAGAAAGAATGAAGTTAATATTTCAAATATTTCAATGAATAATTTGTTTATTTAACAAATCATTAAGCAAAAGGTTATGACTATTATCTATTTAACATTGTCAAGCTTTGGGTGAATGAGTAGATTATGTTGTCCATAAATTATATGTCTTCGCCGTGGTAGAGTGCGTCCATCTTTATGGGGGAAGGGAACGATTATACAAAAAGACAAACAATACTTAATAAAAAGTGAATTCATTTGGCAAAGGGGTATGACAATTACAGTGAACATTTTCATGTTTATAATAATAATAATAATAATAAATTCGATTTTTATAGCGCATTATAATGCACAATGCATTCCCTATGCGCTTTACATAGTAATACATTAATTACACAATACAAACATAAATAAAATCAATATAAACATTTATACATAAATGTATCATACAAATAGAAATGTCTTCAGAGATTGCTTGAATGAGTTACTTGAGGGTATTTGTCTAATTTCCAGTGGTAGTGAATTCCAAAGTGTGGGGGCTGATTTTGAGAAGGGCAGATTACCGTAAGTCTGAGTATTAGCAAGAGGGACAGTTAAAAGCTGTTGTGATGATGGGTAGAGCATGGTTGAGTAGAGCATGTTTTCCATTAATCAAATGTCTCTGCGGTGTCCACCTTTGGTGGGCAGAGAAAGAAGGGCAGAAAATATTTCAATCAATAATTTGTGTATTCAACTATGCATTATGCATTAGGATAAGCCTATTTATCTATTTACTAGTAATGTTTCCAAGTTTTTGATTGAGTGGATTACGTTGATCGTATATTATTGAATTCTCTTCAAGTATGGGAATTTCCCTTGTTACCGAAGAGTCTTCCCTCGTAAATATTATCTATATAGACAGAATAGGAGGAATCATTTTCTACAAGTTTAAAGTGGACTTCCACACGATTTCAAGCTTCTAATGATTGAAAGACAGATATTCTAGGTCAATACACACAATTTTGTATGAAAAAAGTATGATTGTGGGTTCTTATAATTGGCTTTGAAATTCTAATGACACAAATTCGCGAGCGAGCTTGTTCTAACCCACAATGCACCAATTTGTGACGTGCGACCCTCAATATGCACCTATGTTTTTACACTGCGGCAAATGTGTTCTTTTGATCGGACCAATACAATGCGCGATCATGAATAGTTTAGTCCACGATGCGCCACTCAACCGTGCCTTTGAGCATTACTACATTGTTGAACCGTTTGAAAATACTTGCCTGCCCGAAATTGTAACACGAGTGGATTACGTTGATCGTATATTATTGAATTTTCTTCAAGTATGGGAATTTCCCTTGTTGTTACCGAAGAGTCTTCCCTCGTAAATAATTTGAAGGGCAATGAAACAGGGCAAACCCTTTTTTCTACTATTATCTATATAGACAGAATAGGAGGAATCATTTTCTACAAGCTTAAAGTGGACTTCCACACGATTTCAAGCTTCTAATGATTGAAAGACAGATATTCTAGGTCAATACACACAATTTTGTAAGAAAAAAGTATGATTGTGGGTTCTTATAATTGGCTTTGAAATTATAATGACACAAATTCGCGAGCGAGCTTGTTCTATCCCACAATGCACCAATTTGTGACGTGCGACCCTCACTATGCGCCTATCTATGTTTTTACACTGCAGCAAATGTGTTCTTTTGATCGGACCAATACAATGCGCGATCATGAATAGTTTAGTCCACGATGCGCCACTCAACTGGCCTTTGAGCATTACTACATTGTTGAACCGTTTGAAAATACTTGCCTGCCCGAAATTGTAACACGTTTGGCTTTCATTGGAATTTGAATAGACACAAAGTTCTGTAAACGTGGTTATTGAATTTGCTGGCTCTGCATGACAGGCTATTATGAATGACACATGCAATGATCACAATGCAGTGGCACCGGATTCAAGCCTACTCAAGAAATTGAGCAAAGTGAGGGTGCTACGAAGGGTCTCATGATTGTGTGCAGTAAATTTAATTATTTCCTCAGAGTTAATGACATTAGAAAAATCTCTTAGATATCAACCAAAGAGAGTCAAATCCTGAAAATATTCAAGCACATCCCTAGATTTATTTCCAATATACTATATTGTTTTTTTAACTCGTCCGGAATTCTTCTTTAAGCACTACTAGTGTTGGCTCTTTTGAAAACTGCCATTTATTTCTATGGGGACTCAAATTGGCAATGCACTCTTGCAAATTTGTGGACAACTCCCCGTATGTTTTTAAACACTCAATTTCCAAAAGTTTATCTTCTCTCTTCACAAAAAAAAAGTTTCATCTTCAATCAAACAACATTGGAGAACTTAGAGAATGGGGAATTTTGACTATCATTGTCCTTCAAAATTTGAGGATAATCAATTAAAAAGTGTGTAATTAATGTTTTCATGTAAACAATACCAGGCTGACCATTTTCTCTTTCAAATCAATCTATACTGCTGCCTTTTCATTTATAAAATGCACTTTTAATTTATAAAGTTTTCAATATTTTCTTAAATAATATACAGATTTATCTTTCTTTCCAGCTTAACTGGGGTAAAGGTAACATTGTATTTATAGAGAGGTCCATTTGCATGTCATGTTCCCCAGGGATTGGATTGGAAATAATTCTTAACGACACCGCAACACTAGTGTGTCATATAGTGTCATACAGGTAAGCTTATACCCCAAATAGAGTAAAGCTATCTCTCAAGTAAGGCATTAATGCCCAAATAACAATTTTTCAAACTACACAAAATATTTACTAAGCTGGACCACGACGGGTCAAAACAATTCACCTATTCCCACACTATTATTTAAATGTGTAAACAACCACCGGGATTTCTCCCTGCTCTTTACGAAAAAATGAGATGTGTTCTTTAGCGTGCATGAGGAATGGTTCTCCCATACACGGGACCGACAGTTTAAAGTCTATGTTCCCCAGGGAAGCATAGCAAGATAGAGAGAGATAAACAATGTTAAGCTTACTTGGCTGTTATGTATATCAACATATGAACCCTTCGTCTACAGATATCTACAAGGAACTCTTCCATTTCATGTTTTTTCTCTTCTATATATCTGGTTAATTCAAACATGATATTCATATGAAAGTTGCAAATCATATCTACCTATCTATATCCAGCTCTATTTTTGTCTACATGGATTTATCCTACATTATTCATATGTGGGTTCATTTTATAGATTTAAATAGGGTTATCAAACTTTCCCTCATTCTCTTTCCAGCAAACAAATGTAATCAAAAAATATATACCTTGCAACATTGTATGTTAATTCAATTTTAAGCAGAAAATAAAATAAAGCTGCCCCACTCCCCATACCAAGGAGATTTCTCTACCCCACCCCACCCCACCCACCCCCTCCTTGCTCTCCATATCCTCTGACCCTGCCTCAGTGAACAGGACTCATGTGTTTTGTGTTTGTATAATGCAATGCATTCAATCTGAACATGACAAAACCTTCTTAGATCAAACAGAAAAGTTGCGCTAACAAACAAGTAACTTGAATCTGTACCATGGAACTCACACAAGTTAAGATATGTTTTTTTCTATTGTAAAACAATATTGGGTACCGCGGCATATTTGTATTAAGACTATCCCGTAGATTTCCAACTGAAAACAAAATAAACCCAATTTGAGTTTGTAGCATGATTGAAAGTTGCTTAAACCATATTTAAACTATGTGTACACATGGTTTAACTCAGTCCTATACTGCACACACTTAAGTTAAACCTGCCTTAGACTGGACTTAAACCATGGATAGTTAAATCCTACTTCAGGAAATGTAGACTTTAGGTCTAAATGCCCAATTTAAACCAGACTTAAACCACACTTAGACCAATGGTTTAACTAAATCTGACTTCAGAATACGGGCCAGGGTGATTAAGCTCCAGAATGATAAAGAAGCCCCCTAAATTCATAAAAGTGCCCCTGTAAATTTGTCTTTAACTCTATGCAATACATATTCAAGACCCTGCCTCAGTGAAATATACATCAGACTCAGGGCAATTTAGCCCCTAAAATATTTTAAAAAGTGCCCCCTAAAAATATAAAAGTGCCCCTGTAAAGACTTCTTCTTAAACTCTATGCAAAACATATTCCAGAGTACTAGTATTACAAAGTCAAGCTTGAAAAGTAGCCTTAAATGTTTTATTTTCTACCCGACCAGGCTGAGCCACTAAACCACCAGAACAAGATTGATGAAGAAAGGATTACTGTGTGGGTGTGCTGGCAAGTGGAGGGTATATAAATTACATATTATACAGCTTATTATCTGGCTTATAATCCAGTCAATGCATTTTTGACATGGTTATAATATTTATCCTAAACTGATTATCCAGTGACCTTACACATGAAAACCGTTACTTTGTTGGCGTCGGCGCGTTGTTACTTTGTTGGCGTCGGCGCGTTGGAGGTATAAAAATGTTGGCACAACTCCAACAATTACTGTATGTTGTTTAACCCCCAACATTACCACAGCACAATGCAAAGCAATGCCTGATCTATTATATTAATACGGTAAGCTTCAACCCCCCAAATGTGTCCCACTCGAGATATCCTCACCCCGAGAATTCGGCGACTCCCCGACCGTCGGGATCGAAGGATATACGTTTTGCGGAGGACAATAAGGTATTCCCGAGTCGCTCCCGCCCCGTGGTCGTCCTCCAGATCGAAGAAAAGGGAAAGTCAGCAATGCCGGTTGCTAAAGTTAAGGCGCCGAGCACTGACTAACGATTTACCGCCGCAACTTTGTTTGACGAATATAAAACGGAGTTTAAAAAGCAAGATATATATTACGAAACAATTCAAAGTTTACGAGTTGCAAAACTGTCCAGTTTTGGATAAATATAAATTATTATTATCACGCAAATGGTCCATATGATCCGTAAGTTTGAAATTGACAACGCACTGTAACGACAACAAGTGTAATAGTAGCTTAGTTCAATAGTTCGTCATCGTTGTTTTGCGTGTGTTATTCGCGAGCCCACATGCTTTGTACACAGCTGAGCGAGCGAGCTAATCCTTTTGTACACGGTGCAATTGTGCATTGAAGTGAATATAGAACGGGGGGAACAATGGTTGAGGGGAGTTTCTTTCGTATTTATACATTGACCAGGGCATCAGCTAATCTTGCTAAAATCGCTCCATGGTATAATGTGCAATATCGCCACCCTGTGGCAAGATGTGTTACAACACGCACAAGGAAAGAAGGATACCATCTCGCAATCCGCTCAGGATTGATAATACAAAATGATTATAAAGAGTGTCATTTTATTAAATGCATGAAGAGACAGCTGTAAGCGTTCCCTCCATCGCAATATATCCCCGGGTTTCACATTAGGATAAACGTATAACAAGGGATGATACTCAAATTGGAAATCAAACTTTAGTACAAAATCCTGCAGATTTGGAAAAGGAGAAAAGGCGATCACACCCCCCCCCCCTACCTGCCTACTAACTTCGCAACAAAAAATAAAACAACGAAAACGCATCAAGCGCATGTGTTTGTATTTGATAAGTTTGTCATGCATACAATTTCATCGTATTTTCATTATTATAATTATTTGTAACATTTAAACAGAGTGTACCGGGGATATCCGAGTCGGGTTTATCATGTTCACTGAAAGGATGTATCGCAATGACATGTGCAAAAGAGCGGGGTGGGCGGGGAGGGGTAGCACGCCTGTGTCTCTTTCGTTCAACATGTGGATAGGGACGTTTTAAATTAGTTTCAGAGGTCATTGTGTTCTTAAAATCGTGATGGCTTTTCACTGAAAAAAAAACCCCGCGGATTAGAAGACACGAGGTTATGTGCCATGCAGGCAATTGGAGTCGCGGAGAGAGGGGGGGGCGGGGGGCGGGGGGGAGGGGGGGGGGGGGCAGCGGCGAAGCTACTATATTATCAAGAACACGAATGTAGTGGACCATAATTATGAAATATGGGGGATAACTTTGCATGGGTACTGAAACCATCATGATTTTGTTATACATTGGCCGGATGTATATTGTTGACCAGGGCCCCGACGGGTTGTGGGGCGGGATTTAGTTGCCCGTGTCTATTTTGTCTCACTATTTAAAATGATGGCTATGGGAATAGTATGTCGTTATCGCCTTTCTCTCACACAAACCCGCGGATTTCCGCGGGTACAGCTAGTATTATAGGAATAGTAATGTTTTGGTTTAGACGGCACTTCAAAACTAATTTGTTTGCTAGGTAGAGGAAAGCCGAGTGTAGGTATTGCAAGAGCACACCTACATTTGTTTGATCAAAAACTGTTTAGAAACGGCTAAAATAGCCACAAATTAAATCATAGGAATAAAAGTCACGGGCGTTGACATTTATTTGCGATGCATCACTTATATGAAATTTAATATTTATAAATCCTACACAGGGGTGAAAATATACCAAGGTGGCTTATAAATTCATTCTGGTAATCTCTGCACTGAATGTTAATTTTTGAAGAAAAAAATGTACATCTAGAATTTGTTTAAGTTAGGGGTTAAAAATTCAGGTGTCTGATTAGCGCCCTGTAGTGTGGACTGCTGCTTTTAACACTTAAACAGTGTTAAATATTAAAGGGACTAACATGTAGTAACATTGTCCAAATCCTCAAAACTTACTTGGAACTCTTTCATATTAACAACTAAAAGCATGTTTTTTCAAATTTCCATTTCGATCAAAAGATATTTACGATTGAAGTGTTCAGATGTTAAACTGTCTACGGGATAATTTAAGCTGTGTACAAAGAAAGTGCAATGAGTTAGTGAATATCACTTTGCATTTTTGCTCATTTCTCGGCCAAAAAACATCCAACTAACGTCAAATTTTCACACATTATTTTGTGGACATATCACACCAATACACATTTTATTAATCACTCATCTTTTTTTTTGCACTCAACAAAGTTACTTGATCCCTTTAGATTTAAAGATTTCTTTCCACCATTTCAGCAAGGTGGAATGATAACTATTAGTTTTCAATGAGAATGTATAAGTTTTTGCAGCTAAAATTAAGTAAAACCCTGTCTTAACCAAAAAAATAAATAGTTGCGGTAACGTCCTGATGTTATCGGGATGAGATCCTACACCGTTTTGATTAATCGGGATAACATCAGGACGACATCCGGGTGAGTTTCACCCTCGTCGGGCCAGGGTGATAGCGCGGTAACGTCCGGACGACATCCTGATAAACGGCCTATTAAGACGCTCGTGGAACGTTACCCGGGTAGATGACGTCATGGCCGCGAGAAAAAAAAACACAGTGCGCGCCGATACTCCGTGTGGCCCCAGCTGTTCGCGTGATGAAGGAGGTGCGGTTGTTATGGTAACCTAACCGAGTGAGGATTTTGCGGATGGCTGGTTAAGACTGCGGCCGAAGGCTCGCCGCATGTTTTACGACCAGACCCCCTACTGTTTCTTATCCACACGTCGCTCGGGTAACATCGAGGTAAGGTCTATTTCTCCCAGTTAAGACAGGGTTTAAGACATGTACTTTCTTTCCCTTAAACCGTTTTCCATTGTGGCCCAAGCAAGCAAGTAAAATTAAAATTCCATTGTGGTACAGTCAAACCTGTCTATAGCGACCACTCAAGGGCGCCTATATGCACATGTGTAATTAATTGGCATCTGTACACGCATGTGTCCATAGTTTCATTTAGTATTTTGTTGCATGCATAACCACAACAAAATTGAAATTATAATGTTATATTGGCATTATATTTTAAATGATCGTTTGTATTATCTTGTTAAGTGAAACTAAAATTGCAAAATGTGTCAATGAGTCATTCATTTACTCATCATGAGAGAATCAGCTACGCTTAGTCGCATGTGCATAGTTTTCTATAGAATTCTGAAGTCAAGATGCATTGTTTGGTCGTAACAAGCATACGGATTATCATTGAAAAGAGTAAAAATACCCCGCCTCGGCGATAAAGATATTTGTTAGATATATTCTGTTGTGATGTTGAGTGAAATTCCTTTGGTCAACAAATTTCTGTATCAGCATGAGGTACTAAAGGGCACGAATACTCTTTGTTTATGAGTCTGAAGCACTTGGTGTTGGTAATTAAGCGTGTAGGCTTAAACAATACAATTAAAGAGAACTAGTTACTTTGTTGACATGTTCAAAAAGTGATGAATGGTTGATACATTGTATATTGTTGTGATATGTCCACTGGCAATGGTGTGAAAATGTCAAGTTAAATGAACGTAATATGGCCAAGTAATATTAATCAGAAATGGAAAGTGATAATCACTCACTCATTGCACTGACTTTGTATGTCTGTTACAGCTAACCAGTGGATAGTTTAACATCTGAACACTTCAATCTTAAATATCTTTTTAACGAAAGGGAAATTCGAAAAACCAAAACCTGTCCCATGCTTCTATTGTCAATACGAATACAACACGGTATGAGGGAACCGCTAGCATTCCAATTTGATTGTGAGGATTTGGACAATGTTACTAGATCCCTTTAAAATAGACTCCTACCACATTCAAAATCGTACAAGACCGTTCAGGACTGATTGATTTTGATATATCATGTATTTTACATTGACCCAAGCCGGAGTATTTTCTGGTAAGGTCCTGAATTGGTTAAGTACCAACGAGACTATTTTGCCAAACCACGTCCACGTGATAACCTTGAAAATAAAATAGAAAGATCACGTCCACGTGATAACCTTGATAATAAAATAGAAAGATTACTGATATTCTAATATAATTAAAGGGACTTAGTAACATTGTCCAAATCCTCAAAATCCAATTGAAATTCGAGCAGTTCCCTCATACTTTGTTGTATTCTTATTAACAAAAAAAGCATGGAACAGGTTTTGTTTTTTCAAATTTCCCTTTCGTTAAAAAGATATTTACGGTTGAAGTGTTCAGATGTCAAATTATCCAATGGATTGTCAGAACCGTGTACAAAGTGAGTGCAATGAGTTAGTGAATGTCACTAAGCCCGAGTCATGTCGGAATTTTTTTGTTCCGGAATCCGCCGGTGTTGTGCCGGTCGGAATCCGGTGTTCCGATAAAAAAAACAAACCTGCCAATGAATGACAAGGAACGAACACGCACCAGAAGGTCCGCCACAGCTTCGGCAGCGCAGGCAGGCCCCGCGCCGTGAGACAGGCCAACTCAACTGCCCTGACCCCGCAAGCCGCACTCTTAAAAAGTGCCGAAAAGGAACGAAAATGCAAGATTATTACGACCACACCCATTCTAGACTATCTCTTATTTTACTTACATGTTTGGTTGGCTTTTAAAACAAATACGAGAACAAATACCTGCAAAAACAGCAAAAAAATGCGCCGATTATATCTAGGACATTTTCTAGCTCGCTCGAACCTCTGATGAACTGAAGCTAGCACGCACCCACGTTGCCAATTTGCGAATGGTGTACGTGTATGATACGCATACTACATGGTATATATTATCGCAGCCCAGAAATTGGCAACGATCGCAAACTGATTTGCACTTGCTGGCTTTGTTCAACCGCTTATTGAAAGTCGCTCGCATACATGCACTTGGAGTTTTGAACGTATTCATCGTACGCTTTTTTTAACGCGTCATCTAACCAGCTTCATGCACAATTGTTATTTTCAATCAACATTAATATTAATTTAATATTTGTTGTCAAAGAACATTTTTTTAAGGATAGGATTTTTAAGGTAAGATCTTTAATGTACTTCTCTCCCCTCTCACTCTCATTTTCTAACTTTTTCTCACTTCTGATAGAAACATATATATGTGTAAACATTTTTTTATCTTCTTACAGGATAATGAGGTGTGAATTTATGTTGTTTTTCTTGAACGACCCATATGGAATGGATACAATTTCACACTCTGCTTCTGTAGGGAAAGGGATACAGGCATAATGGAATGCACCCCGGCGCACTGCAATTAATCATTCTCTTTTCCTTTTTAAAATTTGTTCGCTCAATCGATTTTTTATCCGCGTCTCCCGGGTCATTTTCTAAGTAAAATTTCTCAATGCGTCTTGTAAAATATCTGTACCGTTTTCACAGAAAAACCCATTACATAAGTTCCCGTTTACTGGCAAAGCATTCAACTGAGAATGTGATAATGGTTCATTTAACCCCTTCAGGGCTGATGCCCAAAATACTTGGGCTGGGGTCTATGGCGAAAGCATGTCAGGGTAGGAAATACAAGGGGGCTGAGGGCGATTTTGCCCCCTAATTTTCAAAACAGCCCCCTGAAATCAGTAGGTAGCGCCTACAAATTATCATAGGGTATTATGTGAAATGTTGTGTGATATCCATCAGATAAAAAAAGCAGTCCCCTAAAATGAGAAGAAAACAAAAATTTCCCTGAAGCATGTCACACCATATAAAATACATCAAGACTCTACACCTGTTCAGGATGATTTCATCTAGATATTAAACACATTATTTCATGCGTTATATTTAATGCATGACTTTGATGGATCATGAAACACTGAATTTCTTGCACTTTGTAATGTCAGTAAAGCAAATGTTCATAATTTTGTACAACATGGACAATAAAATGACTGACTAATTGCCAAATATCGGCAATTAATCACACTGCCCTGTTTTTTTTTCTCTAAGCAAAAATAAAGAACAAAAACGAAGATATGATATATTGATTTCTGCCATCTATGAAGGTCATACTATAAGATCAACAAAGAATATGCAACAAAGAAATCTGTTTGTGAAAAAGAAAGAAAAAAATAACCCATTCCAGACTACTTTTGGCATATCATGTAATCGCCATAGACCGCAGCCAGGGTATTTTGGGGATCAGTTCTGGACGGGTTAAGGAAATACTTCAGTACTGGTTCTTTCTAAGAAATTGTTCATGAGTGCTGGTTCAGTAGTGTGCACAAACTAGCATAGTTACAAATGTTCAAACAGATTCAGACTGCCCTCTACCACCCCAAGCATGACAAGTGTGAAATGCACACTGGTTCAGTAGTGCGCACAAACTAGCATAGTTACAAATGTTCAAACAGATTCAGACTGCCCTCTACCACCCCACATGACAATCTTAAAAAGAGGTTTTCCATCTCTTTCTAATTGATTTCTCCCATGAAAAAAAAAATTTTTGTAGAAGTGATGGACTTTAAATAGTCATTGCTTTTTTCTTCTTCTAATGACCCAATTATCATCAAAGACTGCTGCACAAAAGATGAATCTGTGTGACCGGTTAAAGATTACAAATCAAGAGACTCGTACTTTGTGCAAACATTTGAGCCAAAAATCTTTATTTGCTGGGCTTTCAAGCAATAAAACCATGAAGGAACTTGATCAAACCAACAATGCTGATATGGGTCGACTTGCATCCTCCCCCAAAGGAATCATTCCCTTAATTTAAACCTGTTCAAAACACTGCAGAGGTACCAACATTGACATTCAACAATAATGGAAGATTTAGGGAAATATCATCAGAAATCAGGGAGATATCAAATCCATAAAAATCAAAAATTATATACTAATGTATAACCAAATAATAACATATTTTGGGGGGTTTGAAAAGCCACTCAAAACACGCAGCAATTTCACATAATTTTTGTTACTGTCCACAAATCACTAACAATTTAAAATATGAAATCCATGGACTATTAAAAATAACCTGGGTTAACCCGTTCAGGACTGGTCTATGGAGAATACATGTTGTAGCAAAATCAGTCCTTCCTGAACAGGTTAATAGGGTTACATTTCAGTGCCAATATGTGCTATGGGCACCATTAAAAGTGATGGTTGACTGTGGGCATCGTGCCACTTTGTTGTTTATGGTTCATGACTAACCGAGACCATTTGCCTTTGTTGTTATTGTTGTTGTCATTTTGCCCGCGGGCTTTGGTATGGATCAACAAAATTTTCTTTTCCTGAATGCACACATTCATGACTCTCTGTTTAACCCATTGCTTACGGGGCCCGAGTGGGCTCTGTACAAAGTCTATGGGGATTTCAGAATCTCGAGGTGAACGGGTTAAGGGATAGATAGACCTTAATGAAAAAAAACCTGAAGCATTTTTAAAGCTAAGACATTTTCCCCTGGAATCAAAATTGCTGGTATAATAATAATAATAGTGGATACTTATATAGCGCACGTTCCGTCTTTCGACGCTCGCGGCGCTTAGAGAAAAAGAAAACAAATAAACAAACAAACAGACAGACATACAAAAACAAATTAGAGTACACCTATTGTTCAAATAAATAAGTTTTCAACAGAGTTTTAAAGGTATCTAAGGAAGGTGATTGGCGAATTTCAATAACGACCATGAAGAGACGTATGAAGACCATGAAGAGACGTATCAGAAATGTTTATGCAGAGGTTTACGCAGAGGAAAATGGTCTATGGATAATACATAGTGGGTTAAGGGTTCAACTCACTTTTATTCGGGCTGGGGTCCAAGGCAAATGCATGTTATACCAAAAAATCAAACAGTCATGAACGGGTTAACAGCAGAGGACTTGTGAATCATTCATCTTTTATGTCCACTACTATCCGCCCGCAGACATCATGATTACGTTTGGGCAAGATTCTCATTATTTGATTTCACGAGCAAAGAGTTAACCCTCTCAAGATCATAGGCACAACATTCCATGTTAAATTTTCAACTTAAACTGACCAATGCATGTTATAACTCAAATCAAACAATCATTAAGGGGTTAATGGCGGAGGATCTGTGAATCAGTCATCATTTATGTCCACCACTATCCGCCAGCAGACATCGTGATTGCGTTTGGGCAAGACGAGCCGCGAATGCGAATTAGTCACAACATACTCAATTTCCTGTATTAAAAAAAAAAAACCTACGAGTATAGAGTATGTCACTTTGGGGCAATTGTTGCCCGGTCACATGAAAGCTTGGACAGATCAAGTGATTTATGGAAGACTGGGGCACAATTTCCAGTTCAAACTAATATTTAAAGGGATCTAGTAACATTGTGTCAAAATCCACAAAACTTACTAGCGTACTCACATACCTTGTTGTATTCGTATTTCCAATCGAAGCATAGAACAGGTTTTTCCCGAATCTTTCGTCGTTATAAACATATTTATGATTGAAGTGTTCGGATTTGAAAGTCTTCCTGGGAGATTTCAATCTGTGTACAAAGTCAGTGCAATGAGTTAGCAAAGATCACTTTGCATTTTCGCTCATTTCTCTGTCATATGATATTCATTTACCATGGAATTTTCACACATAACCCAGTGGACATATCAGATCACAGAAATACACATTTTATCAGCCCTTCATCCTTTTTTGCACATACTGTATAATCAACAAAGTTACTAGATTCCAACAAATGGAAATTCAGTGGTATGGACAAGAAAAGGCGCAAAGAAACCTAGGCAAGGGAGGTAACAACAATATATGATGACATAAATGGTATCCTGGGGTACCAAACGAAAATCCGCCATTTTGTTTAATTATTATTTTTTTTAGGGCTGTACCGGGATATAGCGTGCATACAAGCGCGCGCTGCACTGCATGCACAACGCAATACGGTTGTACTTCGATTGGACACAAGATGGCACTACACAACGCGGGATACCGGGGTACAATGGTACTCCGGGGTACTGCGTGTGTCATCATATGCAGAGTTATATATTTTAAGGGACGGTGTAGAGGGCACAAAAGTAGAAAAGGAAACTCATTGAAATGTATGTGAATCTAAAGACATAATTTTTGCTTTGAGAATGTTCAGGAAAATGTTAAAATATCACACACATCAGCATTCAATAGATCACTAAAGTTTCATAGTGACACCTCAGTCCCACATCTAATTTCATTTTCTGTTTTAATTCTTGAATTAGGATATAATGTAATTAATTCATATTAATTCAATTCAAATTTATTTTTTATAATTTTTGTTGGCTAATGCAAAGTAGTTTTGGTAAAACAGAAAACAAAACAGAACTGGGAGTCAAAAATTGTCCCTATAAGGTCATGAACTTGAAAAAAGGTCTCTCGAGGAGAACAATACCGCAACAAATAATACAAAAAAGGGTCTTGTTTATTATCTAAAAGTTATTAAAAATGTGTTTCCTTTTCCTTTTGCCAAGCTGATGTCCGCTTGCTACGGGGCAAGGGGAGAGGCTAATTTAAACCCCATCTTCGAAAAAATGGGCAACATTTTTTAAACCCATAACCAATTGGAACATGGTAGGTCCTGTATAAAACTCTACAGGCATTGAACAATCTAGGAGGGATATCAGAAGGAAAACAAAATCATACAAAAAAGGTCTCTTTATACAAGAAAAGTGTTTATTTTGCCTTCTTTAAAGCATACCTCTGCTTGCCAGTGGTGCAAGGGGAGGGGGCTAATTTGAAACCAGGTGAATTCCCCATGGGTATAGGCCCTGCTGTGCCTATCCGTACTTCCGTAACCCCCTTGGTTACGGGAACCATGTGGTCTATTTACAAAGTCTATGACGAATTGAGAATCTCTAAGGGACTCGTTTTAAAAAGGTCCCTCTTAATTGAAGACATCAAGTGAAAAAACACTGTTAAAACCCCAAATATCAAACAAATGTCTCTTTACCAAAATGATGTCTGCTCGCCAGTGGGGCAAGAGGTTGGGGCTACTTTAACCCCCGCTGATTGTCCCCTAGGTAGAGGCCTACAGTTATTATCCATTCATAAGCATACTTGTTTTGATTACCAGTAGCCAGGGCTCGACACTAGCACTTGCCCGAATGAAAGAATGGTCTAGTTTGGCTGCCTGGTCCGGTCAGGCAATTCACATTTCTGTTCATGAATGAAAATGCAATTCAAAAATTTGTAAATCTCATCTATAAGTAAGTGGGCAAGTAAATTCGAAGCCAAACCACCTTTAAAAGAGAAGGGTCATGCAAACTGCAAAGAAAAGATAAGAAAGTCACAATGTAGAAAAGCAAGAAGTTAACTAGTGCAATACTCTGTAATAACCCTCTGTCGTGCAGGCAAAATATGCAACCAGGGTCAAATCAACAATCAAATAAAAACTCATACTGATTATTCTGATTGTCATTTGACATAAATAGTTCTATTTTTATCTTTCTCTTTAATTCAAACGTATAATTTAACGATTTTTATTGCAGGGTTGGTACTTGGCAGTACATGTAACACATTTTTTTGCCTTTCATTGACACTGAAATGTTAATGGCTAGAGGTACCTTTTGTGTCATTTTCACACTTCAGTGATGCATGCAAATCTGCCCAAAAGAATATATCTAGGGGCTTATGAATTATAAAACAAGTTCAAAAGAATTTTTGATATTATAGTAAACTTGATAGCAAGCAGCAAAAAGAGAGCAAAATGGGGGTAAAGTGTGTGAAGGACACCCATACCTGGTTGGGCATTGAACTCTCAAACTACCCTCCAATACCCCTTTCACACCAACTCTATCGGTACGACACTGATGATACAGCGGAAGAATTTTCCCAAACCTTAAAGATTGTCATGCGTGAGGAATGGGGATGCTACACTGTGCTTTGCCAAGTTACTTCACCTGCCCTTTAGGAGAAATTAATCACAATTTTCACTGGACCTTCTCCCGATGCTTCTCCACGCTTTTAATAACTTGGTTGGTATGAAAGGCATATAAGACCCAAACCAATATAATAAGTAATAATAATAATATATATCATATTCAGAGGCCCATTATTACCCTTGGTCATCAGGTACAGTTCAAACCCGCACAATCATCTTGCGCACCATCTCAACTCCCATGGAAGCATACTAGCTCAAGCTGCTCGTAGGGCGCTACAGGCTAATTTAACCGACCCAAGTACCCATTTATACTTCTGGGTAGAGATCAGCGATGTGGATTAAAAAGGTGTTGCTGAAGGACATACAATTTTCGGGGCATTGTTTGGGTTCAAACTATGGTCCCGTGATTAGAAGTCAAGCGCTTATCGGATCGTGTCACAACACATATCAAGGCCTAGGACAAAAACTTCGGCAAAAGAGCTCTATACTTGAATGAACATGTCATATTCACAACATAAAGAAACTATATTCGTATTACAAAGGGACCTACAAGGAATGTTGGAAGAAAATATTAAGCAACAAGTTGTCAAAATAACTAGCAAACCATTTACTGAATTCAGAATTAACTAGATGGATCTTCGACTGCGCGCAGTCGAAAATTATGCCTCCGCTATGACGCAATTTTTAATATCAAGCCCAAAATAACGTGCACTGACATTTTTTTTCCCATATATATTTTGAGTTCTGTGACCTTGACCATAGACCCCAAACTTTGATGGCTACATTGGCTCCCAAGAAAAATTCAGGTACCAAGTTAGATTGAAATCTGACATTCAGTTCTTGAGATTGTGCCATTACAAACCATTTTTGTATATATATTGAGTCATGTGACCTTGACCTTTGACCTCATGACCCCCCAAATCTAATCCAATCATTGCCACCCCAATGTGTATGTAACTCATTCCAAGTTTGAAATTGATCCGTCAAACGGTTCTTGAGCTATCGCGAGAAGGGTGCTTTTTTGCACATATATTGAGTCCTGCGACCTTGACCTTTCACCTCATGAACCCCAAAATCTAATCAGATCATTGTCACCCCAATATGTACACTCATACCAAGTTTGAAATTGATCCATCAACCGGTTCTAGAGATATCGCGAGAACAAGGCATTTTTGAACATATTGAGTCCTGTGACCTTGACCTTTGACCTCATGAACCCCAAAATCATTGTCACCCCAATATGTACACTCATACTAAGTTTGAAATTGATCCATCAACCGGTTCTTGAGATATCGCGAGAACGAAAACGGGACGTACGTACGGACATACGTACGTACGGACGGACGGACGGACAACCCGAAAACATAATGCCTCCGGCCACTTTGTTGGCGGAGGCATAAAAAGAGCTCCATACTTGATTAAACTCATCACAATGAACACATCATGATCAACGCATAACAGAATTTATAGAGTTCATCTTTTACTAAATACTTTGAACGCAGACAAATAAAAGACATTCACCTAGATATAAAGGGACCTGTCAGGAATGTTGGCTTGGAAATTAAGCAAATACATGTCAAATGAAAAATCGATAAACATAATTTTTGCAAAACAAATGCCAAAACAATATACCATGACACCAAGTTATAAGAATGCATTATAAATACAAAAGAAAAGCAACTTGGCAGTAAGTGCGATTTCTAAAGAAAAACTGAATGTTTAGCACTGCTTGCAAAAAATCATCACTTCTCTTCCTGTAGTAAAAAATGTGAATGGCCCAAAGCCAAAGAGTTGAACTAACAAATAGTCCTTCCACTCTCCCTCCCCCCCCCCCCCCCCCAAAATAAATAAATAAAAAATCCCTGGTTCCCAAGGCTCACCCCTCTTACACTTGTTTACCCCCCCCCCCCCCCCCATTATATCCTTTATTAGTGGCCGAGCGCAATGCCATGATGCACGCATAGGATCTTGTTTACAGTAATCGCTTGGGCTCTGAGTTTTTCCTAGGAGCATATTATCGCATAAATAAACGTCGCTCACAGTGGGTACAAATGAGTTATTAACTCATTGAATAGTTTTCCCATGATCGAGATTTAGAGCACAATATAGGTTTAGACGCCACAGACATTGGAAGACAATTACATTAAAATCATAAAACATTGGATTCTATTTCAATTTATTAGAAGCAACCCCCCCCCCCCCCCCCCTTCTCTTCAGCTAAAAAATACCATTGTTTAACAATGTCTAAAAAGAAAAGCTCAAAAATGAAAATAATGTATAATCACTGCCTGTGAAAAATTCTGGCAAGCAATATTTTTGGGGATCTTGTTTGCTAGATGTTATCGCGAGTCACGTGACTGACTGTCATATCGTCCGGTTAGATTAAGAAGGGCATTCGGTCGATTGTTGTGGCTAACTTGAGTTATGCATACTATCTTGTATGTCGGAGCCTTCTCTCTGTGATATAAACATTTCAGATGTTAATCGTTTCTAATTATGGGAATATAACAAAAAGAGAGCTATACCTAGTGCTTTCTACAAGCCTCACAAACTTCAAACATGATTATTTCCAAAGTACAAAAAGTGACTAATACTCTAATAGCGCCGTTCTCTTTCTCAACAGACAATATCATGTACAATGTATCTACAAATAACCCTTTTCCCCCTTCTCCAACTCTGGGGATAATGAGCCCCTTGCCTTATCAGACTGAAGTAGGGAGATACAACAGCATGAAGTGGCTCTCATGTGAAGATATAATAAGTTCTGATAACTCACACGAGTCACTGATTGCACTTGGCTTGAACCCGATTTTGTATGTCCCCAGTGAACAAAACACACACCTACTCTGGCAATTTAGCCAGCAATTTAGCAGGCAATTATATTTAGTTGGTGATTTTGCCCCTAAACAACAAAAAGTTGCATACAATCACAGTTAAAGTACAAGTGAATTTTGCAGTAGAGCTTAACCCATTCAAGACCTGGTCCTGAAATTACTAAGGCAGGGGTCTACAGCGAATGCAGAAATTAAATACAGGTGTGAGTCTTCAATGAATTTAATGCAACATAGCCTTAACAAAAAAAAACATAAACAAATTTATTTCTCCGGTAATTCCCTGGATATAACTAGGTACTGCAAGTAATGCTATGGTCACAACCCCAAAAAGTAGCCTGCTCGGCGGCCGGGTGGCGAATTTTTAGCCAATTTCGCCCGGGCACCGAGCGGGAGCCGCCCGGGCACCGCTGGTTTTTAGGGCATTCGGTCGCCGCTGAAGTTACTGAAGTTTTAGCGCAGAGTTAACATTTGGGCGGCGCCTGCTCACTTTTCACTCGCCACCCTGTCGCCACCCGGGCACCGACCTAATTGAGCAGTCGCCGTCGAGCGATTTAGGTCAAAAATCGAAGCTGCTAGGTCAAAGGCTGCCGAGCGGTCGCCGCTGGGAGATCAGTCGGTCACCGGGCGGCGAGTTCAAAATCGGTCGGCGTCCGGGCAGCACCAGCTCGATTTACCGCAGCGTCTGCCTGAGCATGGCTGGGTATATAAGGCGCTGCACAGCGCGCTCCACAAGAGACAACAGCTAGATTTCTATCCAAAGTTTGATTCACTGAAAAAATGCCCAAAGCACACAAGAAAACCAAGGGGCAAGTGGGGGAAAAGGAGCCTGGGCTGTGCGGAGGAGGCAGGGGGAAGGACAGAGGCAAGGCATCCCATCCCCTACCAGAGAAATTCACGACGGGCCGCTGCCGGTACGCCTACCCGACACCCGCAGATGCCCCGCCAATCAACGGCCGGCCGCTGGGCAATTTCTTAAAAAATCAGCCGGTGGCCGGTGGGAGACTGCCCGGGAATCGGTGGGTCATCACTCGGTCACTGCCGGGATGCCGCGCAGAGAAGCTCCCCGATTTCGCCCAGTTTTGACCTAAAATCGACCGGCGACCGACGGGAAATCGACAGGGCACAGCCCAGGCATCGCTGGGGCTCTACAGCCTGCTCGGCTTCTCAAAAAATTGTTGGGCGATGCCTAAATTCCAGCCGCGACCGAGCAAGCTACAAATCGGTCGGTCACCGCTCTGAGATGTGACCATAGCTTAAGCGGCAGTATTAACGAAAAGTCCGGATATTGGCACACAGACTAGTCTTATTTCAAACACTTGAGCCCATATTCATAAAATCATGCTAGCTTAATAGTTGCATGATTAGTGAATTTCAAATGGTGCAGTTTAGCACGTAACAAACAGTGTTCCTTGTCCCCAACTAGAATTAGCTGGGTAAGCCTTAGGTATCAACTCAGTTAACCCTAGTTAGCAACTGAAAGATCATGTTTAATTCTTAGCCAAGTCATCCAAAACAGACTTAACATGAAACTAAGCTAGCAAGGTTTTTATAGATATGGGCCCTGATTGCTAAAAACGGCTATAACAGCCTTATTCAAAGCATTTTAAAAATTGTAAACTCTTTGTTTTTACATCCATGCATATACATATTCTTTCACATAGTCGGAAATGTATGCAACTGTTTTACCATGCTACTCTGAAAGATTTCCCAAAACTTCCCAAAAGACAGAATGACATTTGAATTTGAAATTGTAAAAAGTAAACAAACCTGGTATCAAACTGACCCGAAGGGGATATAGGGCAAAATATTTCTCACCTGATACTGCAATCTCCCTATCTCCAATACTGGCTTGCTTGTTTACATGAATTCAATATCAGGGAGAATCTGCTATCACTAAAAGGTGAAAACATTTTGGTCGCCTTACAAGCATCATTTAATTTTGGTTTCTATTTTGTTTTTTTATGAAACCCTTCGGTTTGTGGCATGATCACTGCCGTCTTTGTTTGAACCTCTTAATCGTACATCTATACTAACATCTATACTAATCCTTGAAGGAAGACTACATTAAAAATTAAGAATTTGAAACCCTTGAATTGGTTCATGCATTCAGCCAAGCAGTACATGCTATAAACGCATGTCTTATTCAGGTTCCACAGACCGCTGCTTTCTTCCCGAGTATCAAGTGGCAGGAGACACATCATTTTAAAATTGCGATAACTTCAGTTTGCAATAACTTATTGTACAATGTGATATATGACAAGATAGAAAATATTTCACTCTTTGTTTTTTAAATTTGACAAAGACAAAAATATGAAAATCAAGTTTAATAACTTGACAAATTTCCTTTTTGTTTATATATTTTTCCCCCTGCTTCTTTGAAAGATTTCCCAAAACTTCCCAAATGACAGAATGCCATTTGAATTTGAATCCGAAATTGTAAAAAGGAAACAAACCTGGTATCAATCTGACCCAAAGGGGATATAGGGCAAAATATTTTTCATGTGATACTGCAATCTCCCTATCTCTACTAGATCTCATATTGGCTTGCTTGTTTACATGAATTCAATAGCAGCGAGAATCTGCTATCACTAAAAGGTGAAAACATTTTGGTTTCTATTGTTTTGTTTATCTCTGCTATTTTGAAACCCTTCTGGTTTGTGGCATGATCACTGCGGCCTTTGAACAAATTAATCATACATCTATATTAATCCTTGAAGGAAGACTACATGTGTCCTCCTTGCCCTACTGTTCCTCCTTCTAGGTTTAGAAATAAATTAAGAATTTGAAACCCTTAAATTGGTTCATGCATTTTAAGCATCTGCAAAGTCATATAGAGATCAGCTTTCAATCCTAGTAGGATCTTCATCGCAGCAAAAAAATAACCATTAAAAACATTAACATTTAATATGACGGAAGATGAACAGTGTCATCCTACTCAATTATATATTTTATTTTCACTTGTTATTCCATGCTATAACTCGAAGAAAACAAAAATACTGTCAAGAAAAAAAAGGGAAGAAGATAGTGATAATGAAAATCTATTTTTATCCTTGATATACAACCATTAATTTCATCCTTGCCATACCCTATAAATCCTGTCTGATAATTTGGAGTTGTGGGTATGTTAGTTATTCATCTCCATTTTTAGAAACTAATCAGAGAACAGAATAACACCTTAAAAAAAAAGGGGTAAAGGGTAATAAATTTTGAGCAACATTATTAGTGTCATCCTTGTCCTACGAAGAGATCCCTTCTTCAGCCAGGGGCACTTGAAAAGAAAGAACACCTGCGACTTTAATTTGTTTCTAAATGGATTTTGATCAAACAAACATGATTTTATATTTTTTATTATTATTTGCTCTTACAAAATCCAATTAATTCCTTCTCTCTAGCAAACAAATAATTTTTTTCTAAACCAAAACTTAACTGTCACTTTTATATGCATTTTCATATTTAATCACAACTGCACACATCTTAAAACTTCACATGACATGGTCACTCCTTAACGTTCTTAAAGAATAGTTCTGTTCAAACTGAATATAAGTGACTAAAGTGTGTTATCCTTGAATTATAATAGTTAACTTTAATATCATTTTACCAATGCATAATTGGGAGAAAGAAAACTGAATGTATCATTTTAGAGGCTGTTTTTTATGAATATTTTCCTTCCGAAAGCAGGAAGGCGGTGGATCAACATTTAATCTTGCAAAGAATCAATTCACGACCATATTAATATACATCGTAATCCATACTGCAGGTGGATTTCATCTCGGTATATCAAAGCTTGCGGCTTTTCCCATTTCAAATCTCCAGTTGGATGTTTTTCTGAAACGGTCTAAAAATTGAATTGTCTACAAGATGATTATAAAAGAGGTCAATGCCTTCATAACTTTGATGTGAAAGAAAAAAAATATCGTAACAAATTATTGAACAAGCGTGATTAATCGTAGGTGCAAGGGGCTTTTTCTCAGCACAATCAAAGAATTAGGCCAAATGCCTATTAATTCTCGTTTCTTGACCAACCACAACAATGAGGCAACACAACTTTTACTGGACATGGTGGCCCAGAGGTTAGAGCGTGTATCTCATGTATGAGAGGTCCTGGGTTCATACCAAGACCAAAATGGTACCTTCTGCCTTCTGGCCAGGCACTCGGCATTCACAGTATGGAGACAAGAGAAGCTTCACGCACAGCTACCAGAGGCGCCTAGCCCCCTTGTGTAGCTCTCATTACTTTTAGTAGATATATGACCTGGGGCTCAAATAACTGAAAAAGGCACTGCCCTATGTAACCAACTGCACAAGGACTTCAGCTTTTACAATTAAAAAGAAAAGAGTTGCTCTATTTTTTTTAACTGCTTCTAAAGAATGTGAAAAGGGTACAAAACTCTTAAAGAAGGAAGGAAGGAACCTATCGCAAATTTGAATAAAGGTGGTTTTAATGGAATCAATAGACTCCTACAACTAGTTTAGTTGAATCTGAGATAGAACAATATATTTTGAAGAAAATTGTTTACAAATGATGCTAGGAACTGCTGCTATAGTACTCCTATGATAAAAAAAGTTCCCTCCTGGTTCCAGTGTTACTAAAGTATTCTATATTACAGGCTATTATGAATAATTAAGCATTTTCACGCAGACCTCTACAAATGTGCATTAATTAGCACATTGCTACTGGCATTTCATTACTAGGTTCACAGTAATGACATTCCAGTGCTAATGCTAATTTTTAGGGGTCTTAGCTAGGGTGCCTTGCCTAGGACCCTTGGACAGAGTGGTGATTTTGAACTATTTTTGTTTAAATTCACACTGTTACATTTTCAAGTCACTTCCTCACTTGTGTTGCTGTTGGGGATCCACAAAATTCTTCTTTGAGGACACCAAGATTAAGGAAGTCTTGATTTTTACTGGGCAATAAGAAATATGCTTTGCATCCCTGTACCCCTTTCAACGCTCATGATGGTCAGAAGCTATTATAAACCTGACACAAACCCAAAGGATAAGAAATCAACTTAGGGATATGTACGAGGGATTACATTACAAAAAGTGATTTCGGTTTATGTCTCTCACCTTTACGTTTCCAGGTCACTTCCACACTCGCCTCCTCGGCCAGGAGACACTCCAAGGTCACGTTTCCCCCGACAACTGCCTCCGTGTCCATTGGTCCCACAAGGATTGCTCCACTAGCAGGGTTAGGAGGGGTGTGCGAGTCACTCACAGATAGGGAAACCCCGGAGCTTGTTTGGCTGTGGTAGGCGTCGTTTGCGCGGCAGAAGTAGTTTCCGGAATCACTGGGGCGCGCCTGGGTGATGTGGAGGATATCACCACTCCCGGGCAACTTGACAACTCTTGATTGGTGAGAATGAGGAGGGATAAAAATGGGGATCAGAAATAAAATACTATGTTTTTAATCATAGTTGATGATCACAGTGGGGTTGTGATGTGGGCAAATTCCTCACTACCTGGCAACTGCAGGTCTATTGATTGTTGAGAATGAAGATGGATAATTTGTGTTAGTTATGATTGATACTATGTTCAGAGAACTTTGTTTATCAGACAGGCATAGCATCCATAGTCACTCTGCCATGACGTAGATGTGAAGTGGCAATATTCCCACTACCCGACAACTGGAAGTCCCTTGATCGATAATAAAGATAAACAAAAACTGTTCAATTATGATAAGAAACATTCTTGATAAGAAGCAACATGTATCTTGCTATGCTTGCCTATGGTAGTTGTTTTTTGTCAAGGATAGTGCCCACAATTGATCAGCCTCAATGCGGTTGTGATGTTGACAATCTCCCTGTTACCTGGCAAACGGGGCATTTTTTCCCCCTTTCCACCATCATCTGTTTTGACTGACCACTGGAGGCTGCCATGTTTTCCAACGTCTACATGCCACCTAATATGGGCGTGCACTAACAAAAGCAGGTTATGTATCCCCTGACATAGCAGCAGACTCAACAACAGCGGTTTTGTAACCCGCTTTTTTTTGTAACCCGCTTTTGTGAGTGCACGCTCAGATGACGTGGAATGTGGAACCATTGGAAAACATGGCAGCCTCCAGTGGTCAGCTTAAATATAACAGATGATAATGGTCTCAAAACATAATTAGATTATTAATCTATTATTAATGGTACCCAAAAGGGAAATATACAACTAGAAATGACAGAAACTATGCACTTATCAGCAACAGTAAGGGAAAATGGCAGTGTTAGGCTACCCTTTAATCATTGTCAACATCATCGTCACCGCCATCACCGTCTTCATCATCGTCGTTGTCCTCACCATCATCATCACTATTAATCTATTATCATTACCTGGGCATCTCAAGCTGTAGGGGTTGGCCATCTTTGAGCCACGTAATGGATGGCTGAGAGGGATTGGCTTCCACTTCACAGTAGAGTCTCAAAGCACTGCCTTGTCCAACATCCAACTCATGTGCAAGAACTGTGGGAGTCCCAAGCCCTGTAACAACAATAACAATGAAAGAGTATTATTGATAGTGCTTTTTTTTTTATAGAATGGAACAAGTTTTTGAGCCTTAATTTGTGGTGTTGAGATCGTGCAGGACTGGTTTCTGCTTCACAGTAGAGTCTGAAAGCACTGCCTTGTCCTACTTCCAACTCCTGGGCAAGAACTGTGGGAGTCACAAGCCTTGTAACAACAATAACAATGACAGAGTTTTATGATTGTGCTTTTTTTTTTAGAATGGAACATGTTTTTGAGCCTTGACTTGTAATGTTGAGATCGTGCAGGACTGGGGGTGTATTCTGAAAACGATTTAAAGCTAAAAATCAATTGCATCTACGTCACTTAAGTATTTGAGCCAAATCGGTATTCTGAAACTGTACTTAAGGAATAGGGATTTGCTAATTAGTGACGTACAGATATGACGTGGATACAATACATTTCAACTTAAAATCTTTTTCAGAATACAATCCCCAGGTTTCTGCCCAACAGTAGAGTCTGCAAAAGTTGCCTCGTTCTACCTGCTCCTCCGCTGTGCGCAACCTGGAAGTCCCCGGTCCTGTCACGGCAATAATAATATGAGAGTAATGAGCAACTCTCTTATGGCGATATATCCTTTTTAAGATTTGAACATGATTTGAGCCTTTGATGTGGCAATAATGCAGAGGACTGGCTTCTACTTTCAAGACCTGATGGAGTTCCAGGTCCTAAATGTCATAATGATACTGACAACATCACGTGGGGCTGACTGCCTGTATTCTACTTCACCATAAAGTCTGAAATTTGTCTTCTTCTATGTAAAACATTTGCTAGGACTAAGCCTGGGTCGGAACGGACGGAATACCGGAATCCGTCCGGTGTGTGCGTGTTCCGGTTTGGTTTTCTCCATTCCGGTATTCCGATGAAAATCGCGGAAAACCTCTTTTTCCTCAAAAATTCATATTTTGTAGTAGAAAACTATCAGAAGAAAACAAATGACAAAAAAGTACAAGAAAGACGATGTCGAATGCAACTTACAACGACAAGAAATCCGCTGCGTTTATTATGACAGCCGATCTAGCGCGCGGTGCGGCGAGTACGGCATACGATCGACATCGTAGACTAGCTACCCCGGCGCGCCCCGGCCCCGCAGCTAGCTGCTAGCTATCACTCAGAGCTGCGCCGTACCATGTCACCCATGTACGTAATATATACTGCACATGGATTAAACGATTCTCAAACGTTGACATCCAGTCCGCCCTCTATCGGTACAGCCCGCCATATCACTAGTATACTTTGCGTGCAGGTTATGGGTCTCATTTCTTACGCGAGATATCCATCCGCCGGGAATTGGGGAATTCCCCAATTCCCGGCGGATGGATATCTCGCGTAAGAAAAAAGACCCGATAAGCTGCACGCAAAGTATACAAGTGAAGTGTTAGTGTTGACTTATTCGTGTCGTTGTACTGATATGATGTAAGCAAGCCTTCAGTACACATGCAGGTTCGAGGAGTTAGAAAATGTTCGAGATATAATCAGCGCATTTTTTGTTGTTGCTGTTTTTGCAGGTAATTGTTCTCGTATAAGTAAAATAAGAGTCTAGAATAGGTGCGATCTTTATCGTAATAATCTTACATTTTCGTTCCTTTTCGGCACTTTTTAAGAGTGCAACTTGAAGAGTGCAACTTGAAAAATGCAAGGTCAAGGTAGTTGAGTTGGCCTGTCTCGCAGCGTGGGGCTTGCCTGCGCTGCCGAAGCTATGGCAGACCTTCTAGTGCGTGTTCGTTCCGTATCATTCATTAGCAGGTTTTTTTTTATCGGAATACCGGATTCCGACCGGCACAACACCGGCGGATTCCGGAACAAAAAAATTCCGACATGACTCAGGCTTAGCTAGAACTCTTGATTTCCTGCACTGTCACATCTTTACATTTCGTGATAAGCAATGTGATTATTTACATGTTTTTTTGTACCAAAAAAGGTGCTCAATTGAGAGCCCAAATGCCGACAAGAGCCCCTATTAATTTGCATAGATTTCAATGTAAAACAGATTTCAGAGTGCCATTTTAATGCAGGCGAGCTGGAAAAGTAGCCCCGGAAAAATATGATACAACATCCAACGACAAAATGCTGGTATTGTGCCAGTACCTAGAACCATTCTACATCAAATCGCTCCACATCCATTACATTACATTCGTGCATAAAACACAGAACGGGAGGAATACAGTATACACACATGTACTTTATTTAATACATCACTCAAGGGATGGTATGAATGGTAAAGCTCATTTGTTTTATTTCCTAGAATCTTTTTCATAGGTTGGCAAGCTGCCTGCATGAACTTGATCAAACATTCAAGGCAAAAATACAAAATGGGAAGCCCTGTTTCAATCTCTGTTCATACAGTTTGTTCATACATGTACAGTATGTATCATTGTTTGGACAATAGATGATGAACTGGAAATGAATTATTGACGTGACAATGTGCAAGCAGGCTAGCAGCCAAGTTTCCAACATGTACATTGCGAAATGTATTTAACCTGTTACCTTCAAGTTTTTGAAATCCCCATATACTTTGTACACAACCCATCCGGTTCTTGACTACCAGGGGAATCCCTTTGGTGGCCACTATATATGCAGGTTGGCTGCTATAGACAGGTGGCCACTAAGACAGGTTTGACTGTACATAACAATTACTATATTACTGAGAAGCACAATGTACCACACAAATTAAGTGTTCAAATATTACTACTTAATGAATAGTATTACATAATTAGACTGAATAAACCAATTCAAATCAATTTGAGCATCTATTTACGAACTACATTGTGTCTATTTGAAAATGTAAATAGCATCCTTTAGTTGCGATATAGCCTTGATTAAAAGATACATTGTATTTACCTAAAGTGTGCATGCTTTGCCATTAGGAATTCTTGTGTATTGCGTGACAAATGGGACATGCATGTACCGTGCTAGGCATAAAGTAGAACAAACAAATGTACATCAAATTTGAATTCATTTCACAAACTATGCATGAAACGGGACAACCTGAACCTTCAAGAACATAAATGAGAGCACATAAACTTGACTGTTCTTAAAATCTTATATTATGAATAAAATATGAAGACGTACTATGTAATGTAACATACATGCATGTAATTTTCTCCAACCATGACAATATGTAGATATTTTGTCATACCAACTACTATATTATTGTTTTCACAAGTCTTGAATATCAATTTGTTTGGAATTGGGCCAAGTGAGATAATAGATGCCAAGTGAGATTATAGATATACACAGTCAGACACACAAACATACGCATGATTTACACACCACACACATACAAACATACTGCAGTAACATGCATGTTTTTCTATCCCATTTCCAATCAAATATTTGTTTTGATTTTGTATTGAACATAATTTTGTAATGCGATATTCTCATATATTCCTAAGAAGCAATGTTTTCTCATATTCCTATTTGCACATAATACACACAAATGCAAAACAAAAACACATACTACCCGCCCACGCACTCGCATACCGAAATTGCGCACGTACAGTGCGTGGCCTACATTGTATGTGCAGTAACATTCACCTATCCTCATCTTACTAACAATGCTGTGACCAACATGGTAGTTCTGTATACTACACTAATATACAGTATGTACTACGCAGCACACTCCACTGTGGACTCTGCATTTTAAAGTTGGCTACCATCCAAAACATTCTCCTCTCTGCCCCCCCCCCCCCCCCACCACCTCCCACCCTCATCCCAAACAAACACCATGCCATTCCTATTCCTCACTGTTGTCCTACTCCTAGCCCTCCCTACACACAGACCCAAGCACACATGCATGCATACATACATGTACTTACATATAATGTGCCCAGCACCACATTCTACCCGTAGTATAGTTGCTCATGTGTGCATCATACATGTACACACAGCGCACTGCACTTGTTAATTGTATGGTCTACACCCATTAGGTCTACATCTCAATTGGTCTTCCTTCCACATGAGGACTGAAACTTTCATAAATGTCAACAACTGGGCAATTCCACAGGAAAGTGAGTTTATTTCAGATCTTTTGTTATTCACTCTAAACCCCCAAATCTTACCCTCAACCTAATAACCCGAACTTTAATCAAAATCCACTAATCTCTAATCCTAATTTGGACTGCACCCATTTGGTTTTACCATCTCAATTGGTCTACCACTTGATTGCAACTGCCATACAATTCACCCACACCAAACTTGACCTCCAAACCTAAACCCAAACCTATCCCTAACAGTAATCCAAATCAACTAATCCCTAATCCTTATTTGGACTGCACCCATTTGGTCTATCTTCTCAATTGGGTCTTCCACATGATGAGTGAAACCTTTATGAATTTCAACTCCAAACTTGACCCCCAACCCTAAACCTAACCTTAACTTTAATCCAAATCCCTCACCCTACAATGTAATCCTATTCCCTAATCCTAAGCCTCTAAATTCAGATTTTGCTAGTAGCTGAAATTAGAGTAGAATAAATGGGTATAGACCAGGCAGTAAGTTGCCCCTACACTGAGCCTACACTATAATGTACACATGAATGGTGACCATGATGCCACTAGCCTTGCAATTACCTTTCCCCATTCAGTCACAATTTCTGAAATAATGTAAACATTGCAATTCAAGGTTTTTGCAGCCATAGGTTATTCCAGGGTATAAGAGGTCACACAATGGATGCCAATATTTTTAAAATTTGTATTCGAGATATCTACAAATACAGTGTATTTAGTGTTTTCTTTTAAATTATTATCACAAATTCTTTACTAGTACTCTGTTCTTTACTTTCTTTACTTGAACATTTGACATACCGTGACTAACTTTTCTGCATATTTTGTTAATCAATCAGTCAATTATGTCACTGTTGAGGTTAAGTTACTACAAAAAAAAATTGACTTAAATAACTAATGCCAAGTAAGCTCAATTAAAAGTAACCCCCGTTTACGACTAAAAAGACCATGTGACATATTGACGTATCCCAATCTTCAAACAAGAAATTAATTCAGCTGGCAACTAGCTAGTCCAGGGCCTATATTAAAGGGCATCAAGCGTGGGGATGCTACACAGCGGGTCGCCATTTTGAACTGGGCCAGTTTGCGCGCACCGCATGACACTGAGCTAACGTGCATCACGCACCGTGCGCAACGTGTACTTAAGATGGCGCCGCGCATCTGATTTGACGAATCTGAAGTACCTTTAATGTAATCCTGCTAACTTAGTTTCATGCTAAGTCCACTGGGAATGATAGGGCTTTGTATGCAACAAGTTGTCTTTTTAGAAGTCAAATACATGTAGGTTTAACATAGAAGGTAACAAAGGCTAACCCTCTAAAATTTTGCAACTAAGAAGGCTATTTGTTTCTTACCTAACCCTATCATCCAAAATAGAATTAGCATTAAACTATTCTAGCAGCAAAGCTTCATGATTACCGGGCATGATAGAGTAATACTATACAGTGTATATTACATGTAGCTGTGCTGCACTGATTGACCAGCACATTTCTGTTTGTACATTACAAATGACGCGTTTCTCTTCGCTCAATTTCAGAGCTGGGCCTTTGGAGTTCTGGGAAGACAAAAGACGGAGATTACATAATCCGTCAAACCTCGTCAGGTTAATAAAAAGCTCAGATGAATTATTATCATGGAGAAAGAGAGGGAATCAGACTGGAGCAGGAAGTGAAAGGGGGAGGGGTAGGGCGGAGAAGGAAGGGAAGGGTTAGAGAGAAAGGAAGATGGAAACAAAACAGAAGGATTCCAATGTCACTATCTTGACTTCACATAGTGATCAATTAATAATTAAAAAATCAAGTGCTAAAACTATTTGACCTGGGCCCATATTCATGAAAGCCTGCTAGCTTAGTTCCTTGCTAAGTTCATTTTGGATGGCATGGCCCAGAAGTAAACACAAGATATTTTAGTTGCTAACTAGGGTTAACTTAGTGGGTACCTAAGGCTTACCCAGTTTGCCCTAGTCGGAGACTAGGAAAACTGTTTGTTGCCCAATAAACTGCACATCAAAAATACACTTAGCAAGGAACTTAGCTAGCAGAGTTTCATGAATATGGGGCCTAGTGGCTTGGTTGGGCATGTAGAATAGAGACTTTCTTAACCCGTTCCCTTTTAGATTCTGAAGTCTCCATAGACTTTGCACACAACCCACCCGGTTCCCGTAGTCAAGGGGTAAAATTTTGCTTACCCAAAAGAGCATACTTGTGTGCCCCCCCCCCCCCCCAAAAAAAAAAAGTCTACTGTTGTCTAATCAGGCAAGCAGAATCTTTGAATAAAATTCCCCATAAACAAATTTTCATGGAATTTATTCAGTGTTGCTTCAAGTCTTTGAGTCCTGTAATTGCTGATAGATCACTACAAATGAACATACATGTAGACATGTGTCGATACTGACTCCATTAATTGATTCCATTAAATCAAATCAATTCTAGCCAAATCTGAACCCTCACTGTTTTCAGAAAGCACTGGAGTAAACAGAGAAGGCGATTAACAGTTTTCTTTTTCTGCCTAAATTGGGGAAAGTTTTTGTTGCCCAATTAGGCAAGCAGAATTGTTGAATACATTTACAAATCGTCGCTGGGCAATTAAAAGGACAAATTGACGGTATCGATAGCAAAAAACGATACTTACTTTTTTGGAAGAAACAACATTTTGACATTTTGGGCAATAATATTTTTAAAATGCCAAATCCAGTAATCTTGTTTAGTGAAACAGTTATGTAGGCTATAAAGCAATCAAGTCGTTTAATTTGGCCTACGCTCAGTTCTTTTTAACGGAGTTATTTACGCATTTCTGAATTTGCCCTTTTTACATGCACGATATCGCGTCGATATTGGGCATGAAAAAGGACAAAATGCGTATTGCCCTTTTACGCGCATTGATAATGCACAGGCAATGCGCGCAACTTGGCGCAATAATGGGCAGCTAAAAGGGCAAATCCCTTTTTGTCCTTCGTATTGCCCATATGATATATATTTTTGATTTTCTCAAAAAGTTGGGCACATATGGGAATTCTAAACATATCATCGGATAGGTTTTAAAGAACTCTATCTGAAAATAAAATAAAAACAAAATCGATATTCGACGATAATATCGGCCATTTTGCCCTTTTTATTGCCCAGCGACGAAATAAACAAATCCATTCAATGAATAGATGTTGATTTGAGACTCATTTTAAAATGTTGAGAAATTGGATTTATTTCAGTGCCAATTTGAGTCTTTGAGACTTTTAAAGTCATACCTGTAAAGTGTCCAAATCCACGAAAATTACTTGGAGCTTCCTCGTTTCTCTTCTACCGTGTTGTTTAGCTTATGGTAAGAGAAGAATAAAATAGGGTTTGATTTTTTCAAATGTCCCTTTAGTATGAAGATAATTATCATTGAAAATCATTATTTCAAAACCGTTGGCCAACGGTTTTGAATAGTCGTAGCTAATTGCGTCCGCATTGCAGCACGCGTACCCCCCGTGGGAACATTCCGGAGATAGAACTTTGAACGCGAATTCCATGAATTCTGTACTACCCGTCTGTAGTCTGTACGAGTAAACATACACGGGCGCGAATATCTCAAAAGGCTAATTATTCCTGTGACAATGTATGGCAGACCGGCAGTATTCGGTGATAAAATATGAACTCAATATTCGTTTTTTTCACTAGGTAAACAGTGTTCGTTTTCTTTCAAACTTTCACAAATCTTTCAATTGTATTTTACAATGATATTGATATAGGATTGAAGTCTCAAATGTCATTTTGTGCAATATCTGACACTTTACAGGTATGACTTTAAATGTTGATAGATCCCTACGATTGAACATGTAGTAACATGTAGTACCGACTTGTGTCTATACTGACAATTGATTCCATTAAATCAAATCAATTTTTAGTCCAGTGGGAACGCTCTCTGTTTACAGAAAGCACTGGAGTAGAGACAGAGGAGGGGATTAACAGTTTTCTTGTTCTGTGGACTGCCTTGAATGGGGTCAATTTTCATCTGGTCCTGGCTGGACAATGGTCAGTATTATAATGACTGGGGGTTTCTTTTGAATTAGACCAAATGCCCTACTGACCAGTGAATGTGTGAATATGAGGTCGAGACGAGAGAACTGACCAGTGTATGTGCATGCTGCAGACATTGCGTAGTACATGTATGCATGCATAAACACATGCACAACTTCTAGATCTGGGGATAAACTCAGAACATAACCACATACCATACGAGGGGTCATCTTCTACAAGATGGTAGTGACCATTTTGAGATCATCCCAAACTAAACAACAAAAATCAAATTAAAAGCCTACACCATGTAGAGGTACTTGTTTGATATGTATAAATTCCATATAAAGAGACTTATGGTTTAATTCCAAAAGATACTTGCACTTAATATGAGATGAAACTCTTGCGCAATGCATAAATTTGCAAGTAAACATTAAAGGGATCTAGTAACTTTGTTGTCATGTGCAAAAAGCGATGAGTGGTTGATACAATGTATATTGTTGTTATCTAATATGATGACACACGCGGTACCCCGGGGTACCGCGTTGTGTAGCGCCATCTTGTGTCCACTCGAAGCACAACCGTATTGCGTTGTGTATGCAGTGCAGCGCACGATTGTATGCACGCTATACCACGGTACAGCCCTAAAAAAAATATTAATAATTAAACAAAATGGCGGATATTCGTTTGGTACCCCAGGGTACCATTTATGTCATCATATGTCCACTGGGTTTTTGGACAATGTTAAAGACCCTTTAAGTTGCATTTTTCTTTTTGTTCAGTTGTATTAAATCACAGCTCTAGGCCCTTGGAACCCACTAGCAGAATCTGACATTGATGAAACAGTTGCTCCAGTGAAAAATTGCTCAAAGGGTTTATTGCAACATTATTGTTTTAGTAAAATTGAGGGTTAGATTAAGGTTTACGTTCAGGTTTAGAATCGTGTTATGGTTTTGGTTAGGCAATACTTTGTGGCCTGGTCGAGAAAGTAAAATGGCAGAGGAAGTAATCACACAATTTTTCCCCCGAACATTAGTGGCCCATAATCTGACACTGGTGGCCCCAAACAAAGAAAAACATTGAACATAATGTTACATTCGGTTGCCCAATCTGGCAAGTACAATTTGGCATTGATGAAACTTTGGTGGCCAAAAGCAAGTTGTAATTGGCTGTGGGCCAGCAGGTCAGTGATTATTTTGAGCATTAGGTTAGGATTATAAATCTTTGTTGGTTTATAAAAAAAAAAAAATGAAACAATGAATAAAAAGCAAAGCAGTTCTAGATGGATCTATTGTCAAAGAATTCTTCACATCTGCTACAGGAGTACCATATACTGTATAAACTATATAAACTGCAGGTAACAAGTTTGTTCACTTTTCGGTAATCTGATGATTCATTCTAACGTTACTATTTACAATACCTGGGTAAATGGCCTATCTAATTTCTCTATATATGAAACAATATTCAATTGTGTGGGCGGAAATAATTAATTTCTCAGAAGGCAAGAACATGATGAAATCAATCATTAACCTCTTTCAAGACAATTTGATATAATTGGTATATAACATGCATTCGCCATCAATGATCCCAGCCAGAGTAGACCTTAATGGTTTAACAATCATTGTAATGTATACATTATGCTTTAGTACGTGCATTTTTGTTTGTACACGCACATGACATAATATTCAAGGCCCTTTTCCCAGAAAAGGGCAACGTTATTTTTAGTCAAAAAGGGTAAAGTAACACTCTCTATCCATTCCTGTACAGAACAGAACCAATATAATTTCATCCAGTTATTGAAATTGTTTACGCTGTGTTATATTTTACAATAGAGGTATAGACCCATTTGCTAGCCCTGTTTAACATATGGTCCTCGCCCGATTACCTGGACACAAGCTATTCAATTAACATTAACAGTTCCTAATTACAATTCAATACATGGAATTTACCTGGAATATATTACAACTAGTTGCTATATTGGCTAAGTTTTTATGTTGTCGGGAACAGTGGCATAGCTTATGCCTCCCCCCCCCCCACCCCCCCCCCCCCCAACCACACTTATTTGAAGAAAACAATACAAAACATAAGGGTACAAATTAATATTTTAAAAAGAAAAACATAAGGTGTGCCCCCCCCCCCCCCCCAACCCCAATCATTCCGATCTCGCTATGCCACTGGCCAGGAACAACTTTTCCTAATGCTATAGGCGTGAATCAAATTTGAATGTTAGGGCTTGCACTAAGCAGTGGCCTGGGTACCAATGGCCACCATAAATTTAATTCAGCCACTAGAAACTCAAGTATTGTCCAGCAAGAAGTAGTATCTACAACACACAAGTATATGGTGGGCATCTATCTGATGTGTTAATTATTGGGGCCACCTGAGAAAAACTAAAATGCTTTTAAAAGGAAAGCGACCCCTGATATATATCTGTCTTGAAGTGTTGAATACACAGTGTACACTATTAACACAGAACCATGTTATTCCTTGTTAATGCTGGCAATAACAATAACTGTCTTGAAGTGTTGAATACACAGTGTACACTATTAACACAGAACCATGTTATTCCTTGTTAATGCTGGCAATAACAATAACTGTCTTGAAGTGTTGAATACACAGTGTACACTATTAACATAGAACCATGTTATTCCTACATGTACTGTACATGTAGGTTAAAGGGGATTATTGAGCTGCAGTGTGAGTGTAGAACAAAACTGCTTATTGCCTACTAAACTAATTTTGTTGAATTAAATTGGGAGTCTGCATAATTTATTTGAGCAAGCAAATTTCCCAGGTCAACGCCTACTCATTTCATGGGAAAGCCAGGGTTACGCCTTTACAGAAATTTGATGGCGCATTTGCAATAATTAGGATTTATAGGAAATCAATTCACTACATATACAATGTACATGTATGGCAGCTGATAAGATAATGTGTTCATATATTTAATAAGATGTGAATGCATCTTGAACTATATGTATTCATTATATTTGCAAATGTACAATTATGTAACAGCCCCTGCAAAATGTCTATTCTCACATAAAATTTTGGGGGATTTTGCATAAAGCGTTGCGATCATTCGCAAGTCGCAAGTCTGAAAATGTGCCTAAATGCGCAAATCTGATTGGCTTAGATTCGCATATTTTCTGGCTTGAATTAAATCGCAACTATTCATTCAATACCCCCCCCCCCCTCCCCCAACCCGGAGTTTTACTATAGAATTAGAAGCAACACATACCCCCTAGGTCAACTAGACTAACCTATGGAGTTCCTGACCATACTTCTTCTTACAGATCAAATTCCCGGGAGTGAATAGATAAGTTTGGACCAGGAGTCTATTTTTAAGCAAATTTATTCCCCTCAACTTAACTGCTAGACTCCCTTATGGAATTCCTTACAGTACTTTCCCTAGATGTACAGGTTAAATCCTGGTAGTGAATGGATTAATTTGGACCGGGAGTCTAATTTTTGAGCAAACACTTTCTCCCGGGTCAGCACCTTCTCATCACTCATCGCACATGACATGATTAATGTGCCTACACTGTGTGCGAGGCAAATCATTGGGTGGGGGGGGGTTTGTCAGAAGCCATGAGCAAACCATTCTATGTTAAACGATGAAACAAAAGGATAGGGATAACCTTGAGATAGAAGGTCAGAGTGTGCAAGGTGTGGGTTACACGCGATGAACCTATCCAGGTACATGTATGTACACATGTATGCGCAAGTACTTAAGGAGAAGGGTGCACAGACCAATGCTAGAAATTAACCTTTTTGCCTTGTGGCCGAGTCGGGCGAGAACTTTGAGTGTCCCGGAACCTAACTCTGGTGGCCCCATACAAACAAAAACGTAACAATTTCTGTTGAATTTGGTTGCCCGAACGGGCCAGTAGAATTTAGGATCAATGAAATTTGGTGGCCCGGAGCTAATTTTTGGTGGCCCCGGGCCAGCGGGCCTATGCTTATTTGAGGCACTGGCACAGACGATGTATGTGTCATGCACGAATGTACTGGGGGCAGGTGAAATTAAAGGGGAACCAAACACTGGCATTTACGCTTACTGTTAATGATAAGTGCATAATTCCCCTCACTTCTAGTCATATATTTCCTCTTGGGAATCGCTAATAATCAATGTTTTTGAAAGCACTATTATCTGGAGGCTGCCATGTTTTCCAACGGTACCGTATAAAACGTCATCTGATCGCATTTGAGCGTGCACTAACAAAAGCGGGTTACGTAACTACTGATATAGCAGCAGATTCGACAACAGTGGTTACATAACCAGCTTTTGTTAGTGCACGCTCAGATTCACTCAGATGGCGTTTCATACGGTACCGTTGGAATACATGGCAGCCTCCATGGCTCAGTCAAAACAGTTGAAAGTGGTTTAAAAAACATTGATTATTTCCATAAGTAGTGATACCCAAGATGAAATATACGACTAGAAGTGACAGGAATTCTGCATTTATCTGTAACAGCAAGCACTATTTCCAGCATTTCCTGGCAGCAGGGATCATTCTTGAAAGTGGCCCTGGTGCCAATGGCCACTATAAATGCTGATGGGCCACATGAAATCATCATCAAATAGGTGGCCCGACTGGTTACTCAAAATTCAAATATGATGTTGACATTAAATTGATGCAACAGTTTGGCAACCAGAAGATCCATTAGGCCACCTGACCTCTTGCTAAGGTAGCAATGCAGGCCACCAGAAAGAAAAATATCATGCGAAAGCCCAGATTCTGTTTGTTATTATTTCTGATGACTTTCTCCTTTTTTTCACTTTAAAACACAGAAATGTATGTACTGTGGCAGTGGTGATTTATGTGGAAATTCTTCAATCATGGTTTCGATACAAACTATCTTGTCTAACGACAATCTGAATTTAACCCATTGACTCTGTGAGATATTGCAAGTCAATAGACTAGACGTACATGTAGAATGTAATACACAAGGTTCAAGCCGTGAATGGGTTAACACCATCACATTAGCATCTTATGTGTGGGTGGGGCTTTGTCAACATCTTAGTTTGATTATAAATGACATTTGATCATATCAAAACTGTTTTAAACTATTTCCAATAGCGTTGTTTATGAATATTTATTCGTAAATCAAATGATTGACAGCAAATGATGGTTTCGAGGCATGTTCGATCTAAATCAAATTCCATGGCAAATATAAGCGTAACACATGATGTTAGACTTGTACACAAGAAGAATGAAGAGCTCTTATCTCATATCTTTATTGGAAACTAGTCATTATGTTACACAAAAAAAATATAGACGCCAGCCAAAGTATTTTCAAGACCAGTCCTAGTAAGTACACATATTAACCTCACCCCATCCCTCAATCGAGGTGAAAGAATGTTCAGTAGTTTGTTATGTGGAGGAGAATTTAACCATTTACATATCAGGTTTTACTCTTCCATGTTCACTGCAAATAATTCCTCCACATGTTTAAACATAAATTTCTACATGTACACGAATATCTTTAAAGATTGCCGCCTAAATTAGCAATAAATGTTACAAGCAACCCCTCCCCCCCCCTCCAAATTGTCTTTTTATAAATAAATAACAAATACATAAATATAATCATAATCATAATCATAATCATGATCACGATCACAATCACGATCACTATCACTATCATTATCATAAATACAAATTATTAAAAAATAAAACAAAAAGTAATAATGAAATTATGTCATTCAAAATAGCTTCCAAGCTCCAATTCGCGTATTTTGTTCTCATCAAGATTTATTGTATCACATACGTAATAATCTGCAACTTGTTTGCTTGGATGAGTATAGAATAATAAACTGAAACTGAAACTGCTTTACACATCTACATGTACATGTTTTAACATAAATTTCTACATGTACATGAATATCTTTAAAGATTGCCGCCTAAATCAGCAATAAATGTTACAAGCAACCCCCCCCCCCCCTCCAAATTGTTTTTTATAAATAAATAAAAAATAAATAAATATAATCATAATCATAATCATGATCACTATCACTATCATTATCATAAATACAAATAAAGAAATAAAACAAAAAGTAATAATGAAAATATGTCATTCAAAATAGCTTCCAAGCTCCAATTCGCGTATTTTCTTCTCAGAATCAAGATTTATTGTATCACATAAGTAATAGTCTGCAACTTTGTTTGCTTGGATGAGTATAGAATAATAAACTGAAACTGAACCTGCTTTAGACTGCACAGGTCTGTGGAACATACTGAAATGATAAATCAATTTCAATGGAATAATGATTAAAGCCATTTATCCATACAACTCGTAATGTTAAAGAAACATTCATATTATTCTAAAATATTAGTTTCCATTAAAAAAAGATTGTAGTAATCACACCTGAAAATCCATGCCTCACATAATGTTTATCAACATTTTATAACCTAGATGTTTTGTTTTTGTTTTTTTAAGTGTACAATGGTTTGCTCTTTCAATAATGCATAAAGAGGCTCACAAACCAAATTCAAATATATATTCAAGTCAATTTAAAATCTGCATTTCTCAAAATGTAAACAAGATTATGACTGGAGAGAAAGAACAGATAAATGTTGCCTTTAAAAAATCAATAAATCATGATTATGCAGCTACTGGAGATGTTCACAGTAACAGCAAGGTCTTTACAATGCATTATCTTTTATATATAATTTTCTCGCCCAGGAACAAGCACTCTCAGTATGATTTTGCAAGATCTTTATTTTTAAAATTATAATTTACAGGGGCTATTTAACTTATTTCCTGGGGCTCTATAAAGTATTGCAGGGGCTAATTGGATTAAAAATAAGTTTTCATTATGCAAAGATAGTGTCATTTGTGTACATTTTTTTCTATTTCATGATGTTAATGTTATTTTCATCTCCAACAGATATTACAACATGCATGATTTTTAAAAATCCAAAAGAGGCCCCCAAATCCCCAAAGATGCCTTGAGAATTCCTCCCAAAAGGCCTTGAAATCCTCCTAAAGAGGCCACGGAAATTCCCCTTGGCTAACCCCCCAAATTCCACCAAATGATGAGGCCCCCCAAAATCCATCCCAAATAGGACAGCAATATGCCCCAAATGAGGCCCCCAAAATATCCCAAATGAGGCCCCTGAAATCCCCCAAAGAGGTCCCCGAAATCCCCAAAAGAGGTTAGCAAAATGCCCCAAATGAGGCCCCCAAATCCCCCACAGAGGCTCATCCAAAGATCAAAGTATTTTGTTGCTCTCATAGGGTTCATAAATTCATGCATGCATATTACATGAACAATTTATTCACTGCATACAAATAACCCTGAAAATAGAAAGCTCTCTGCAGATAAATATATCAATTTAATAAATCTACTTGACATGCATTTAAAACATGTACAATGAATATTTGAACAAAACTGAATTGAATTGACTCAAACTCATTTTTGCCGAGTATTGACAAAGGGTGAAACGGCCTCTCCACCAAACATTATTTCTCTCTGGAAATAGTTCTTGCGTTTGGAAATAGTTCTTGCGTTTAGAACTATTTAAACATTTATCAACATATATTTAAACATTACTTCTGCATTTCTCTAACCTCCAAAAATCTTGACAATAAGTGCATCAAACTGTGACAGCCTTGGGTGCGACAAATCTTTGATCGTGGGACTCGGAGGGTAACATTGAATTTGGCTGCCAGCATAACCACTTTTGGGGCATTGAACTTGTAGCATACAATTCATAGTTTATGAGCCCATTGCCCACATAAACCTGGTGGGCATTGTCCTTACTCTACAGGATTACAAAATCAAGTATGGAACAGGTTTAATTAATTATGTACAGTTCTAAATTGAACTTTCCATGTTGACCTCCTTTATTTATATATATATATTATTTGGGGGTGTGGTGGGGGTGTGGTGGGGGTGTGGTGGGGGTGGGGTTGGGGTTGGGGGCTAGGTGTAAGATGATAGATATCTGTAAGGTGAGTGAGTGTGGAGCATTACTCAATAAACCTAGAAGAGTATCAATTACATTTATTAAACAATTATTTCAGGGTGACATTTCATTTGTACCCCAAATTCATGAAGTAATTCAATATTCCCACAATATTGTGTAATTACTGCAGTATTTCACAGTTATCTGATGCATGAAATTCACACTGATTTTTAGTTATTGGCATGCACATGTACATGATGTAAAAATGAAAGAACCTGTTGGGTCCTGTATTAAATCTATAGGGATTGCATAATTTACGAGGGAACAGGCTAAATTAATGTTGGTACAGGTCTGAGTTGAACTTTCCTTTATGACCTCCTTTCATTTAATTTTTTTAGATATCTGTAAAGTGAGTGATTGGAACATTACTTACTAGAACTGGACAAAAGAGTATCATGCTTTTATACAAAACAAAACAAATTCCAAGGTAATATTTCATTTATTCCCAACATTCATGATGTTATTCAATTTTCCCACACTATTGTGTACTTACTGCAGTATTTCACAGCACAGGTATCTGACGCATGACAATCATAATGATATTTTTGTTATGTATGCTTTATGCACATACATAATGTAGAAAACAAAAAAACTTTTAAAAATTTAATTCATGCAATGTGAACTTGCAGCATACAACTCAATATCTTTTCAACCCATTGCTCATGGGAATCTGATAGTTCCTTTTTTTACTCTGTGGTGATTAATTGCAAAAGCTAGCATGGAACAGGTTACAGTTAAAAGTTGAACTTTTGGTTTTGACCTTCTTTAATTTATTTATTATATATATTTTTTTGTTTACATTTTTTTTTTTGTTGGGGGGGGGGGGGGGGGCGGTGTGGGGTGGGGCGTTAAAGACATCTGTAATGTGAGTAATAGGAGCAGGCAAACATCAGGTAAAGCTTACAGGATGCCAAACTTGTACAACCTTCGGTAATAAAATTGAAACATGTTTAACGAACAGGTCTATTCACTTCGTTCACCACTGAGTTTCTATACTTACATGCTATTGACACGCTTGCATTTCTTGAGCACAGACTGCCAAACTCATTACCCGCGCAGCACTGGTAGGCCCCCCACGTGTCACCATTGACTGTTTCTATTCTCAACGAGTTGCCATCGACGACGTTCCATAGCGACCCTTCCCCACCGAGCCTGGCGGGGTCTAGGCGCTGTCCATCATGCCTCCAGAAATATGTTATGGGGGCTTGTCCGGCTGCTTCACACTCCAGCAGAAATGTGGCATTAATGGGAACGAACCCTCCCTGCGGTTCGGTTACGAGCGATAAGTAAGGAAAGCCTGTACACAAGATAAAAACAGTTGGTCAAGGGTTAGTTATTTGTTGGATATTAATATCCTATAGATATCGGTTGAGCTGTTAGGATAATGTCAGTTTGTTTGAAAAGGGTTCTGCTTATTTTGCCCAAAGAAGGACAATTTATAAAGCATACTACTTTCTAGTGGATAACTAGCGACATGTTGGGAAAGCCTGTACGTAAGACAGAAGAGTAGGTCAAAGGTAAAGTTGTGACCCGGACCGGACCGGAACCGGAATACCGGCGAACTCGGGCTTCCGGTCCGGTCACGGGCCGGTCTGAGTTTGAAGTTGAAAAAGCTGAGACCGGTGGAAAAAACCGGTGATACAAATGACTGAAAAAACATTAAGAAAATTGTCCATAATCGCTTTGGCAATCGATATCATTTACTTTAAAGAGTGGTTATTTTCGAGAAATTCTTGGTTCGTTACTTCGTTTGACAGTCAGAAATTGAACAGGATGCGCAAATTTGCTAGTCATTTGAACGATATTGCCGACGGATGTTCACACAAAGTTAGGCCGACACTCCCAGGGAGACATCTGATGGATATCTGTATGATCGAGCTGATGAGCCAGTGCATTCAAAAAGTGGCTCAAAATACGTATTTTGGTAATCTACACCATTTCTAAATGTTTTGATATTCTACTTACATGATTGCATGGCGTTTGAAAGCTGAACAGAAAAAAAAATGAGCCCCAAAACAATGAAAAAACTGCGCAAAATATCGGTAAATTTTGATTTTGATCGTCTCGCGATATCGCGAGCGCTGTGAGGTACCGAAAACCTGCTGCTAACTTCAACCTTCGATTTCAGCTTACCTCCCGAACGTTCTTTGGAAATTTACCGATATTCAGCGCAGTTTTTTCATTGCTTTGGGGGTCATTTTTTATTCTGTTCAGCTTTCAAATGCCATGTTATGAAGTAGACTACCAAATTATTTAGAAATGGTGTAGATCACAAAAATACTAATTTATAGCCACTTTTTGAAGGCAGTGGCTCACCAGCACGATCATACAAATATACATTTGATGTTTCCCCGCGACTGGCGGGCTGAAAAAATACTTTTCTTGCGAAACTGAGTTAATTCTGGATAGCTATTTTCCCGTCAAGATTGATATGTACATCCATCAAAGCGTCAATATTTGTAATATTATTGGCATATAAAAAGAGCAATATAAGCCCCAAACATTGCATTTTTGCCGATGCTTGCACGATTGCGTGATTTTACCGGTCCGAGTTCCGGTCCGGTTCCGATCTAGTAAAACACACTACTATCAGTAGATCATTTTAGAATTTATTATGTTGTTTTACATATTGGCAAAATCAGTTCTACCCTAAACATTTTCCCGATCCAAGACTTTCCAGTTTTCAACAACAAATCAATACTGATTGCCGAAAACTGCATCCCATTCATGATCGCTATTACCTACATGTACAATATATTGTTTCCTTCATGCAATATCACATTCACTTTACCATTGCGATATGAAAGCGGGAGAATATTGTCGCATAATTTGGTTTTGCCCATTTACGATTTACTCTACAAAATATCTATGGTACATAATGTAACATTTCTGATTCATGCTGACTAAAAGGTCGCACCATGCCAAAAAACGTTTTGCCGATCTCTCAAAAATAGGCCAAGAAGTTGTGCAGGCAAATAACCACGAATCAACTTTGACAAGATAATCAGGGTCTGTCATGTGTCTTGCACACTCATGATGAAGACACGTATGGAAAATAATTGAACGATTTGGCAATGGATCGTAACCAGCGCCTTGTCGTTAATGTTATCATCCAAGTAGGGGTAAGAATACGCTACATGTATCATCAAACCAATTGAAGGTGATTTTATTTTGGGTATGTAACCTTGGCTGTGTCCTGGGTGCCAATGGCCGCCAGAAATTTAATTCGGCTACCAGAAACTCTACTAACAAATTAGGATCTACAATGTACAACACACGGGTCTATGGTGGGAGTCTCATATTGATGTGCAATTTTGGCCACCTGAAAGAAAAGGTTAAGGGGGAGCTCTGTATAACGTGCCTTTACCAAAGAACCCATCCCATGTGTTTAGGGGACGAGTCCTGAACAGGTTAAATCTGAAGATGGTTAGATTGAATTTCATTGGCAGCACAAACATTAACAAGAATTTATTTCAGGTAGAATTCATCCAAAATAAAATCTGTTGCACAATGCAGTTCAAGTTTAGTAGAGTGTCTTTGACCTTTTGATCTCTCAAAAATACGGGGTCCAAGCTAATTTTGGCCACTTTCATCTACGCAACTCTATAAAAAAAAGTCTAAACAATGTGATTCACGCTTAGCATAATGTCTCCAACCAATTGGTTGCGGAGGCATAAAAAGGTCGCACAGTGACAAAAACCTTTTTGCCGATCTCTGGAATATATAGGCCATGGAACTTGTGCCAGATAATTACACCAAAGTGAGTTTGACAGGGTAATCTCGATCTGTCATGTGTCTTGCACACTCATTCTGAAGACACGTACACATACTGTGGAAGACGTCGAGCGATTAGCGAAGGATCGTAACCAGTGGTTTATTATTACCCTAGTGCAGATAAGCTTATGATACAGGTACTATACATCAGAGTACTATATACAGCAATATTTTTGTGTATGTACAGATATTTTTGTTAATGAGAGGGTAACAGATATTTTCGTTAATGAGAGGGAAACGGACATTTTCGTGAGTTGTTGATTTCGCGATCGGCATGTCAATCCCCTAGGAAAACAGTTGTATCAGCGAAACTGCCAGCGTTTATTTCCCCTTTAACAAGCTATTCAGGTAATATATACACCATGTATGGTCTGCCAAATTACTGTTCTTTTCAGGAATTTCCAGTGGTATAATACAAAACCCCATTTATTAATTTTCTTACATGTACTTTGTAACTTCACCAACATACACATTACTATAAACAGGGCGATAGCCGTAAAGTGTCTCGCCCACTTGCGCGCATTCATGCAACATTGGACCTCATTTGACCTTTGACCTACTTATGTGACCTTTGACCCCAGAATATCATGGAGGCCAATATAGGGCACCTACCAATCAAGTTTGGTTACAAACAGATGCAGGGTTGGAAAGTTATCAACCCTAATAGACTCTTGCAGGTAAAATTTCAAATTGGACCTCATTTGACCTACTTATGTGACCTTTGACCCCAGAATATCATGGAGGGCAATATACATGTAGGGCACCTACCAATCAAGTTTGGTTACAAACAGATGCAGGGTTGGAAAGTTATCAACACCTAATAGACTCTTACAGGTAAAATTTCACATTGGACCTCATTTGACCTTTGACCTACTTATGTGACCTTTGACCCCCAGAATATCATGGAGGCCAATATAGGTCATCTACCAATCAAGTTTGGTTACAAACAGATGCAGGGTTGGAAAGTTATCAACCCTAATAGACTCTTACAGGTAAACTTTCACATTTGACCCAATTTGACCTACTTATGTGACCTTTGACCCCAGAATATCATGGAGGCCGATATAGGGCATCTACCAATCAAGTTTGGTTACAAACAGATGCAGGGACGGACAGACGACGGACGGACGGATGGACGCAATTTGGATCCCTTAGTCTCCCTCCACCTACGGTGGGTTTGACAAAAAGGAACAAAACAAATCATAACAAAAGAAACACATTATAAATGCATCTTTCAACTTACATCTTTTGCAAACAGTTGGAATACAAATTACAATATAAAAGTGTGTACATGCAATACCATGGCCAATACCACAGACACTACCCCAACGCTCACAGAAATTTGATACAGAAATGAGGAATGGTTAATAAATTTAAGTAGGTCTCAGATTGATTTCTTTTCTGTTCACGTTTTTATCATCCTGTTGCATTTCCATATATTAGTAACAGTTTCAGCCAGACTACAGTTATTTTTGTTACCATAATACCATCTCAGTTTGGGCACTTTTTTAGCACCCCTCAGAGTGTCTGGAGGGGTTCAGAGTGCACCCCCTCTGACCCTCAGGCCCAGACCCTCTGGCAGCTACCACCTTCCTATCTGGTGAGGCGCAGTACTTCAGTACTGTACCCATGTGCCCATACATGACGCTGTGTGCGATATAGCATACCGAGGTAGACCTTATTGGTAAAGTAACAGACCCACATGGGGTTATCAAAGGGTCTGGAAAGCTTGGAAGATATTTGTACATATATGCAGGGCTCGACACTCGCACTGGCCCGCTGGCCCAGGGCCAGTGAAATTGCACTTTGGGCCAGCAAAAATGTAAAAATTAAAAGTCATATTTTGGTGGCCCGATTGGGCAAGCAGATTTTCAACCTGACATTGACAACATTAGAAAAATCTTGTTATCTTCCATGTCAAGCTTATCTATAATCACAGGTTTGATGAGGAAAGAGTGATATTTTGAATAGTATAAAGTTTACTCATGAAATTTAATTTGTCTTTCGGGCCACCAGATAAGGGGAAGAAATTATTTCACTGGCCCGACCGGGCCACTGATAAAAAAGTTAAGTGTGGAGCCCTTATATATGTGTAGGGGGAGAGGAGAGGGGAGGGGAGTTGGGGTGCACATTTTTATTGTTTGATTTGACATTTTTTATAACTGATTTAAAATTATAGAAATTAATATCTTCTTAGTTACAAAGCATGCACTCTCGATATCTACTGCATTGCTACATGTACATGAACCACAAAGATTAGGTCAATGAGTTACTAGGCTATAGACTTGTACTACATTTAGGTCTAAATAAAGCATTTTCACCCTCTTGAATTATCAAAATAAAACACTGCTTCAGTAGTTATTTTTATACATTTAGGAAACAATGTGAGATATTCTTGTACCTCATAAATCTTTCATGAATACATTATAAACACATTTGAGCATTTTGCCTGGAAATTGGAAGATGGCCAGATACGTACATGTATGTGACCTACATTATGTTTGTTTGTTTTTTTATTTTTATTTAATCATGGTATTGCCATTGGTAAAAATATCCGCTTTCAGCTACATGTAGAAGCTGTTTTCAGCAGGGCCATGATCAAAAGAATAACAAAAGTCTGAAGACAAAGTAACATCCATCTTACATGTAACAACCAGAAAAAACACAAAAATGTACATTGTAGTTCCACCAAAAATATAAACAAGTGGAATAACTGTAAAAATGAATGCAGGGCTCGACATTAGCGGTGGCCCGGGTGCCATTGGCCACTAAAAATTCTGGCGGGCCACCTGAAAATCGTAAATCAGCTGGCCCGGCTTGGCCACCAGCAATATCGCGCCCTGCTGTACCATAACACAACATGGAAACATCGCGCATGTTTTGATTGCATTTGCGCTACCAAAATCAGAAAAAATATGCCACCCCAGCGCAAGGCCACTCACATACACATGTGCATGTGCATATTATGAGCATAATACACTAAAAAAGTTCTTCCGGGTATCGTTCTCCTTGCAGTTGCATGCTTGTTCAAAATATTTGCAGGGTGCGTGGTTAGCGATCCCGATAATGCCATCAAAATATTTACTGTACTGTACCAGCTAATGCGTGCATGTACAGAACTGTATAGTTGCAATGCACACAGCATGAGTTACATACATACCTACAGTACACAGAAGTACCGTACCGACATACAGAGCTGGAGCTGGAGATGTCCTTCAAACGACCACCGGGCTGATTGTGAAGTAAACCTCAACTTCCAAACAAATTACAAGATTTTTGGCCACTAACTCTCAACAATCTGGGTAAAATATTATTTTTTAAGGATGGAGTACTGCTAATATGTGCTATTTTAGCACATTCTTTATAAATATGACTCTGAAGAAAGTACAAAGACTATTGAAGCCATTTTTTTTTTTTTTGGTGTGTTTTTAATATATATATATACTTTCATTTTGTCCAAATTGTATCCGCCAAACGCTTTTCATTTTTGAATAAATTTGCATAAATTAGTGAAAATAAAAAAATAAAGAAAAACAAAGAAAATTATTCAAACTCTATCTCCTCTCATGTTTATTATTGGATTGAAGCCAAATTTGGCTGGTATGTTATCCAACTTTATCTCCATGATATGATGAAAGGAATTTTGAAAATATGCATAATATTTGAATAATTAATTAATTATGCGAATTACCAGATTTTCATTTTTAAAAAAATTGAATTTTTTGAAATATTTTGGAATGTGATAGGGCTATCAAAAAAAGCCATCATCATATTGTGCAATGGTATGAACCCAACATCCTGTCAAATTTGTAGCCCAATTGAATGATAAATAGTGAAGTTTTTAGGAAAAATGTGTGAAAAAATGACTTTTTACAGAAAATGCATGTAAAGATAACCATTATCCATTGCATGTGTACACTAACGATATGCAAATATGATGTTTGAATGCATTTATAGTTATTTCTCAGGGCTTTTCATGCTGGATTCATGTTGAGAAGACCATAAAGATATGGTATAGCCAATGCTCGAAATTAAATTTTTTTGCTGGTGGCCCGGTCGGGCCAGTAAAATTAGTATTTTTCCAAATTTGGTGGCCCGAAACCAAAATCTACTGGCCCGAAAAAATAAGGAAAAACAAAAGTAAAATGTATACAATAACCATATTCATAGTTTCAGGGTACTGGGCAATACTTTTTATCAAACAAACATTGGATTCTTCGTAAACAATATTGCAGACAAGTGAGACAACTCACAACACACTGTTCAAACTTCAAAACATTGAATTTACGGGATTCATAACAAATTTGAAAAAAAATAGATGGATCTTCGACTGCGCGCAGTCGAAAATGATGCCTCCGACATTACGCAATTTATTTATATCAAGCCCAAATCAACATATACACTGAATTAATTCTGTACACTGAATTAATTCTGTCAACTCAATTTTGATGGTACTCTGTCTTTTAGATCTTGACGTATCACAATTATGAGCTATCAGTGACCTTGACCTTTGCCCTCATGACCCCAAAATCTAATGACTACAATTGTTCCCTAAGATACATTCAGGTATCAATTTGGATTGAAATCTGATATTCAGTTCTTGAGATTTCCAATCTCAAGCTACTTTTACATATAATGAGCCCTGTGACTTTTGACCTCATGACCCCCAAAATCTAATCAGTTCATTGGCTCTCCAAGGAACATACATGTACCAAGTTTGGTCAGAATCTGTCAATCCCTTCTTGAGATAACGCGATCACGAGCTATATTTGCATATATAATGAGCTCTGTGACCTTTGACCTTTGACCTCATGACCCCAAAATCTAATCAGATCATCGGCCCCCCAAGATACATACATGTACCAAGTTGGGTCAGAATCTGTCAATCCCTTCTTGAGATAACGCGATCACGAGCTATATTTGCATATATAATGAGCTCTGTGACCTTTGACCTCATGACCCCAAAATCTAATCGGATCATCGGCCCCCCAAGATACATACATGTACCAAGTTTGGTCAGAATCCGTCAATCCGTTCTTGAGATACGCGATCACGAGCTATTTTTGCATATATAATGAGCTCTGTGACCTTTGACCTTTGACCTCATGACCCCAAAATCTAATCAGATCATCGGCCCCCCAAGATACATACATGTACCAAGTTTGGTCAGAATCTGTCAATCCCTTCTTGAGATAACGCGATCACGAGCTATTTTTGCATATATAATGAGCTCTGTGACCTTTGACCTTTGACCTCATGACCCCAAAATCTAATCAGATCATTGGCCCCCCAAGATACATAAATGTACCAAGTTTGGTCAGAATCCGTCAATCCATTCTTGAGATAACGCGATCACGAGCTATTTTTGCATATATAATGAGCTCTGTGACCTTTGACCTCATGACCCCAAAATCTAATCAGATCATCGTCCCCTCAAGATACATACATGACCCAAGTTTGGTGAAAATCCGTCAATCGGTTCTTGAGATAACGCGATCACGAGAACGGGACGTACGTACGTACGGACGTACGTACGGACGTACGGACGTACGTACGGACGTACGGACGTACGGACGGACGGACAACCCGAAAACATAATGCCTCCGGCTACTTCGTTGCGGAGGCATAAAAATGTTTAGACACCCTGTAATTTTGTTTAGACACCGTGTAGTGAATATTCATGAGCAGCATATATGAATATTCATGATGCTCATTAGATTTTTAAAATACGCAAAATAACTGAAATAACTAACGATTTTTAATATTACTTTTTTTTTTATAACAACTGGTTAGAAAATGAGTACTGCTGCTCAAGAATGTATGAATATTCATTAGCAGCAGTGTTACTTGCTCAATTAACTTGCAACTTTTTAACTAGTTACAATATTTTGTATGTGAGAAAAGGGTATAAGTTGCTGAATGCTACGTTCATAATCAAGCTCCTGTCATGCCCTAAACATGACTACAGGGTATTTAAAAAAAAAAAAAATATATATATATATTAATAGATATATGTTTTTTTGTTTTTTTTTTGCTTGCACGATCGGGCCACCAAATATTGAAATATGCGTTTTTTACTGGCCCGCCAGCAATTTTTAGTGGCCCCGGGCCATCGGGCCTATGCTAATTTCGAGGGTTGGTATAGCTAAACAAAACAAAAACTTCAATTTTTTTTGATTACCAGTACTCCATCTTTTTGCTATTCTGACATTGAGCAGTGATTTATCAGCTCAAATTTAGCCACAAATAGTATAAACATCCACCATAGCCTTATAGTATATCCCCTAATGTAGTATGAATAAATGTTGTGAAATTTTTTGCTATAATCTTGGAAACAGTTTTTAATTTGGTCTAAATACATTACTGATGAGAAAAAGTGATGTTTCCATTTTTTATTTTTGGTCCCAGGGTGCATTTTGGCGATTTTAAAGATAATTAGCTAGTTTGCATATTTGTGAAATAAGGTCAGGGGTCATTTTCTATCTAGGGATAGTACAATATTGATAAAAACTAGTATTCTAGGGTATTTTGAGGCAAGGATTCCATTTCCGGTGCTCGTTTGTAAGAGCTGTATGGGAAACACTCTGAAATCCAAGATGGCTTCCCCTAATTTGCATATTTATGAATATTATTGATTTTCAGTGGCTACAGCCCCTAATAAGCAATAATTCCGGATTATTATTTGTCAGTTATTTTCTAAGTATGTATTTATAATATCAAAGATGAGTTGCCATCGTGGCAACCTCTAGCAATGCATATTATTTGCATAATTATGTATTTTACCTAATTTGCATATTCCCCCAAATCGAGTATATTGGGAACCCAGCAAGTAAAAAAGACAAGTAATACCACTTTTCCAAGGTTTTAGGTGGCAACGAATCCATTCATGATACTTATTTACCTGTATCACCATGGCATCCATCTCAAATCTCATTTAATACAACCATAATAATTAAAATATTTTGAAAAGAAGAATAGTTACTGATTTTATTGTTTTTTTCGGGCCAGTAAAATTCAAAACGTTAAGAAAATGTTAGAAAAAATTAGGGCATAACCGATGTGGGATTTGACTGCCGATCCGATGTCCGATGTTTTTCCCCCCGTATCGGCCGATCCGATCCGATGCACCGATGTTTTTCCCCCCAAATGTTGCCTTATGTTTCCTATTGTTTTTTGACAACGCTCACTACTCTGAAAAAAAAACAACAACCCACAATTGGTAATGGTATACAACATTACAAACTCATCATATAAACGAATCATAACCATAGTCCATACAGTCTTACAGAGACAATTGTCACAACACAATTGTCAATCTGTCTCATGCCAGCCATTCAAAAAGTCCATCACATTTTTTCAGGTCAGGACGGACCACCATGCACCACTGAGCACCGCAGCTGCATGCATGAACTGTATACTGCAAAATATCCCTGCATCACCATACATTCATGCAAAAGCACAACAAACATGTTATCAACACCAACACTAAACAGAAATGGGCGCTAATGTGGTTTCGTACCCCCTTTTTTTTTTTTTTTTTTTTACGCTTTTTTTCCCCAACGCTTTATTTGTCTTTAAAGTCAGCTAAATTAGTTCGTATTACTCACTGCACTTTGTCCTTATCCCTCGATGGTCTGTTGTAATATTTTGGTCAACATTTAAGGCCTTTTTTTGGCGACTTTAATCGATGGTTTTAAAAGCGTCGCGGCACCAGCTTCGCGGTCGCACAAATCGAAAAAGCGGGACTTCACGAGCAGCTATGCCGTTAGCTACCGGTGACATGAACGTGGAGAGAGTACCGTACTCCTGCGCGCCGTACCGGTTACGTCCATGTATGGTGGCTATAAATCTGAAACGTAATCAATTGATCAAGCGGGTGGCCGTATGATCGTGTTTTTTTTACTTTCCACATTTAGAGCCACCATACATCAGCTATGGATGTAACCGGTACGGCGCGCGCAGGAGTACGGTACTCTCTCCACGTTCATGTCACCGGTAGCTAACGGCATAGCTGCTCGTAAATTGCCGCTATTTCGATTTGTGCGACCGCGAAGCTGGTACCGCGACGCTTTCAAAACCATCGATTAAAGTCGCCAAAAAAAGGGCTTGAATGTTGACCAAAATATTACAACAGACCATCGAGGGATAAGGACAAAGTGCAGTGAGTAATACGAACTAATTTAGTTGAGTTTGAAGACAAATAAAGGCTTTTTAAAGCGTTGAAAAAAAAAAGGGGGTACAAAACCACATTAGCGCCACATCTACTAGTAAATTGGTCCAGTTAACTGGACCATTTACACGCAACATATAGGAAAGTGCGTTAGCATCGACATACCTAGCTGATGCCATCTACCGACAAGAAATCGCGCAGGAAGCTTGCTCTTGAATACGTGCATGAGTATTCAGACGCGCCCGTTTGTTCTCTCGATCCCGGAGTGTTCGCTTCGCCTGCCCATCGATATACGATGCGCCTGCCTCGCTCGCCGCCGCGACGAAACACGTGTTATTCTATGAGAGACCGATCTTCTTTGCGATGGGATTTTATAGCGCGGGGTGGGTGTGCATGCTTCGGGTCCATACTTTGTGTTACGTTTCAGAGTGTGCAGCAACTACTAATTTTTTTCCAGAGAAAAGGAGCTCAAATGTTACGATTCAGATTTCAAAGGACAATACAACAGCATATTTGGTAAGCATAGTAGTTTGACTTTATTAATGGACAACAAATACAGTTTCCGATAGTGTTTTAATCATGAAATAAGGCAAATGTTTTCCATTGGAGATTCAACATGTAACTCAAATCTAGCGACATTATAACCAATGCTAATTGATAGATGTGTGATTAGCGCCACACATAGGTTTTTGCGGAGATCAACCTCTTCCGCCCGCTGCACTATCCAACGGAAACAAATTTTTTGTCGGCTGATTTCTCCCTCAATTTACCAGCAAATGCAACAAAACTTTCGTTTATGTGATCCACAATTAATATACTTTGATAATAATTACCGACTTTGTTGTTTTGAAGACCGCAAAATGTAGAAATAAAATGATTATTTCCCGTCCGTTTTCCTTACCGATGCGTCCTAAAACACGCCGGTATACTGACTGTTGAACCGGCAACAGTGTACGAATGGATGGTATTGTTATCTCCAGCGCATTTGCATATATTGCGTGTAAATGGTTCACCCGAGTCATTTACTTTGTAGATGTGATTAGCGCCCAGAAATGGTTAATTTCACTCTGAAGTTCAGTGAAGATATTCATTATTTTCATACAAAAGAAATTCAAAAACAAACATAACTGTAAAGTTAGGTACCCTCATGAACGCTGATGGCGCTGTTGCGAATCGGCGCTTTTGAGGTGATTACGTTTTTGGCTCCAATGCGTGCTATCGCGTGCGCGCGATTCGCTGTGCGAGTCTTGCAGTGCCATGTAGAGGGGCGGATGGATCTTCAAAAATGTATCATGTGAATAGTCTTCAGCCATAGACCTACGTGTTACGGTCTTCTGTGCAATATTTGCAATCCATCGATACCAAATTCACCTGTCGAACGAGCGGAAAATGCGACAAAATTTGTTCTGAAAATCAGAAGTAAGTATGATTTTCATGGTTTTGAAGTGATTTTCTTCCCCATTTCCGAAAAAATAAAAAGTTCGCACATAGGAGGCATAGAAAATGTGACATTTTATGCAAGTTCAGGTCTTTCTCGAATAAGTTGTACTCACATTTTCGTCGCCTTCCGAAGCAAAATAAAATTATGCGAACGTGAAGATAGGTCTTACCGGGGAGTTTCCCACCAGATTTCAACCAAATGTGGCCAATATCGTGATCGCTGTATCGGCGCATCGCTCGCACTCGCCGGGGACTTCCCCGCGGGTGCAGTTGTTTGGATAGTCCCATATTAATTGTCTCGTGTTGGAATGGAATTAATATTGTTTCAAAAGGGAAAATAACCATAATTCATGAACTCAATTAATAAATTTGCAACATTAGATAAAATGGGGCTCATACTCAATAGGTTATGAATCATTATCTAGACTATTTGATTTTGATACTGATTTGTTCATTTTTAGAATGCAATTAAATGTACACAATCATCAATGACAGTTGACACAGGTTGAATTTCGAAATATTTTGAACTTTTGTTGACAAGTATAGAGTTTAATTAAATATCTTTATTCGTGCAATTTTAAATTGTCGTGCAGAATTACTAAATGAACAGACCATTGCATAATTATGTTTCTAAAATAAATCTATGTCAATAATGATTGTCCCTTATTGAATTTATTCATCACCGATAAAATGGTAATTTTATTGGTAATGTTTATTTTTCTAATTGTTCTAATTTCAGATCTTCAGAAGAAATTCTTGCAGAGCGAGTTGCCAATCTCTCCATCGACCATCCAACCAGTACCAACATCAAGGCAGTTCATAATTCTGGCGTGGGATGCCTTTGCTCAAGCTCTACAATCAAGAAAGAACAAACTTGTGCTGTTCTGCAAACCACATACTAAGAAAGAATGATGAGAAAATGCACTCTTGTTTTGTGTTATGTGTTACGATTGTGAATGTGACATGTGTGTGCAGTTCCAAAATGATAATTGTTTGAGTAGTGGTCTGTGTACTTTGTATTGTCTTGTTTGTTTTTTGTCCAAAAAATTTAAGGCAGATTTATTTCTGCATTTATTAACAAAATCAAAATGAAATATACAAAGAATATTCCATACAAAGAAAATAATGAAATTAAAATACATGTAGTTATAATTGTACGATCATAATATAAATTAATATGACAATGATTTATTCATATTAATTATTATTACTAAAATAAATGAATGCAGTACTACCAGTAGACCAACAGGGAGCAGGGAGTTTGAGTGGATGGTGGTGGTGGTGGTGGTGGTGGGGGGGGGGGGGGGGGGGGGGGGGGTGGGTAGGGGAAGCTACATAATAATATATTTGTGGGAAATATGCAAGCAAGAAAACGATGTAAACAATAGTTTACAAGTGCCACCGTAGTCAAATTCACATGAGTTACGCCGGAACTACTTAGCAGCCAAAAGCAGCTGACTCAGTGTAAGTATTGCCCATATGCCTACCAAATGCTTCGCCGACGATTGGGCGGAAAATCTCTCGACTGGCGCACTGCGGTACCGTAGCGCTAGCAGCCGACAACCACATCCGGGTATGCGGAGCGCGCACGCAAACAAATTACGGACACACAAATCAAGGAGTTAATAACCGGCGCCACGCATTGCGATATATCGCTGCATCGTCAACATGCGATCGCACTGCCATCGGCTCTCCGCAATGCACGTATTTTTTGCAACAAGATAGCCTCCGTTTTGCCCATAATTTTCGACTTTCTATGATATATTTGGTAATTTGACGGTATAAAACTGATTCTAGGATCTTAAAGCTATATAAATTTGATATTCACGACAGTTATAATGGATGTTTGATTTTTCAATGAAAGACCCTAGTAAAGTGTAACTAAGCTCGAGGCTAGCCCTTAGTGTTTTTAATTTAACACTTTAGTTCTTCTGGTACTCGAACGATTGAATATTTCCCCCAATTTCATAGATGTTGATAAATCTTTCCAAAGATAAAATTGAATTTTCCATTGGTATACTATTGCCGCTCATTATCGACATCGCCAGGCTAAACCAGGCCAGCGCTGTGTTGCATTCATGAATTTAGCCAGCGCCGTTCGCGTTGGCCTGCGCTGCGCTGCTCGTGTACGCGCATGCATACGAGCTGTTATGATGAGTTCCGAGCCTCAGAGTTCGAGCTCCATTACAGTCATAAAAACAACGCAAATTAAGATACAAAAACGAGTTTAAAATCTTACCTAATGAGCTATGAAGATACAAGAAAAACACTGTCACAATATGCACATAAATATTATGTCGTTCCATTACGATAGTCTTTGTAATTCTGTCCTTGGATTTCACATTGCATCTTGGCTGCACTTCGTAATGTTACACAGTCCTCCATCAATTTTAACCATTATACACACATTGCAAAATGTTCATTCATTAATACATGCGAATATATACCCAGGCCGTACGTACATGCACTGCATTTGCATGCGCAGCTCAGGTACGTACCATAGAAGTATGACTCCAACACAGGGGGGGTAAACTCAGCCGCCATGATGGTTAGGTATGTATGCGATTAGAAGCAGTTTAGCTACGTCACAAAACGTCATCACAAGTATGACAGGCTGTGTATTTCGAAATTGATCTGGAATTTAATAATAAAATACATCCCATTGAGCGGTGAAATATTCACCACCTCTTTATCTAGCGTAATCAATTTGTGTTGCCCTTTTCTACCCCATTAATAAGAGCACTTTTTTTAGTTACATTTTGTGTTAAATACTGTTTATGATTGCTCAATATTTGCAGAAGAGTCGCTCTTCATACACGGATCACTGTCTCAGGCAAGGGCAAAAATTGTTTACAAATTCATCGCGCGCAAAATCACAAATATACGCGCTCATGACATCTTTGCCATAGAAAATGTACAGTGTGAGTGCGCTTGGTAAAGTGCGCGCCTTACGCACATTCTTATTGTTTCGTCATATTATTTCCCCACAATGCAGTTTTGTGACGAACTTCCTCCGTTCAATACTGCTCGTAAACAAGACCGTCAGCCCGCCATTGTTTTATGTACAAAGTGTATGGGGTACGGTACCTACGGCCAATACAGTTTACCTTCTAGTTCTACAACGGCAGTGTTGGAGTCATACTTCTATGCTCCAACACTGCCGTTACGTACAGTCGCGGCCGCGCGCGGTACGGTATTACCATGCATAGATCGTATGTGATCGATACAGGTTGGATTATGTTGCACATGGAATCAGTGCACGCGCTGCGCGCGCTGTGTATGTTTCATGTTTCATTCAGACCTATGTTCAGACATGCAAGTACAACCAATAGGGGTGCGACATACTAGGGGTGCTACGCTAGAGGCCGAAAGCGCACCCTGGGGGGGGGGGGGGGGGGGGGGAGCTTTGGTTAAGGTGCAGGTGCAGGCAGCTGCACGAAAATTGCTGGAAGGAGAAAGTTTCCTCTTCACCATTTACATGTTTGTGGTCACCATAAGTTACTAGTACAATTGATATGAAGAGGGTGAGGCCCAGACTGCTTCAGGGGTGGGGGTGGGGGTGGGGGAGGGGGGAGGGGGGTCATATTTAAAGGGGTTGTTCCGTTTTGGTATAGAGGGCGCTGCACAAAATAATTTTGTTGTGAGATAATGAACTGAACTGAGTGTCAAATTTGAAAGAGCATACAATTTTAATGACAGAAAAAACTTTGATCAAAATCAGTTCAGAAACGGCTGAAATATCAATAAATCTGGGGCCTAGATTTATTCGATGATTTTTTAAACATTTTTTTTAATTCTTACACTTTTTAAAAAAATATCAAGAGGTTTTTAAATAGTTGTTGATGATCTCTCTATTAATTCATTATTTCCAAAAAACATCACATGCATCATTTTTTATGAAAAATGGTTGAAACCAATGCTTTTTTAGAGTGTGCCCTCTTGTGTTTTAATGGTTCTTTTTTAAAAATGATAACAGGCTTTTTACTTAGTTGTTTGTAATTTTCTATACCTTTTGAGCATGGTGGAGTTATAACTATTAGTTTGTGATGTTATTGTGCAGGTTTTGGTTACTAAAGGTCAGCCTTACCAAAACTATCATTTTTCCCACGAAAATAGATGGTAGCTTTATATACAAGTGCTCTAACCAACTGAGCTAGCTACAGTGCACCCTAGAGTAGAACAATTCACCTTCTTTTGCCTTATATAAAATGTTGACCTTTGACTGCATTAAAACAAATCTAATAAGATGTTTTAGTAATGGCATAGATGCATGGGTCCTGTGAATGACCTTTGACAAGACCCCCAAGACCTAGATACATACATGTAGCCTACATACTAAGTTTGATGGTAATCCACTGGATGATGACACTACAGGCAGGCTAGTTCCTCATAATTATTTTATGGTCCCCATGACCTTTGAAATCATGACACCAAATCTAGAACTAATTTGATTAGCTGCTTAAAATATGGCAATACGTAGGTCAACTTATTCTTGAGATATTGCTATTGTGCAACCTATTTGAGCATTTATTATAATGAGCCCTGTAACCTTTGACCTTATGATACAGACAGGTACCACGTTTTATATTGATGTAGCAACCATATATACCTTTCATATTAGCCCGCGATTTTCATCAGAAGTGCGTCCGGACGGGTCCAGAGAAGGATCCAAGAGAAGGATCCAATAGAAAGGTCAAGTAACATGAATATCCTGATAACAAATCTGATAGAAAGAGGAGGCAATAGTGATTTTATTTTCACCCTGCTTCCCCCATTCTCCCATTCTCTCACTCTCTTTCTTGATTACTTTCTCTTCATTTCTCTCGCATTCTCTTTAATCTGTATTCCTTTCTCTTCCTCTGCACTCTCTTTCTTTAGTACTATCTCTTTTTTCTCCAGTCTCTTCCTCCATCTTTCTCTCATTTATTTTACTTTCTCTTTATTTCTTGCTTTCGCTTAAGCTCTATCTCACTCTAACCTCTCCCTCTCCCTGTCTCACCCCCTGTTATGAATTTGAGGACCTGTCTAATTGATCCTTAGTATAGCTAACTTTATTATTGAGATGTTACTGTTTTTTTCTGAGCATCAGTTTTGTTTATTTGTTTACAGTTTATATGTGATTTTGAATATATTGATGATTTTTGTACCATGTCCATGATAATGTTTATCTGCCAAGGCGAATTCTATCAGTATTTCATCGTTGTGATACTAATGTGAAAGTGGTTTTAGTGAGATATCACCATTATGATCCCTTTGACCATTGACCTTATGACATCATCATCATCACTGTCACCGTCAGTGTCATCATCATCACCATCACCATCGCCAGCACCATCACCACAACCACCTCAACCACCACCACCACCGTCATCATTACCACCACTGTCATCATTATTACCACCACCACCACCACCACCACCACCATGGAAATGTCATGAGGAGGGCTTTGTCCAACGTCTGGATGAACTATAGCCTGAGAGAAAGATAGATGGATATAAATTGCATTATAAGTTTCTACTATATATAACTAGCCTTTCTAGAAGTAAAGGGAGGTCTTCAAAAATTTTGGTTGTTAGACCTGGGCCCCTGCATCGATTGTAAGTCAGATCATGTGTTCTGAATGTGCAAATCTGATTGGTTGAAACGCGCAAATGTTCTGACTTACAAGTAATTGTAACTTATAGTCAATTGTATATCTTTCTGCAACGGGGCCAAGTTCTGATTGTAGTATGTATGTATGACTCGGGTGTCTTATCAAATTTCATACACCTCACACACACTCATACACAAAACCCATAGGAGTCGCAACATTAATCAAGCTCACAATTAAAAACAAAATCATAGTGGAGTCACAAAACTAGTTGAGTATAAAATGGTGTTTATTTGTTATTCTTTACGTTGACTTTGTTCTGTTTATGTTGCATACATTTTAATCATTTTCGCAAATAATAATTTGGTTTTTGATTCCCTTATTGTGATAGGCATGCAAACAGACAAGACAACATTATTAATACCTACATAACTCATGCAGGCTTACAATATATATAGATATAATTATATGTTTCATCTATGTAGATATTTACAAGAGACAAAAAAAAAAATCACAACAAAAAAAAAAAAAAATAAAAAAAAAAATCGCATTTTAATACATCACATTGATACTGGTATGCTCCTTTAAACACACCTTGCTCATAAATGCTTGTTTTGCATTATGAACAAATACAATAAATAACATCATACGATACACTGTTTAATAACAAGCTTTATTCAGGTTGACCCACAAGAATCCTTGTTATGTCGACGGAAAAGCAGTTGAAAGACATTAAAAACTTAAGATGGACATTCCGAGACTTCCTATGTTATTAATGCTTAGTGTTTCCTAAAAGTTACTTTATGCTAGAAACACGAGTAGACCTTTAAATGAAGTCAGACAATTTTGGTAAAAATTGACAAAACAACTCCACAACAAAAATGACCGTTCTTGGTATCGTTTTTCATTGGAAAATACACACTATCCGAAGGACATAATTATTGTGTTACTATATTTTGGGAAGTGCCTCGTTCAGTTTTTTTTTTGGGGGGGGGGGCGCCCTGTATTTGGTCACTTATTGCATGAACACTTTGCAAATATTTTGGTTTCCACTTTAAATAAAAATGAAATAATAAACAAGAGTGTGTAAGCCATCCCCTGTTGAATATGTTTTTTGTCAGGTAACCGCCATTAGTGAATTTATCATAATTCTGGTACCTATAAAAATGATATTCTTTGTAGTTTGGGTATATCTTTCCCTGCATGATTTGATCTCACATGGATTCGGGACCATATGTTGATCTCACATGGGTTTTTAATTTAAACTGTCCCCTTCCATATATTATTGCGATTTCATTTGATATTGTATAACCGTTATATGTAATTTTGTATGTTTTGATAGTTTAATTACCGTGTGTTGGCCATTGTAAACATGAGCGATTCAGTAATTGGCAGCAAGACATGTTTTTATTATACCTGTTTGATTCAATTCAATTCTTATACAAAGTACACCTCTATTCAATGGGTGCAATGGATTTTGGGATATGAGTAAAAATTGTATTATTACGTTAACTGTGCCATTTTGGTGATTACACAGTTCAATTTACAGTAGTTTACAGCTAATAAAACATTTTTCTTTGATTAATTTTAATAATATTACGTTTACATAAAAGCAATGTTCACCGAGACAAGGGAAATACAAGTATTTGAATTTTAAAAATTTCTAATGAGAAGACATTTACCCCCAACTCACCAGGCCCCATATTCATGAAACCCCGCTAGCTTAGTTCCTTGCTAAGTGTTTTCTAAATGCTCAGTTTATTGAGCAACAAACAGTTTTCCTAGTCCCCAACTAGACTTAGCTGGGTAAGCTTTAGGTACCCACTAAGTTAACCCTAGTTAGCAACTACAAAATCTTGTGTTTAATTCGTAGCCAAGCCATCCAAAATAGACTTAGCAAGGAACTAAGCTAGCAGGCTTCCATGAATATGGGCCCAGGTGTACAATAATTGTGTTTTTCATTATAGTAAATAAAATACATTCTAAAGAACACGATCAATGTGAACAAAAATAAATGAATTTCAAACTGGCGAAACTCAAAATTGAACAAATATAAGGAAGACATTCTTTCATTCACAATAAAACATTTCTCTATCAACTAATACACATTCAAACAAAATAAATGACCAATATACCATTGCAAAAGGGAGAATATTCTCCAACACATGAAAATTTGCTTTCAAAAATAATTTCTGTTGTCATTTGAAGCATGTTTCGGCAATAAAACAGCTTGCAAAGTTTTGCCCGTTTGTTTAAGGCCCATTTACATACCAGTAACTGTGCAAGAAAGTCGCGATCTAGCGCATTCAATTGATTTCAACATATTTTGAAAAATAGACATATCCCATGACAAGCTTTCTAAAGGGTCAAATTTCCACTTGCACGCATCAACGTGACCTTGAACTCAGATTGAAGCAAAACAAATATATAACATGAACCTGTACATTTCATACACATTACTTTGTTTCCTGCATGATTCTTCCCATTTAATGAGGACTCGCACGTGAGCTGCATGCATGGCAGGAACATGCGGTGAACATGACTGTCACATGAGCCATGGGCAGCCACAAGGCCTTTATGCATCTGCCATGCCCTCCGTTTAATTTCTTTCTTTCTTCCTCTTGACTATGGCTAGCAACTAATTCAGAAGTACATTTATCACAAACAACATGCATAATTATACGCTGCCTTTTTTGTTCAATAGTGTTTTGTGCTGGTGTAAGTCAGTGGAGCACGACCAGGAGTGACAGCGACTCTCATTGGTCAAATCTCGTTGTGAGATGTGAATATTCATGAGCAGATCAGATGCTAACAGGCCTCATGGCTGCTGCTCCTCCTGTACGCACAACTATTCTTTCACCAGTGGCTTCTGACTTTCAGATGTGAGGCCTTAGCAAAAGGATTATGCGATTCAAAAATTTCATATGATAGCCTTTAAAACGGTTGAACGATGCAATCATTTTAATCTTCTACTCTAGATTGTTTGTTCAATTTTTTTGTTGTCCCTTCAAAACAATCCCAATTCTTGGGTTTGAGTTGCAATACATGGGCATTTGATACAATAAGAAACACATATTAAGAGAACGGAAACTTACATAAATTATAAACATAACAAATAAAATATGTACCTTCATACGAGGCAAGGCCACTTGGCAGCAAACAAATCATAAAAGGAAGCAGAAATGTAATGAAATACAGAGCTTATCACAAATTCAGTGGCATACTAGCCAGAGTCAATGAGTCAATGATTGGACGGGGGGGGGGGGGGGGCAAAGAGGGGATTGGGGCTGTCAGTGGCGTAGTGTGGTCAGACTGATTGAGACTTATTGGGGGGGGGGGAACAGCTTATTTGTTTCTTTATTTTTACTCAGATTTCCCCCTTATGATTTTCTATTGTTTTTTTTTTTTGGTGAAAATTATCGGGAGGGGGGCACATGCCCCACTACCCCCAACGCCACTGGGGGCTGTGCCTGAAAATGTGGTGTTATGTGCTTCTTTATCATTATAATACAGATTAGAATTAGAATGATTATGATTATGATTAATTATTAATTAGTTATTGATATTACTTTTATCATTATAATTATAATAAACGTCATTATTTTTTTTCGGGCCTATGGGGGGCATTACTTTCTCTCGCCACCATAGGGTATGCCCAAGCAGTGGCATGATGCATGCCTTATAAGAGGGGGGCAACGCTTCCTACGGGAAGGAGAGATGGGCCAAAATAACATATGTCTTGTGCTTCTGTTGTTGTTCTTGTCATCATTATTATTATTATCATTTAGAGCCCCACAGAGGAGCTTCAGGAGGGGGGGGGGGGGGGGGACACTTATACCTCATGCTTCCTTTAGGTATGGCTTATTGGTTATATGCTTCCCGGTGAGTTGAAAGTGCTCACTACAATGTGCTGGCTGGAAGTGTATCAATATACAAAGTACAAAGGTTTTTTTCTTCTACAGTATATATATATTTTGTTTGAAGTACCATACCCCCACTTTATACAGTCAAACCTGTGTATAGAGACTACCCAAGGAAAACAAGACAAATGGCAACTGCAGTCAGGTGACCTCTAAAGAAAGGTTCCATAGCACTGCTTTTCTCTCATTTTTGTTGGCCTCTATTGGCAGGTTAGCTGCTATAAACAGGTGGCCTCTAAGAGAGGTTTGACTGTACTTAAAGGGACATTTTCCCCAACATATAATCACCTTTGATTATGTTCTCTAAACGTTAAAACACAATTTCATGCAAATACGACCAACATTGGCCTTTTGAGCAAGGGATGAGCATCATTCAAAGTCACTCGCTGTATGGGATAATCCCATTCATCGCGAACACCATGGAGGCTGCCATTGGTGTTTATGAAACTCGGATCGCTCTATGATGTGATGTCAAACCCGAACTACTCTTTTTGTTGGCTCACGTTTGGCCTTGTGTTTGTGCACAAACCCCGCGAGCTGCGAGAGTTAACAAAAAGAGGCGGAGCTTGTTTGTTCGGGTTTGACGTAGCATTTCGGCGCGAACAAATTACAAATCCGGGTTTCAAAAAATATAATGGCAACCTCCACGCTATACGCGATGAATGGGATTAGCCCATACAGCGATTGACTTTGAATGATGCCCCTCCTTTGTTCAGAGGGCAAACATTGGACATATTTGCATGAAAATGTTTTAATGTGTAGAGAAATTAATCAAAGGTAAATAGATGGGGAAACTTTCCCTTTAATGAATTGTGTGTATCATGTCACTTGGATTAAAATTAACAGATAAATAACTGCTGCAAAAAAACCCTTTTCTTTATGAAATATGAACCCGCAGAACTAGGACTAGGTCACTTGGTAAAAACAGTGAAATATGAGCATTAATTGGCTCAAGTCCAATTTTGAAATTACGTGCAGTGCAAATAAACAACCCTGAAAGTATGTGTTCTCACATAGAGCCCAATCCTGGCACATTATTCTATTATTAGCGCCATACAGTTGTACAAAATAGAATTGATTGAATGGATTCCAATATCTTTTGTTTACGATATTAAAAATAGACACATCATGAACAGCTGCAAGAAACACAGTGTTAAAGGGATCCATTATCTTTGTGAAAATTCAACCCCAAATCACTTGGAGCTTTCACACTTCTCTTGCACCTTGTTGTTTGGCTTATAGTAACAGAAGAATGAAATGGGTTTGATTTTTCAAATTTCTCCCTAATTATGGAGATATTTAAGATTGAATTTGAAAGCGTCTACAGATGCTTTCGACCGTAGTCAAGAGTATACAAGTTCGGATACTCAATCAAACGTCCATAGTATTCGAATTCGGATACTTCACGCGACGATCAGGATAAAATAAGACATTGATTTTCTCTGTTTTCACTAGGTGAACATTACTTTTTTTCTACGAAAATCTCACATTCCCATTCTCAAGAATCTTACAATCAAATCTGAAATATTACCTTTTGGGAACAAATATAAAGTTAAGGGATCCCTTTAAGTTCCCTCCTCTCTATTCTCTACACTTGTACAAATGAAAGGTTTAAATGCCAAAATACGATAAATCCATTTTTACCAATGCAACATAATTGTGACTAAACATTGAAATTAAAATAATAAGAAACTGTGTGATACTCTCAATCATACCTTTAAAAATATATCTTGATATGCGACGAGCATTAACGCATTAGGTAATTTTATAGCTAGCTGAATACCGCTCCTGGAGGGCTGAGGAGCGGTAGTGATTTTTTAAAAGACCAAAGTTTGTGTTTATACACGATAGTAACTTAATCTTAAAAATAACAAAAATGGTGATTATCCCCTTTTGCATATAAAACTCTTCAAATGTAACACATGAATGTAACAGCTGTGTTTGTTTGGTTCCACAAGCTCAATAACAATACCTTGATGATGACAACAATTACTTGTGGCTTGGTTAAAGGGGACCTCCACACCAAGAAGAACACGGGCTTTTATGTTTTGGTACCATTGTTTGATATTAAATAGATGTCCAGCACTTTGCAAAAGGCTGTGTACCATATTTGCTGGTGTATGAACTGCACATTTTTACTTACAGAATAACTTGCAAAAAGGGGGGAGCGGTTAATACACAGAGATAGAAAAAACACATTTCATGAAAATACCACATATGGCTATAATATCAGTTTATGTGGAGTAAAAAGCTTGATTGGCTTTTCTGTTGTGAATTATGCTCCAATTAGAAACAAGTACGTGACTTGTGTTGCTATTGTGCCCTAAAATTTACAAAAGTTATAGGGGAAAGCATGGGATGTGTGTATAGTTTGATTATGTTGCAAAGATTCCCAGCACAGTTTCGTCATCTACAAAATGCCTTTTCCCACTTCAATGACAACCCAAAGTTGGGGGTGCAGTTAATACACATGCGCGGTTTATACACGGGCAAATACGGTAATACATAAACAATACAATTAATCACCAACATTTATGGAACCAACGGGGCCTCATGGTTCCGTATGCGCCAATTCTATACACACAAATGTTTGGAGACAATAGAACCACAGAAGACATGTACATCCTAGACAATAAGTCTTCTTCTGCAGACCCATGAACACAGGTAGTATGGTGATGACTTTCTTAATTATATAGTTTTTCTGAAAACCGATTTTTCTGAACTTGTTGGTGGAATGGACTACTAAAACTATCGCCTTTTATTTATAAGAATATTATGTTTTGGGTGTGGGTTCCTTTTAACCCATTCAAGACTATGTGATGTTAATGTAGCATGTATTTTCAGAAGACCCCAGCCCGAGTTTACCACGATCTCAATAATAATACCTTCACGATAACAATAATAACTATTTGTGGAGCGGTTGACCCATTCAAGACTATATGATTTTAGTGTAACATGCTCTTTCCATAGACCCTAGCCTGAGTTTTTTTGGGGGGGAGACAAGTCCTGTATAGCTCAAAAATCTTGGGTCTAAAACCAAATAGATACAAACAAAAAAGCTGTCCGTTTCATAAATTTGATATTAATTATATCTAATCCTAATATAACAGCAACATCATCAACAACATTACACATATTCAAATGTACATTTGTATATTCACTCTTTGGAAGCATGTTTACTTAAATAAATAGAAAAATGTCTTTTGTTCCAGGTGTTTAGCTAATAAAATAATACACTTTACTTGTTTACTGCTCGCATCAATGAAATAAAAGGAGCAAAAATATGACGGTTCCATTTTTGGTGTCAATAGTGTATACAGGCTTCTGAATATTTGCGCACATCGATTTAAGATGTTCAGATAGTCGGAAATAAAAAAATGTCTTGTTCTTCTCTCACATCGATGAAAGAAAGGGAGCCGAAAAATGACAGTTCCATTTTTGATGTCAATAGTGTATACAGGCTTCTGATGATTTGCTCACATCGATTTAAGATGCTTAGAGCTGGATATCGAAAGTTAGAAATACACCCCGATCTCATTCTCTGCTCACATACACAATGAAATTAAGGGATCAGAAACGTAACAGTTATACTTCTGCTGTTGATAGTTTAGGCTTCTAGCTTCATGCATGAAGAATCAGTCCTTTCTTTTGTCACTGTGTTTAAAATGCAGCAAACTCTCCACAAATATCCTAGTAAATGAAGCCAAAATAGGACTAGGACAGGGGATATTACGTTTCAAAAGTTCGCCATGAGCACAAGCAGACACCTTTGAGCAAAACATTAGTCCATTTTTCTAAAGTCTCAAGCCAAACACCTGTCCATTATAAGATCCATTGTAGTAAATATTTGTATGTTTTCTAAAGTCATCGTATATTACATCAGTCTCTTTCTGATTGGCTCGTAACAACATCTCGTTGTGAAATGGACGCGATGCCCGGTTATCCTTTTCCATATCATCTAAAAACGTTTCAATGGTGGGGGCATGAGATGAAAGTCCATTTTTAAAAATACAAATTTGCTCATAAGGATTCATTGTGGAGTAGCTGTGAGATTAAAGTCTTCTTTTTGATTGACCAATAACAACGTCCCGTTGTGGGGCATCAGTGAGACTTTTTTTTCTGATTGGCTCATGACGTGTTGTTGTGGGGTATAACCGAGTCTGTTTTCTGATTGGCTCATAATGACGTCTCGTTGTGGGGCGGGCGTGATGCGTGGTTCTCGTCCTCCAACAGGGCAATCCTCTGCTTCAACATCCGCACCTAGGAAAAATAAAAGTAGAAGAATAAGGTAACATTTTGTGAATCCACCAAAGGACATGTTCAGGGTGCTACCAAGAATCTACATTTGTAGATCAACAATAAAGGGATCTAGTAACTTTGTTGACACGTGCAAAAACTGAGTAAGGGTTGATTAAATGTGTATTTCCGTGATCTGATATGTCCACTCTGAATGATGTGCGCAAATTCCATGGTAAATGAATGTCATATGACCAAGTAATGCGAGAGAATGCAAAGTGATATTTGTGAACTCATTGCACTCACTATGAACACAGTTAAAAGACTTTCAAATCCGAACACTTCTATCATAAATATCTTTTACAACAAAAGAGAAATTTAGAAAACCATAAACCCAACCCATGCTTCTATGACTACAACAGGTATGTGAGTTCTAAGTAAGTTTTGTGGATTTTGACTATGTTTACACTAGATCCCTTTAAAGAGAAAAAATAACGTGTTATTGGATAAACCTGTCGAGGAAAGAAGTACGGTAGATATCAGAAAACCATAAACCGACCCATAAATGCTCTATGACTACAGCAGGTATGCGAGACCCGCTAGAGTTCTAAGTGAGTTTTGTGGATTCTGACTATGTTACTAGATCCCTTTAAAGATACAAATGAATGTGTTATTGGATAAACCTGTCAAGTGGAGTGTTTCACGTTTCACAAAGATTAAAAAAGAGTTGAACTTAATTCTAACGTTTGACCTAACTATTATGGAAAGCCATTTGTAGCCTTGGAATACAATATATTCAAAGAATTTATTTTAATTTTTTAGACTTTTCATAAATGTTGCATCAAGAACATGAAATTTCCTTGATAATAGAAAATATTAATATTTGCAAAAATCAAAATGTTATGCCTTTGAAGAAGGACTTTTACAACAATTTTTCAAAGAAACTAGTGGCTTTCCATACTTTTAAAGTCCACCTTGGGATGTTTGTGAAACACCTCCAAGGAGAGAAGTAAGGTAGATATCTCACCTGTGTGTCATGTCTCTCCACCATCGCCATCATCTGCGCCTCCAGTTTCTTCAGTCTGCTCTGGTGTTTCTTCTTCGCCTTCTCATACGCTGTCACCAACGCACTGAAAGATACAAATACATTTGGAGATATACATTGTGTTATGTTATGCTACGCAGGGAGTTGAACAAATTGCACTTGATGTGCTGGAGTGATAATGTTGTTAGTATCTTCTGTATGGATTATAGTGCCATCGTAAACAAAAGTGCCAGTGTAAATTCATTTATGTAGCCTCCACTTTATGGAAAAGAACAAAATTGAAGGTTTAAAATCAAAATGGTTGTACTCACAATTATGGGGGGGAGAGGGGAAATATGTATGGTTAATTATACAAATTTGTTTTGTTTGATAAGAAAACGGGTTTGCATCGAGTTCAGTGTTAATATCCTCATTAGCATTATATTCTTTAAAACATTTTTTGTACCCATTCAAAACTATTTAATTCTGGAACATCATTTATTCTTCATAGATGCCAGCCCAAATTTTGGGGGGACCAGTTCTGAACAGGCTATTAAAAACAAATTTAAATAAAATCACACCATTCAATGAGGAGCCCACTTGTTCTGCATTTCTTTCATAACAACTTAATTACTTCCCAAGCGGAAAGAATAATATCATAAAATGCTTCCTGTGTAAGTCATTTCCTCCAAAGCACACATACATCATTTAAATTGACATGCACAGGAAATGATTTAAATCATTAATTTCACATTATTTCAAGCTAAAGTCGACCTTGCAAATTATAAAGTCCAACTCGTTGAATATTGGTCTGTTTTGGTTTAATACCTGTTTCATTATTTCCTATTGTTTTTACCCATTCAAGGTTGTGTTTGATTTTGGTATAACATGCATTTTCTCTAAACCCCCGCCCGAGTATTTTCTCTAACAGTTCTGAATGGGTTTACAATAATATAATATCAAAATTTGCCCTTTTTAAAAAGTTTGTTTTCTTCTGCAGTCCCAATTGGTGTGACTCAAATATGCAAGGTTGATTGTATACTAGTCAACTCTGGTGGCGCTATTACATTTATGCACAAGTAAATGTAATGAATTGTGTTGATGAAAAATTATGCAAAGTATAGACTGGATTGACTTTAAAAGAGACAGTTATTTTCATTCAAACTGTCCTTTCAAGTATTTGATATAATAAAATGTTTGCATGTTCATCAGTGGTGTAGCGTGGTTGGACTGATGGTCAAGACTGCTGGTCAAGACTGAACGTCGGACTGTTCTTGTTAAGTTATTTGGAGGGCATAAAAATCATTTGGGGGCACCAAATATGTATTTGCTTATTTCTGTACAGGATTTTCCCTTATCTTTTTAATTGTTGTGTCCAGTTATGAGGGGGGGAGGGATGCAAATCATTGGGGCACACTGTACATAAACGCCAGCTAACTTTGTATGTTTTCTAGGGTGGTCACTATAGGCATGTTTGAGAAGCAATTTATACCACCTGCTTTTTCCTGTCTCTCTTGGGTGGTCTAACGACATGTTGCACTCTAATTGCCATTTATTCTATCCTTCTGATTTATGAAGTTGTGCCATAGCCTCACCTGTTAGCCCTCTTGAGGTCGGCTACAAACTCTGCAGACTGTTGATGGCGCATTTCAGAGTTTCGCTGGAGTTTCTCAAGTGTGGCTACGAGCTCTTGGATGCGTGCCTTTAGTCTCTTTTCCCTTCTTAACATCTCGGCAGCATTCACCTTTAGCAAAGGGGAAAGGAATCAAATTTTGTTTATTTTCAGGTGCTACTATTTACATTTTAAAAGACAATTTGACAGTTTCTCCAATGTGGCTACAAGCTCTTGGACGCGTGCCTTCAGTCTCTTTTCCCTTCTGAACATCTCGGCAGCATTTACCTTTAGCGAAGGGGAAAGGAATTATACAATTAATGTTTTATTTTCAGAGGCTATTATTTGCATGTGTACAGACAATTTGATTTGGGTTTTCAAGCATGTCCAAGGTTCTCTTGACCGTGTCCAGCATAGCAACAAGCCACTGGATGCATGCCTTCAGTCTATTTTCCCTTCTTAACATCTTGGCTGAATTCACCTATAGTTTAGGCAATGGGGAAAGGAATAACACTTTCAGGGGACTACCCTTGTAATCATTCAGAGACAATTTAATGTTGGCATAAAGTATTTGTGAGTTTCTCTGGCATCTTATTTAGAGCAGTGCTCAGGCTAAATTGGCCCAGGGGTGGTGGAATATAATGTTATTATAAAAAGTTACAGAGCTACTTTTCAATTATGACAGCAGTAAACAAGCCATATGGAAACTATATAATCTGCTTTATACTGTTGCACCATGTGAGAAGGGAGGATATGAGAGTCCTGATAAGGACTGTTGGTATTCTTTCTTGGGTAGTCCTAAAAAGGATGGTGGTAGTCCTGGAAAGGACTGTTGGTATTCTTTCTTGAGCTTGTAGATCTAAAAAAGAGCTACAGGATGGGTGGTAGGAGGGGCGTAACGTTTTCGATCAGGTTGACTGTCTATCGTTTTGTTTTTTCATGCTCGCTGATGTTGGGTTGTGGTGGCTTGGCTGTTGATAGAGCTTGGGTGACTTGGAGGAGGCTGTTGGTCTGTAGGAGTGATGTAGGACAACTCATTAAAGAATACCAACATTCCTTATCAGGACTCTCCAATTTTCCCTTCTCAGATGGTGCAACCTCAAGGCGACTGAATATCTACATCACCATGGAAGCCGATACTTACAAGCAGCATCATATGAAAACTGTTTCACATTGATCTTTGTGATCTTTATGATAATTTATGGGGGCAATATTGGGCATCAAGGGGCCTAATCACCCCAAGCACCTGTGGATTTATTTTACAACCAGAGCCCCCTAATTTTCATATCAAGGGTATTAAAATACTTCTGAAAATTCCTATATATCTACTAAAAATCGCCAGTGTAGTTAAACGAGAGTCAATAAGAGCCGAGCTCTCAATCCTGGCAGGATCTGTGTCTTTTCTGCCCTGACAATATTCAACAATTGTGTTACTTACCTGTAACGATGGATCCTCCATCATACTAAGTTCTGCCAGTGTGATGGCCGGGGTGGTGCCACCGCTGTTATTGTTGCCGAATCCTCCGCTGCTACTCGTAGATCCGTGCCTTGAGTTGTGCTCGCTCTCGGCCTGTAGGCAATGGGGGGGAAAAAATAGAATTAAATTAAATTACAGCAGGGGAAACGGAGAATGAAATGGAGGATGAACAAAATTAGAGTAGGATTTAGGAAGTTGGTAACTCCACTGTTAAGGTTACTTGTTGATGCAGAATTGTTTTCTGAACACTATTAGTTTGTAAGTAAACAAGTAAGTTAAATCCTGATGCACCTTTCTATTATCGAAATATCTCTCATCATTTTTATATCGATCATTCAATAATTCATCTATCTATATCTAGAGAGAACCGATCTTGACTAGCAATTGTGCTAATTTTGGTTTTCTTTTAAATAACAACTTAAACTTTATCCAAATGGATTGGTTGTGTACATGTTCATTTGACATGAATTTTTCACATAAACATGTTTTATATTATGTAAGCATTAACGAAGTAAACTAATCTACTATAGATTTCATTTTTTTGTTAATGTATACAGTTATTAGTGATTTGTCTTGCATGTACTTAATGATGTATATTCAATATTGTTTTGTTGCTAATAAACTTCAAATATTCTTTACCCAGGTACACACCTTCCCGTTCCTGATCATGGCATCTATCCTCTGCCTGCCCAGCGACGAGGAGGACTGCTCCTCCCATGGCGACACCAACGAATCCTTCACCTCCGACTTGAGATGGTCTATCTGGACCCGGTAGGCCTGTTCCTGGGCCTCTCGCGAGCTCAACTTTAGCTCCACGCTCTTCTTCTCCTTCTCTAGAAGATAGTACTGGGCCTTCAGTTCTGCCTTCTCCTCCTGTAGTAGAACAAATATGGAGTAAAAAGGGAAAAGTTTAATCGTAAGAGCCACAGAAGAAAATACAAGGTTTATTTATAATGATCGATCTCGATCCGAAAGGCCTGCTCCTGGGCCTCATGTGAACTCAGCTGTAGATCGATGGTCATTTTCTTCTCCTAAAGATAGTCCTAGTATTGTACCTGAAACCCTATCTTCTCTTCTTGCAAGAGTGAAGAAAAGGTAGAATTTTATCAAAAGAGCAACAGATTAAAAGAGAAGTAACAAGTGATAATCGTTTTGGACCCGCTAGGCCTGCTCCTTGAGCTCAGATTTAGTTCCACACTCTTATTCTCCTTCTGTAGAAGATATAACTGGGCTTTCAGTTCTGCCTTCTCCCGTAGTTTCAATTAAATAAATTAGCTAGAGAGCAGTTTGTGCCATTTTACAGTCTCTGGTATAAACTTAAAAGGGGCTCAACTCCCAAAGATTCCATCCTGTTCCCAGACGAGCCCCCAAATGTGTTACGTTCAAACCTTCTACAATTTTTGGAACATCTTGCAGGGCCTATCTCCGTTTCAACATAGTACAGAAGCAATGATGTAAAATTAATTCGCTATTCATTTTCTAACCACAAAGACTGGTCACAATCACAATCACAATCACTCCATACCTTGAGGGCTGTCAGCTCTTGCATGAGCACTGTATTCTCCAGGTCTAGGCCCTGGCTGTCCCAGCTTGGTGTTGATTCCTGGCTCATCAGGTCCACATAACCCCCCCCCCTCCCCTCCTAACATCATTCAATAAACCTAAGCGCCTAGCTAGAAAACATGCAGGTACTATTTATTACCTTTTCATCCCTGGTCCCAAAAAATAATTGGGCTGCATTCTATTGGGAATTCATATTATATCATGAAACCTACCAGATCATATCCCACAAATTCCATCAATGAGATGAACACTCAACCTCGGAACCACAAAGACCGGTCACAAGCACAATCACAACCATCCCATACCTTGAGGGCTGTCAGCTCTTGCATGAGCACCGCGTTCTCCAGGTCCAGACGCTGGCTGTCGCAGCTCGGCGTCGAATCCTGGCTCATCGGATCCACATAAATCGATTCCAGCTCCATGACGGTGAGCCTCACAGCTGCCCGGTCGTTCTTCAGCTGCTGCACGTAGTCGCGCAACCTCTGCTCATCCTCCCGTGAGAATTCCGTGTCGCAGCTGCTGGTGGTCGAACTCGTTGTGCTTATAGTTGTAAAAAAAAAAAGGAATGGATGAATTCAATTTTGTTGTTGATGTTTCAGCTGCTTGCCATCACATTTGTTGAGCTAAATTGCGTAAAATGTACTGCATCCATGACAGAAACCGAAGGCAATAAAGAGGAAATGAATCTTCAACATATTTGCATGAACTTTGTGTCAAACAAACTACATTATGCAATAAGACAAGCATTGCAAAATAAATTGAAGAATTCAAATTGTACACATTATTATCTTCACTAGAGGTAATATCAATTGGAAACATATCTGCTAGGCATAGAACAGTGAAAGGTAACACTCTGAAAACGATGAACATGCTAATATTTCACACAATATATCCTCACGGAAATGTATAGTTTGGATCCTATCAAAACTAAGCCATGGAAATATAAATATATAAATAAAAAATGAAAAAAAAAATGAAAATATATATATATATATATAAATAAAAAATAAAAAATAGAAATACATATAATTAATAAAAATAATACATGCTTTCCTGTCAATTGTTGCTAGAGGCTTACCTGGTATGGCTATGGGAAGACACGTCCTCCCAGGGTTGTACGTGGCATACCATCGTACCACAACTCCTGTCCAGTCTCTGCAACAGCGCCTTGGCAACATTCTCAGAGACCTTGCGGTTGTCGTGGACACGCTTCAGCATCGACGTCGTCTCCTCTGAATCTTCGCCCGAGCCTTCTGAGCTTTCTGCATTACACGTAAGAATGAATGAAGGTCAATTGAAGAAATTTTGCAAAATATTAGAGAAGAAAAAAGCATTATCACAGGGCAAATATTATCCATAGAGATAATTTGAAATCCAGATTTAAAATCTTTTCTTTTAAACCTTATAAACATGAGAGTATTGATGAGTAGCTCCTTTCTAAATCTAAATTCATCGGTGAACATGAATGAATAAATGAGTGCTGTATTTATTGCAAAACTCAATACATTTGTTGACTTTGTATATCATTCAAGCCAGAAATTAGCAAATGGTAAAAACTGGATGGATTACAGTTTTCAAAGTCTGTGAGATGATGTGATAGATTTCAATGAGTTTTTTTAGTCTGTAGTCACTGTCATCATAATCTCCCTTACTTCCTATTCCACAAATGCACAGCAGTTAGCATCAACAAGAGTCAAAATCATAGGCCAATCAAATTTGTTTCAATGTGCACTTAAAAAGCAATCTTACACCTTAAAGGGACTTAGTAACATTGTCCAAACTTACTTGGAACTCTAGGGGTTCTCTCATACCTTATCATAATCATATTAACAATAAAAGCACAGGACAGGTTTGGGTTTTTCAAATTTCCATTTCGTTCAAAAGATATTTACGATTAAAGTGTTCAGATATGAAATTGTCTACGGGATAATTTCATGCCGTGTGCACAGTAAGTACAACGAGTTAGTGCATATTAGTTTGCATTTTTGCTCATATCTCAGCCAAAAAACATCCAATTAACGTGAAATTTTCACACATTACTTTGTGGACATATCAGATCAATCCAATACTCATTTTTATTAATCACTCATCACTTTTTGCACTTGCCAACAAAGTTACTAGATCCCTTTATTAAACCTCTGCTAGAAAAACAGAAATACGTATAAATCATACCTAGTCCAACACCTGCCGCTTTGCAGTTTGCCAGTAACACTGACTGCTCACTATCTTTCAGCGATTGTAATACTTCTAGGGCTTCGATCGTCTGTTCACTGTAATTGACTGCTAGCTGGAGCGCCGTGTTGTTTGACTCGTACTTGCCGACAAGCATCGTCAGACGATCTGCGTTAGCCTTGCTCTCCTCCAATGATAGCTGTAGATTCAAAAGAATAATAAGGATGGTCATGAAAATTATAACAGAAACAATGACATCATAAGCATCAGTTAGACAATGCAAGGGCTTCAGTCGTCTGGTCACTGTGATTGACTATTAGCCGGAGTGCTGGAGCGCTGTGTTGTTAGAGTCGTACTTGCCGACAAGCACTGTCAGACGGTCTTGCGTTATCTTTGCCTTCTTCCAGTGATAGCCGGTAAAGATGAGAATTCAAGGATAATAATTACGGTCATAAAATGAAAACAAACAATGTCGTTAGTTAATAGACAGTGCAGGGTTTCAGTCCTCTGTTCATTGTAATTGAGTGCTAGCTGGAGCGCCGTGTTGTTAGACTCGTACTTGCTGAAGCAGGGCTTCAGTCCTCTGTTCATTGTAATTGAGTGCTAGCCATGTTGTTAGACTCATACTTGCTGAAGCATTGTAAGACGGTCTACATTGGCTTTGAAACCTTTCATTTATAAGAATGTTATTTTTGGGTGGTGGTACACTTTAACATACCTGTAACACATCATTCTGACACTTGAGGTGCTCTATCTTGCTGGTTAGTCTCTCAAGGTCGACCTCGATCTCCCTCGCCTTGCTTTCCGGAATCGACAGCCCGTACGACGTCAGAGTCTGCAGGATCTCCTGCATGCTCGAACAGGACTGCAGGGTCTGGGCTAGGTGCTCCGCTACCTTGGCATTCGTGATCTGACATAGTGAATGTTAGGATAAGATTGTTACATTTAAAAATGTCATCAGGGAGAGGTACAAACAATTTTTTAGGGATATATGGCATTATTTGAACACAACTGAATAGTCTGGGTTAGGTGCTCTGCTACCTTGGGGTTTATGATCTGACAGAGAACGATAAAATTGTTACAAATTGTTACAATTATTTTATATCATAACGAAAAGATACAATCCATTTTTACAGGCATATTGCTACAATTTTGTTTACATGTTGGAATATGACTGAAGTGTTCTGTCAGCTATGGGTTCATGATAAGATAAAGGAAAGAATATAAAACAAATTACACCTTCGATAAGTCAAGAGGAATAGATTTCTGAAAACTCTTACAGTAATATACAGACAATTGTATTCAAATGTTGGAATATGACCTGAGTGTTCGGGCTAAATGCTCTGCTATCTTGGAGTTCGTGATCTGACCAAGATGAATGAGGACACTGTAATACAGGCCAATGGCTGATGATGCATAAATTCATATTTGGACAGTCTAATTCTCACTTACATCACAATCATGGGTGGGAAGGAAACGTACATTTAAAAAAAAGTACTTCTTCTCACCCCTATATTGCTGATGTCCGACCCAAGCACACACCGATCGCTGCTGCTCTTGCTACTCGAGCTCGCCGACCGCGACGGCTTCAGCCGCACCCTCTCGGCGACCTTCGCGATCGGCATGTCGTCGCAGCGACGTCGCTGGTGGTGGTCGCTGCCCGCCATACTCAGCTCGCCCGTGCTGGGGTTGACGTTGTTGTGTGAGGAGGGGGAAGGGGAGGGGGAGGGGACGGGAGACAGGCGGGGGTTGGGTGAGTTGAGTTGTTCGGCGGAGGAGGAGGAGGTGTAGCCGCCCAGCCTCTGGTTGTTGGCGTGGAGCAGGCTCTGAAGCTCTCGCACCTGAAAAAAAAATCAAGCAAACAACAAATGAGTAATAAAATCAGCTCAACAAAATGAATTGGTGGGTATAATTTCAGGCGTTCAATTCTGATTGTTAGACCTCTTCTCTTGATGCAATTTGCCAAGTGAAGTATTCAACCTGCACTGTATACTAGGTGAATGAAGGATAGTCTCAGAAGAAATGTATTTTGGTGAATACAGGGAGTCAAGACGGCTGATCTTTGATAATTGATTGCAAAGCCACAGGTCCTCCAGTCATTCAGACAGGTGATGTGAGGTGAGGTGAGGTCTTCATACACAATACAAGGACAGCTTCCCAATCAAGGTTTCCCAATCAGGTTTGCTTCCTCTCTAGTATGTGAAAGCTAGAGAAGGCACAGCGTGTGAATAAAACATGGTGCTATGAAAAGCTTCCTCTACCTGGACGATGCCATCACTTTAAATGATTATCTTGAATACATCTCCAACTCACCTTCTTCCTCATCTTATCCCTCTCATCCCGCATCCCCATGAAGCTGGCCTTGATCTTGTGCACCTCCTCCTCCTTCATGGACAGCGAGGAGCTCAGCGTCTCATTCTCATCGCGCAGGAGATCCACCTCCTGCTCCAGGCTGTTCCGTCTCCGCAGCTCCAGGTGGAGCCGGTGTGGGTGGTGATGCCCCTGCTCCATGTGGCCGTTGGGGGTGGACCGTTCCCCCCTGTGGCTCTGGGGCGATTGGGCCTCTGTGCTGTCCAGGTCCAAACTTTCCACCTCCTGTACAGCCTGGTTTGGATTGATTTAAACAAAAGGAATATTGAATTATAAACCAATTTCAAGGCTGTTCTTGTCTAATTATATAGTTGCATAATGATTCAATGGTCTTTGACTGGGATGGAATGTTCTGCTCTTCCAATTCCCTCCTTGTGCGCTCCTCCCATCTCCTCTTCCTTCGTCATATTCCCTCCTTTTCCTCCTCATCCCTCCCCCTCCTCTTACAAGTGTCTTCTTTACTGTCACCACCTTAAGATAATGTTTTCATTTTATTCTATGGTACTAATAATCTTGTCCAATCAACCACGTAAATTAACATTTTATATCTTGCATTGTTACGAAACTTCTACTCTCTTCCCCTACATCCCATCACTTACAGCATAATAAACGAGCAACAGGTCTGAACGATTTGTCGCTGCTTCTTTACCTCACCAAGAACAATAAATCAACTGGTGTGCTGACCTTTTCCTTGCTCTTCAACACTGATAGATACCGACAGTCATGGCGAATTGGTCTAACATACTGCACTAGCTTCAACAATTAGGAAGGTATAAAAGAACAAATGCCTCTCAATTGACCTTTCTGGAAATTTTGTTGAAGCGATCAAGGGGCTGTAAACCCATCTTGTCGGCCTCTTCAAAGTTTTTGCGCATTCATTTGAGCTGATGCCAGCACATTTGGACATTTTAACATTTAAAAAGCGTGATGAGGGTGTTTTGTTTTAACTTTATTAATTTCCCCCATTTTTGTTTTGTACAAAGGACTTTCAGGAAACCAAGCAATGGTTAAATGATGGACAAAAAGATATTTAGTAAATTACAAAGATACAGTTCCCATACTTCATCTTAATTTCATATAACCAAATGACGCTTTAATTACCTAAAGACAGTATTACTTTCCCTTGATCAGACCAGGCATTAGAATCCACCCATTACATTACTGTCATCAATTAAGATGCATTGATGAAAGAGATCATTAATCAACGACGGACAAAAGTTTTGTTCCAATACTTTGTCTTTATGTATTATACAGGATCTAAAGTCATTAATTAATGACAAAGGTTTGGTTTCCATTATTCATCTTAATCAAAGGGTTTTTTGTTCTAATACTTTGTCTTATAAATGTTTAATACATGACATAAATTCATTTAATAATTAGTGACACATTAATGAACATCTTGACAGTTTGATAGAGTAATTTGCTTTCCTTTAGTTTCACCTGGACCAGTAACCCTTATCGATTTTATCATAAAAAAGAAAATGCAGGAGTCCACGCAAATGACAGTTGTCAGAAACGACCACTTAAATATATCATTTTCAATCTCTCTACATACAACCATCTCCCTCACTTTAATGTCATAGCAAACAATGAAGAAACTACAGTCAAATTTGATAGTTGCCAATTGTCTATAGCAGTCAACCTGCCGATAGTTGCCACCAAAAGTGATACACTGTACACAGGTTTGGCCGTTTGGAAAGCAAATTTAGTTGAATGGGCATACTATATACTTGTTTCGGGAATCGGCACTTTCCAAGGTCGGACCCTCCCATTTCCGATCCTCCCTTTGTTCCCTCCCAGAATAGCGACCGTGATTCAAAAGAAAATTGTCCTTTGTTTGTTGTGGAACTGCGAGGGAAAATTGGCAAAATAAGCAGACATCTATTCTTTAGACACCAAAACATCCTTACATCAACAGCGATTGAACCCAACTTCTGAAAATCTTCACACAACGAATGTGACTTCATATTCAATTGTATTAAAATGACTGTCAACAATTAACATATGGCTGAAAGAAATTGCACACATTTTCCGTTGTATAGATCTAAAAAAAAGGTTGACTGAAGTTAGACGGAATATTTCATGAGATTCTACAGAGGTCAATTTCATTCACACGTTTAATAATTCAGGCGGTTTATGATACGTGTAAAAAGCAAATTCACACAGTGATGTCCTGCTGTATGGAAAAGTTCAAAATAGGATACAATTATTTTGGATGCCTCATGATTTATTCTATTCTTTGTCAGGTATTGTAATTCCCCTAGACTAACAATACACACAGTAGCATACTTGGTTCTCGTAAGCAATGGATTAACTTTTTAACGATTTTATTTGTGGTCAAGGTTGTGATCAGGTGATGCGGAACCAGAGTGCTAATTTCAGGCAAACTGAGGACTTGATGAACAAATCATTGCAGTTAAAATCTCAGTAATAAAGCCATTGCAACAAAATCCTTAGAAACAAAATTGCCCCGATTGGGTGTAAATGCTTCCATATAACTTTCTAGTACAAAGCTATCTCATCAGGAACAATAATTTCTGATGATAATTAATTAAATCTTGAAGTAACTTTAAGATAAGCCCCGCGCAGATAGAGCCGACTCGACCCGATCCAACTGTTTTTTAGTCGGATCGGCTCAGTGTGCGGTGCCTCACGGTTCCGATTTTGCCAGTCGAGAGACAGTCGGAAGCCAGTCAGGGCCAATTCAACACGATGAATCAGCTCTGACCGACCGGGCCCGACTTTAGCCTGACTGAAAACCAGTCAGATCGGATCTAGACAGCTCTGTCTGCGCCAAGCTTTACATGCAAATCAACACTATAATCAAATCAAATCACCAACCTGTAGCGTTCTTTGATTGAGATCTTCAGAAGCCGTTGTGATCTTCTCCACCTCCTGTTCCGCCGACTCAATGTGCCGCCGGTACTGATCAGAGGTCTTGCGCCCTTCCATCACATACTCCAACTCTCCCACCACCCTCGAGAGCTCAGCTCCGAGATCATTGCACTGGTCTGTATTAAAATAATGAAGGAATAAATCAATAAATTAATCATGGATGACAAATTCCAACTCCCCCACCACCCTCAGCTCCAAGATCATTGTACTGGTCTATATTTAAAGGAATTAATTGATCGTTCAATCAATAAAGTTTATATATCAACTACAGAATGTTTGAAAGTTTTGATTAGGGTGGAATCTTGCGCCCCTGCACGATGTACTCCAGTTGCACTGGTCTGATATGATTGCATGGATACATTTATAGATCAATCAATCAAGCATTTCAGTAACTGTTTCAACAATCAAAGGTACAATATCTATTGAATATATTTAAAAGTTTGATGACAGTTGGGAATACATTAATTAGTCAATCAATAAACTATAAATCAATGAAAAAAATTAATCCAAAATCAAATGTTTCAAAGGTTGGTGGTGGATGATGCCCATCAATGGCATACTCCAACTACACCACCATCTGAAACAACTTGAAGTCACCGTACTGACTGGGATAAATGTAGAAATCTGGGCAATATAGTTGATAAATTGCATAATATTTTTTCAATTCACAAATCTTACTGTAAGAAGAAGCATATATTTCAATTTTTAAAGGTGCAATTTTTCACATTTATTGTTTAGTCTTTGAATAGTTTCTTATCTTACAGGACTTCAATATAGCTTCTTTGATAAATTGCATAATATTTTTTCAATTTACAAATCTTACTTTAATAAGAAGAAGCATATATTTCAATTTTGCACATTTATTCCTTTTTTTTGTTTCTTTTTTTCTTCTTTTTTTTTGTTTCTTTAAATTGTTTCTGATATGATTAAAAGTACTTCAATATGTTCTGGATTCAAGGTAAACATGCATCTTCTGTCTCAATGTAAGGCAATTATAAACTCACAGCACTTTAAACACACACACACACAAAGGCAAATCATTAGGGCAAACAAAACAGCTTGATTTGTCTTGGTTGTCAACACCTTAATGACAAAAGAAGGGGTTTTAAGTAAATAAGGAAGAACGAACAAACATGTGCTGGATCAAAGCAGTTTACCAAGGCAAAGTTCAAGTCAGGAAATTTGTTACGTTAATAGTACAGAGATTTATTATCTGTAAACTTGAGCCGGTTCAAGACAATTTGATTTTTGTAAAACATGGGAGTCTCCAAGACCCTAGTCCAACTATGTGTTGGGGACCAGTCATCGAAACAAACTATGGGCAGACATTACCATCAAAACAAAAACATAACAAAATAAACTAATTGTCAACATTTTAAAAAGCATTAATTAGATAATACTCACAACTCTTCCTATAACCCTTGCATATGCCTTGGGATACTTTTTGTTGAATATGGGGCCTCCAAAAGTCACTCAAATATTACTGATAATATCATAGACATCGAATAGAAGGTGTATACAAAGTATGATTGTGGATTGGCATCTTGTTTCCTTGGCCGCCTTGCGGTACAAAATTGGCCCCTTTATCTGGTCAGAGCTTAAATTCCAACTAAAGTTCCTTTAAAAGTGAATATTATTTTATATTTGAACTTATTTCATGACACCACTCCCCCAATAATATGTCTAGAGGATGGTAGCCTCAAACTGCAGAATTTATGTCTTCCCACAATGGCACTGTTTGATGTATATCCATGGGTGCTTATTCCCGATCTAGTGATTATATCACAATACTCCACACGGATACAAGCCATTAGCATTTACATGTAGGTTACCAAGTGTACCTTTGATAATCAACTTCACACAACTTTTTAAGAGGCACCTTGCATATTCACGGCACTAATTGTCCAATAGCAGAGCTAATATACACCAGCAAATGTCCAGGCTCTCTCGTTGTGGACTCTCAATGCTTTTAGAGACATGCAGGAGCCAACTGGACTCCAATTAAACTATCTGTAAAATGTCATCACACCACGATCAACATTATGTGGGAGATGTTATAAACCAATGGACAAACATTAACGCTGCACAAGAGCGACACATACAAATTATTTGTGGGACATCGAGAAGTGCCAGATCTTTCAATCCCAAACAGAGTCTTCTATATAGAAGCCCTCTTGAAGGCTGATGCAAATAAATTAATTAGAGCAATCAAGCGCATCACTCAACATGCAAATGGCAATCTTTTAAATAGCGTGTCCGACTATACAATTAAAACTACTTCTCCCTCTAGTCTGCTTTAGTCTTTCAACAGAATCTTCATTGAATCCTCTTGAAGCTTGATGGCAAATAAAATAATTAGACGTCCACCAAAGCACATCACTCGGCATGCAAATGAAAAGTCAAATTATAGTTTGTTTTACTACACATCATAGTCTAGATGGACTATGAAGGCCCAAGGAACTTATAGCTCTTTGGGTCGTAATTAGCACATCACTTCGGGCATGCAAATAGCAATTGTTAGCGCGTTGACTATACAATTAAATACTCCTCCTCCTATTCTGCTTTAGTCTTGTAACAGAATCTCAATAAAAGCTAAATTGAGATATTAAAAAGTTAGACCACCAAAGTACATCAATCGGCAAGCAAATGTCAATTTGTAGCTGGTCAACACTGTTGTCTATATGGAGTGTACACGCGCAGAACTTCTTGCTGTAATGTATTCTGCTTCGGTCTGACAGTGCATCCTGGTAGAATCTTCTTTAAATTCCAACGACTAAGAATACTCAATAATTTAACCAAAGAAGCACATCACTCGGCGTACAAATGTCAAGTCATGGCATGTTAACAATGACATCAAGTCTGTAAAGACAATATTAAACGCAAACTGAAGAAACTATCTAATTGTATGATTTCCTTTGGTCATACAGTAAATATCCTAGTAGAATCTTCGTAAATGCTAATGACAAATAAAAAAAATTAAAGCAAGGAAAGCACATCACTCGCATACAAAACGTCAATTCATGTTTTGGTGACAATGACACCATTGTCTTCATAGCCTATAAACGCAAACAACTTCTAGATCTATTTCAGACTTTGGTCCATAAGTTATTTCGTAGAGTAGAATCTTCATTATGTTGAATGAGAAAAACAATCATTTAGAGTGACGAAGCCCATCACACTGCATACAATTACAACACGTGGCCTGTTGACTTCATAGTCCCCTAGATATAACTTCACATGCAAATAGAACTTCTGCGAGTATTTTCCTTTGGTTGTACAACGCATAAAACTTCTTCTATAGGATATTCTCCTAAATAAGTCCTAGACGGTATATGGACGACCCATACCCATTGGTATTATATGCACAAGACTGACTTACATCACAGCGTACAAATAGAACCCTAGGTTCCAAGCCCTTGAGAAGTACACAACAAAAGGCGTGCACTTGAAACCCAGCAAAATGACGGAGCAACTGAGAAAATATAGAAAGAAAGAAAGGGGGGAGAGAGACCGAATCGGGCACCCTTCATGGCCCAATGCCTTCTATTGTAAATAGCTCACTTTTGTCCATTCACTGCGAAAACCGCCATACCTCTGACATACATAGAGACCATACTAGTCCGTCGGTTGAGAAGGGCGCCAAGGGCACTTTTTGTACTTTTGGAGATAATCCATGTTTTAAAGTTTAGGAACCTTGGCTTGTAGAAACTGATTTAATAGCTTCTCTTTCATTTTGTATATATTTTCCCAAATGAGAAATAATTTATATCATCTGAAAAATTTGGCATCACACGGGACGGACGCGGTCATTGACTTACCAAGATTTCAAGAACTCAATTTAGCAAAGATCGGACTTATGCCCTTATCATTCTCACCAGAGGATGTATATTGCTGCACTTGGATTTTCTATGAAAGGCCCGACCAAGTCCTCTCCTTGATTTTTGTCAGGACTGGTCCTGAAAATACTCGGGCTAGGAGAATCCATATTATAGCAAAATGAAGCAGTCCTGAATGGGTTAATGTTTTATAGCAGACTTAAATCCTCATTTTCCGAACCTTTTGTAAGACGGAACTGACCGGGTTTTCTTTTCAGAATGAAAAACCCATGCCGTTCAAATCTCCTTGCTGAATATACAATTACAAGAGTATTAATTTCTAGTACTGGGTTAACCCTCAAATGGGTTTAGGGTCCATATATATGTCTTGGAAGTTTTAACTTACTACAGAACACAGGCTTTCCCTAAAAATTATGACTGAAAAGTTCACCAAATCAGAGGAATTCAAAGCTGGCTAAAACTTTTTGTCCATTATATATCACTTCGTTCAGAAAAGAGGTCTTTGATTGAATTGAACCCAATTAGAATACACTTTCTCCCACAGGGCATATTCAAAACACGTTGTTATTTCAATTTGTATTAACAACCATACCAAAAAAGGTCACTGCAATCCTTTATATGACATTCCCAGACTTTGGTCTATATATAACGAAACCAAACAAAAATTATAACCAGGGGAATAGTATGTGCTCATTAACCGTGACGACTATAAAGCCTATCATACTAGCAACAAAAAGATGCTGAGACAGTTGTTTTATGATGCCCCCCCCCCCCACACCCACTCCCTATAATGATTTCAAAACTTAACCAAAATAAAAATCCATTATCAAATCACTCACATAATGGTCTCCGGATTACAAGGTTCACTCTGACCATAACATGGATTGAATACGGGGAGCTCCCCTTATAAATACAATCCATTATCACTTTATAATATGAAATATGAACTATAATATGGTCCACTCATTCTGCGTAAAATATATATCTTGAATTTGCTTTTGCCTATACAGATGTAAATCTACCTTAAGTTTATTTTCACTAACATTCTACCAAAGGGGGAAAATCAAAATTCTATATTCCAAGGGCTACTATTTCAGGACATCTGGTCGGGTTTGAAATTCATAAGACTAAATAGGGGGGGGGGGGAGAGAGGACCCGGGGGACGGGGGGCTCTTCATAGTGGGTTTTTTTTTTTTTTGGGGGGGGATTAGCAATTCAGGACCCAAAAGACCCCCAACCCATTGTATCAGGGTAGAAATACAACGGGGGCTGAGGGGGACTTCGCCCCCTAATTTTCAAAATAGCCCCCTGAAATGGAGTAGGTAGCCCCTATTTTACCATAAGTATTTTGGAAATATTTTGTGATATCCATCGGTTTGAAAAATGTAGCCCCCTAAATTCCTATTTCCAGCTTTTCCTCTATGTGTTCACCCCATCCACAAAAACATCTTGCGGCCTTTCACCAACAAACCACATCATAATCTGTAATTAATGCATAATTCTGTATTTTTAAAGAAAAAAGTAAGCACCTTGGAATTTCTGTGACCAACCTTCTGGACGCAGATTGTTTTGTAGAGGGTGGATGGGGTATCATGGGGGGGGTGGGGGGGGGGGGGGTGGGGGGCGGATATGGGAGCATCTTGTTCTCTTCATTTCTATTTTTTGTGGAAACGTGACCCAAAATAAAACAGGTCACAAGGGACGAGAGAGAGAGACTTTTTTCATGCCAAACCAATCAAACTTGACCTCTTTGCATGACTTGGGAAAGGGCAGAGGGGAGGAATTTGATGAAAATTTAAAGCAATAGTACTCCCCCCCTAAAATCTCCATTCTAAGTTCATGTACTACATGTTCTTATTTGCGCTTGAAGGTCTATTTTATAAATGCTTTTTAACTCTAACCTTTCCAGAAAAAAGTCCCTTGGAAAACCTTCGGCTGGGGTATGTGTTGATAATGCATGATATCGCATAATCAAGCTTAAAATATATTTCAATTAAAGATACTGTGAAGAAATGATAATCTTGAACGCTCAACAAACTGCATCTCTTTACTTACCGATGTTAGCTGCAGAGTCACTGTCGTCATGACAATGCTTCCATTGCAGCTCCCCATCCACTGTTGGACATGTTACTGGGAGGACTGGAGGCTGAATGCTGCGAGAAACTCATCTTTCCTCTACATGGTCAAACACAAAGACTAAATACTTGATAATGAGCATGAAAATGTAGAAGTAAATTGTGATATTAAAAGTAAACATTATAAAAAGGATGATACTATTGCAGCTTCATCAACTTTTGTGGGACATTTTAACTGCAAGGACTGAGACTGAATGCTGCGAGAGCTCAACTTCTTACCCTATGTGGTCAAACATAAAAATACTAGATAAAGAGACATCATTTAATCAAGATATGTTTTTTTCTCTCTGCACACAGTAACAAATTTGACTTTGATATTGCTCCTACATTCCCACCCAAAGAATACCCATTTTTTTAGTATAACAGGAAAAACACAATAATCTTTTAGATTCATGTGTTTTTATTTTTGAGAGCTGAGGAATCTGGATTACTTTTATAGGTTATATAACCATCGACATGACCCCATCTATGTTTATTTTTAGTGGAAGGTTGATAAAAAAGATGACTTTGCTGACATTCCACATTGGGTCAATGCCAGGTCACATTCATGGCTCCAAATGCAAATTATGGTTTCAGTTTTCCACTATAACATGATGTGACGCTTATGTCAGGATGGAACGTTATGATCAACAGTGGTAAAGAGTTATGGAAGATATTATTTATCGGGGATGAGATATATATTATGGAGTTGACCCTTTGTCTCGGACGGGACGGGACCGTAAATGATCAAAGAGTTTGTGGAACATTTGTGCCCATCTGCTCTCTTACTCATCGTGTGCAGATATATATGGTAAAGACCTAATGATAAACATCAAAATTTGGGGAGGGGGGCTAGTTGATTTTCCGTTTGTACAAGTATGTTTGTTCATGATATGTGTGTAGTGGGTGGGGGATTTAGATGTTAAATGTACATAATTATTACGTGTTTTAAATCAAAGTCTAGACTATAGAAAAACGACACTTTACATCTGCCATATCCCATATTTATGTTAACATTCGAGATTGGATTTTGATCAGATTTCAACTGGACCAGATAAGAACTTTCAACATGAGCACACACTCCAGATATGTGGCAAGCCCTTCTGTGATTCAATCTGACAGCAAATTCCTGTCCAAATTCAGAGTAATTATTCCACAAGATTACAGGTGTTGAATATAAAAGGGGATGCATAAAATGTGATTGATGTTGAATCCATGCATAGTTGAATACGCAAACAATAGTTCTCAAATTATTTGGTTATTTGACTGACAAACTTCAGGCACTGATAGCAATAAAGGGAATATTCTGAGTGCCAATGACATCATGATAAATATGACCCCCCCCCCCCCCCTTTTCCTTGAAAAATTCCAGTGCAGTGACCCAAATATTACCAGGGAGATGGATATCAGGCCTGTAGCCAGGATTTTTCATGGGAAGGTGCGTAATTTACAAAAATGGGACCCAGACCCACTTGCCAACAAATTTTCGAGGCCAAGACCTCAGGCTGAGAGTCGTGAAAAGCCGGTTAAGATGGTCGAGATGGACTCGATCGAGACCAGTAAAAAGTGGGACCCTGAGACCGGCAAAAATTGACCTTTCTGAATTGGGGGGGAAGCGGGGGGGGGGGGGGGGGTGCGTACGCACCCAATGTACCCCCCCCCCCTCCCTGGCTATGGGCCTGGATATTACCATTAGATTGTACATTACATATAGAGTACATCAGGCAGTTTAGTTTTTAAAAAAGGTGTGAGCCCATCAGATTTGCACGCATTTAAGCGCATTTCCCGACTTTCGTTTAATCACAAAATTTGCAATTGATCGCAACTCTTGTTTACACTAACTGCCTTCGCAATCACTAGTTACATCTCTTCATTCCACTCAATCAGAAGTATATTCCAGGGCTTAGCTGCGCTTGCAGTGTTGATGGAAGGTAATAATATGCATACAAAGGCCTAGTGACACACTTTTCTGTCCCGCTCTAGCCCCTGAATATATCGGCGCAATTAGGCGACAGAAAGCCGCCGAAAGGTTTGCAAACCTTGCCATTGATTGAAAAAAAGACAAGATCCACCTGAAATGTGGGTATGGTTGGCCAACATTCAGGAGCCTTTTTCTGCATGATTTATCAAAGGTATTTTGGATTTGTAGATCAAATACGCGGTGCCATCTCGTGACCGCCTTGCACACGGTTTGTAATACACATTGAGACGATAATAACTGGTGTTATAGTATGCATAAACTAGCCTAGTTCGAATAAAATAAAGGAGCCCCAAAAATAATACACCATGGGGGCTCCTCCCCCTACAATCTCTGAAAAGAAAAGAATATACACAAAGGCAAAAAAGGGAAAAATGTATGCCACTCCCCCCTGAAAACAAAAATGAAGAGTAGATCCCAAAAATGATTTATGATAATGGTTGCTCCCTGACAATTGACAATCAGTGAAATGAAAATAGGGTGACCCTAAGTGTCATGGCTGCCCCTTCCCCCATGAACTGAAAATAAAGTGGAGCCCCCAGAATGATTAATGACGATGGCTCCTCCCCCGACAATCTCCAAAGAGAAAAGAATACACGAGGGCAGGCGAAGGGAAGCGAGTGCCACGAATGCTTGGGATAACTCATGGCGGCTTATCTCTGCTGTCTGTTTGTGGCTGGCTAGCTGGCTGACTGGTTGGTGCATGAACTCCATTCGCGCATTGGGTTTATCATTTTATAGCTGGTGATAGTGACAGCCTCTCTGTATCGTAACCCATTCAGGACTGGTCCTGAAAATACTCTGGTTAGGGTCTATGGAGAATGCATATTATATATAAAAATCAAATAGTCTATATACACATAAACCCATTCAAGACTGGCCTATAGAATTCTTTGGCTAGGGTTTATGGATAACGTATGTTATACCCCAAAATTGAATAATTAATTGGTACCTTATTATAAAATGTTTGGGTTCTCTTTCCTGAAATTATTTTGCCCATTATGAACAACTACCAAAGCTGAGATTCAATAGGGGACATTGAAAATGCATAACAATACAACACATATTTCTGTGTTCAAATGGATAGCAGAAGTAAATTCTTCTGCATTATAATGCTTTCTATTCATGCATACAATTTCTTCAATGGAATGCTATTTTCCAAACGGAATCATATTCATACAAAAATAATTCCTGATTTCTCATCGTTTATTACACAAGGTCTGTGAGCGTGTGTACACATCAATCACGGTTAAATGTGAGTTAAATTACTCTATTCGGATACATTCACTTCACTTATGAATAATTCAAATAAAGTGATTCATCAAATATGAATGAAACTTGAATACATAGCGGGGCTGCAAATTGGTACCTTTTAATTAATCATGCTTCATACACGCAGACCCAGACCGCAAAATGACCAATATTATTTGAGAGTCAGATTTCCTCCAATTACGTTTTACACCATGTTCATACATGTACAACTCACATTTCACCCATGAGAATTCGTCACTCAGTACACAGAAAGTATGTCCTTCAATCAGCGGAATAGCTTAAGGGGAAGGGGGAGCTAGGGGCAACTACCCCCCCCTCCCCCCCTCCCCCCATGGGAAATCTAATTTCCCTCTATCATTGCCCCCCCCCCCCCCCTTGTGGGAGATAAATACATAAAGACTACATTGAAAATACTGCCATTTGCCAATCTCACCATCCAACCATCCATCCATCATGTGGGAGAAAATACCTGAAGAAGTAAATAACATCAATCTCATTTTGGTTCCCCCACCTCCTCCTACAATATTCCTGCCCTTCAGGCTTCACTATACCCCCCCCCCCCCCCATGGGGAATATTCTACACTCTTTGCTGATATGCCCCCCCTCCCATTTAACCCCCTTAAAAAGAAAACACACAGGTTATAAAGAAATGTATAACATCAATTTCATTTTGGGCAGATCCTCCATCTTCCAACTTTTTTCGACCCCTCCCCTGCTCAGCTGGATATCATTCTCCACTCTTTGCTGATTTGTTACCCTCCCTATCCCCTCACCCCTTCCTATCTTGAGTGTGACCCTGAATAAGCCACTGCCTCTCATTTCATCAACCCCAAGGAGAAACCACCACTTAAAGAAATATATAACATCCATTTCATTTTGGGCAGTTCCCCCATCCCCCCATGGAAAATTCCTGCCCTAACTCTTTGCTCCCTAATGCCATGTACGCTCTCCATTCTTTGCTGGTTCCCCCGCTGCCCCTCTCCCCCTCCCTCATTTAAGTATGACCCTGAATATGCCACTGCCCTGCATTTCACCACCCCAAAGAGAAAACACCACTTCACTCTGCATTCATCCCTCTACCCCCACCTAATTTCGGATGAGTCATGCCAGGGAAGCGACAGAATCTAATTTTTTTGGCACGTGGGGGAGACCCGTTCCCGTCTGAGAAATTAACGCAAATGAGCTAGACGCTGTTGTGGTGAATCCTACATCCGACCATGTATGCGGAACGAACGACGTTATCGTGGTTTTGGTATTGCCTTCTCCCACTAATAAGTCACTTTAACCATGCAACCAACCAACCATCCATCCATCAATTTATCCATTAATATCAATCAACCAATCAATCAATTATTCGTGATGTTGATGAATCGCATACAAGCGGAACAACATGGTTTTCAAATTACATGCTACATATTTCCTGATATAATCCTGATACTATCTACCTGTGTACCAAAACATTGAACATTTAACCAATCAATCTCGATCAATTAATCTATCAAAGTAAGTCAATCAAACAACCAAAATAAAATTTCAATGGATCAATCAATCAATCAATCAATCAATCAATCAATCAATCAATCAATCAATCAATCAATCAATCAATCAATCAATCAATCAATCAATCAATCAATCAATCAATCAATCAATCTATCAATCGACCTAACAATCAATCAACCTCAAGTTACACCTAGCCTGAAACAATCGTACAATCAATCAATCAATCATGAGACCAAACTATAAACCAAAGTCACACTAGACTGTAGCCAACCTATATTTGCATTCTTCTTTAAATACAGATCGTGTTCCACCGTGCCCTTACGTGCGTTACGTCACTGGTTCAATAACATAATGAGTTGAGTAACGAAGACTGCGAGAGAAGAGGGAGGGAGGGTGGGGGAGGGGCCTGCATATTAGCTGATCCAATATTTGACAATTAGGGACGGTGTGTACAGCCATTACACAGCCCTTTATGGCTCACTTAGCGTCCATCCATCTAATCAGTCAAATGGGATCTACCTATACAAGCCTCGTCTAAACATTGCCTCAGCTGTGTGACTATCTCTTTCCCATGTCATCTAGTTATTTATAACATCTTGTTGTCTCTTCACTCACTGTATTCCCTCTTCTTTCTTCTTTACTCAACACATGAGGCGGAAATTTCTGGCTGGATTGTACCATTTTTGTAACTCTGAATGATAAAAAATGAATTAAAAAATTTTGTCAAATAGGATTTGCCTTAGATAAATGCCATATCTTAACATTGCCTCAGCTGTCTGGCTATCTCTTCCATGTTTTATCTTGTTATTTATAACCTCTTTTTGTCTATGTTTCATCTATACCTTCGCTCTCCTTACATCTCTCCGGTTTTTTCCTTCTCTCTTCCAACTCCACACATGGAGCTAACATTTCAAGCTGAATCATATCATTTTTGCAGCTCTCTGAATTTGAAACAAAATCACACAATGCCTTGTCTAAACATAAATTGCCTCAGCTGTATGGCTAACTCGTAACTGATTTATGTAGTTATAGTTAGTGAAAATATGACACTAAACATTTCTGCAGAAATGTTTTGTGAGAATTATGTACATCATCATCTGATGAATATCTCAAAATCCCATTATATGGAGTAAAAATCTCTTCAGGGATAAACAGATAGCAGGAAAAAATAAACCAACTACTCCTAAGCGATCCTGCAGACATCCTATTGATCACCCTTTATCCCATGGCGGCTGCCCGTCTGCCAATTTTCAAATAAGTAGTAATATTGAGGCAACTGACCTCTGCTTAGTCCTCAAATTGGCAACTATTTGCGACCTCCATTCCACCCAGTATTTAGAGCAACTGTGAAGTTGAAGGACGCAAACATTTCAGGAATTTCTTCATCTGTAGTCTTGAGTTAAGAAGGACTGGAGTATCATAGAAAAATAGACTGCTGATGATTACTGAGAATTCTGAAATATTATTATAAAGTACCAAACTATTATCAGGTATATTTTTCATTAAAAGTTACATTACATACTGAATAAATGATGCTGAAGTTGATTTGTAAAGAAAAATATGAAATAAAACTAATAAGTGGAAAATTTAAATAATAAAATAAAATGCCAGCATAATGCTGTTTGCTCATTTAATTCTTTTTAGGCCATCATTAAGCCATTGCCTACGGAAAAACTTGGTGAGTCCTATGCCGATTGAAATCTAGTATGGAACAGGTAAATAGAATAGAATCCAATGTTAAATCCTAGATTTATGAATGGCGACAGTGTCAATCATATTCCTAATGGCCGCTCCCGCAGAGTATGGAACCTTAGCTGCATGGTGCCAATGTAAAATGACCTTATTTCATTTTCATAATTTGAAAGAACTACTATCACAGTCAACTCTTGTTATGTTCAATCAAACATTATGCCATCACTATTAAACAGGGCAGTAACTAACATATAGTGAAATAAAAAATAAAAATTCACATTTTTTGTTGCCGTTCTCAAAAAAAAAATTGTGATACCCATCTCATAAAAAAGGTAAAAAGGTAAATGTAACAATTACAATCATTTCAAAAATATAAAAAACAACTTTGAATTGCTTTATGTATGTTCGTCTGAATCAACTTATATCAATCAATAGTTATTTTTCTTTACCGATAAAAACTAGATTTGAATTTGGTATATAAATTCTCCATAAACCAGAGGCTGATTATGTTCAGGATCAGTCCTGAACGGGTTAAAGTGACCGAGTCGTCCAGGTATGCGCACAGGGCAGCGCCATGTCTTACGAACCAGGCGGAATCGTACGTGAGCCTGACACCCACACAAATCTGTAGCGTAGGTAAGCTTCATAGCACGCGGCATACGCACAGCAATGGCGCCTCCTTGTGAGCATTTAAAAGAGCTCCTCTGACGCAAAGATGCAGGCAGTGTCTTTAAACCTTACTAGACACACCCCCACCCCTCCCCCCCCCCCCATTCCCTATCCCATCAAACCATTTCCTGCAAATCTCCATGATCACTATCAGTTTATCAACTTTGATCAATGATGAACCCCTCTTTCTCCCTCTCTCTTCAACAAAAGATATATAAAATACACCTCCTTGGATGACAGTATTTATATTAATCCCTTGCCTTTTTATGAACCTGTGAGCTATGTACAAATATTATGGGGATTTCAGAATCTCAGAGGGAATGGGTTAAACAGAGGTAGAAGTAGAAGAAGAAGATTGATTCGGCTCGTAAATAAACAATGACAGAGATCGTAATGCACCGAGCCAGGAAAATTCCCACAATGATCGAAAATTTCAAAGTCGGATTTCGACGCATCATCCATTTATCCCCCATAACAAATGGGGACTAACCTCACTAGGCTCACTCTAATATGAAAGTGAAATAAAGTAAAAAGCAATAACGGGTGAAAACTCTCAAAGAGAAAGTCAACAACTACGGAATGGAACAATATTTTCTGAAATAGTGACTACTAAATTGATTTGAGTATGCATAAAGTAAAATGTTCTTTTAACCAGTTGAGGACTGGTCATGAACATATGTGACCGGCTACAGCAAAAAAACCTGCACTTATCGGTATTTTATGTTTTGAAGAAATTGGCATTTTAAATTCACATGATGACCAATTTGTTAGAACAAAGGATAAAATGAAATCTTGTGATAGAGCCTTTCTAATGATATGAAAATCTACATTTTAATTTTACCGAAAAGTGCAGGGTTTTGCTATAGCCGATCACATATATGGCTCTTTTAAGAACCTCAAGGGTTTTGGGGAGAATGCATGTTATACCAAAATCAAACAGTCTTTATTAAAAGGGATATAGTAACTTTGTTGACATGTGCAAAAAGTGATTAGTGGTTGATAAAATGTATATTGTTGTTATTTGATATGTCAAATGGGTGTTGTGTGAAAATTTCAAGTTAAATGGACGTTATATGGCCGAGTAATGAGCAAAAATGCAAAGTGATATTCACTAACTCATTGTACTCACTTTGTACATGGTTTTGACCATCTAGTGGATAATTAACATCTGAACACTTCAATCGTAAATATCTTTTTAACAAAAGGGAAATTTGAAAAACCGAAACCTGTCCCATGCTTTTATTGTTAATACGAATACAGCAAGGTATGAGGGAACCGCTAGAATTCCAATTGGATTTTGAGGATCTGGTTGATGCAATGTATATTGTTGTTATCTCATATGTCCACAGGGTATTGTGTGAAAATTTCAAGTCAAATGGACATTGTATGGCCAAGTAATGAGCGAAAATGCAAAGTGATATTCAGTAACTCACTGCACTCACTTTGTACACGGAAGAAAAACTCGCCCGGAGTTTTTCTTATCTCAATACTTCAATCATACATATCTTTGTAACGAAAGGGAAATTTGAAAAACCGAAACCTGTCCCATGATTTTATTGTTAATACGAATACAACAAGGTATAAGGGAACCGCTAGAATTAAAATTTTATTTTGAGGATTTGGACAATGTGACTAAGTCCCTTTAATGGGTTATGAAGGCAGGTTTAACACACATTCTCCACAGACCCTCCATAGAGATGAGAAATTAACCGAACTGAACTGAACTGAATATTGCTTACTTGATTGCGTTGCTATGTGTTCTGTCGATCTTCTTGTTGAGCTCAGCGATGACGCTGTGTAACTCCGTAATTCTCTCCTCGTACCGCACGGCCTGCTGGTCCAGCTTGTCATCGTTCTCTTGCATTAACCGCGCCCTCTCAAGCTGAACAAAAGAAACAAAAGAATGCATAATTATTATAACATAATCATACTAAATATCATAAACAACTGATATTTATGGGTAAAATCCTGTTATAGGATTTTTTAAAAAATCAGCTAGTCCTCATTCTCTTGCATTAACCGCGCCCTCTCAAGCTGGACAAAAGAAACAAAACAATGGAAAGTAATTATTCTATAATTATAATTAATGTATTTTTAAAAGATTAATATGGATAAAATCCTTCTCAAGCTGTACAAAAGAAACAACAAATATTACACAAGTATTTAAAACAAGGACATTAAGAAATAAAATCATATACGGTCAAACCTGTGTGTGACCACACAAGGGAAACATGAAAACTGACCACTGTAGGCAGGTTCCTTAACACTGTTTTCTCTTATATAGGGATCACATCTGGTGGCCACAATACACAGGTTGGCTGCTATAGACGGGTGTGCCTGCAACATATTTCATTTTGTGTATCTACTGATCTGTTAACTTATCCTACCAGATATACAACATTTGGCAACGTGGGATCAGTGAGTCACCACTTCACATACATTTCTAAAATACACCAATAACAATAATTATTTTCCCAAAATCATAATTCATGTTTTACAAGGTAAACAACCCTTCCACTATGATAATATACCACAAAAATATGGCTTTTTAATAGCCTGACTGGTGCCAGCGGAGTAATTCGTTCCACTCCAATTGCTATTTCGGCTATCCCATCAAAACAGGGGCATAGTGAGAGTTAGTCCATATACATCTTGGGGAGGGAGGGGGGCAAATGGGAAAATAAGTGGGCAGCAAGTCTCAAAATTTAACCCTTTATTAGAAATATAATTGTATTAATTCCCCCTGGCGATGGAGGGGGTGGCATTAAGGGGAGAAGAATTCTAAGGAGGGGTAATTGTCCCCTTTGCTACGCCTCTACAATTGTAATCGATGGGGGAAAGGGGGGGGGGGCACATCCAGAATAATGTTCGGCTTTATTTATTTTATACTCCTATGTATATATGCTCCTCTCTCCTCCCATCCCCTAGCAATGGAGGTGGTTGAAAATAGGGGGTGAGAATCCTCTGGAGGTGACATTGTCCCTCACCCCCTCACTCCTAACCCCCTCTCCCCCACCCCATCACCTTCCTGATTGTATACTACATGTACTACCCACATTATATGGTCGGTTGAGAGGGAGAAGGACGTTAAGTCAATTTTCTGCAAAATGTAGTTTTGTACACTATCTTGTAGGAAGGTACCTTCTTTATTTGATGCCAAATTTTCAGATAATAATAATTTCTAATTTGGAGATTATCTATCAAAAAAATCAAGAGCTAAATTGGGTTTCTTCAAGGCTCCCAAACTTTAAATATGACTATCACTGAGTACAAAAAGTGACTTAGCGCCCTTTTCTCCATCAACCAATAATATGATGCTAGACCAATGGGGACAGTGAACCAAGGGCTAAACGGCCATCTGATTTATGGCATCTCATCAACACTAAGTACCCATCCAGGAAATCTTGGACCACAAGTAATGGAGAAAAATTGTCATTTCCAAAATAGGGCCCCCCCCCCCCCCCAGAAGTTTTTTCCCCAAGATGTTTTTTTTTGTGCTGAGATTGAAGGGAGACTCATTAATGGACACCCCATAAATTTTGTACAAAGTAAACAAAGCTCATATATTTTATTTTGCTCTAAAAAAAATATCAACACCATGGCAGGGTTTCGAGTGAACCATCCAGATTTAAAAAAAAACAATAACTGCATAGTGTACATGTCTATATTATCTTTCACCTTTAAAAGTTGATATTATAAAGAAGAAGAATTTTTTAAATTTTTAAATACAAATAATTTTTATATTTAAAAAATAAAAATATTAATATTTACCTCAAAAATGTTCAGCTGTAATCTACAGCCTTCATCAAGTTTATTAACTATTAATCCACGCTTAATCATTCAAGACAAAGTATTTCCTCCCAAAACAAAAAGAGAATATTAACTTCAGTGAAAATAATACACAGGAGCTTGGGGTGAATTCGCCTTAGAAATGCCAAAAAAGACCCCCTCAAAAATCATAAAAGAGCCCCGTAATTTGCATGGAATCCAATGCAAAACAAATTTTACAGTGTTATTTTCATGCAGGCAAGCTTGAAAAGTAGCCCCCCCAATTTTTTTTTTTTCCCCCCCCCAGATTCCCTTAATCATCAAAATCATTGTTGACAAACATGTACATACACTAATAGTCTTTAGATCATGCTACATGCAATCCCTATGTCAAATTAAACATCATTTTATCCAAACGGTCCTTGTGGAGTTCAAAAGTTGAGGATTATACATTTAGAATTTATTCAGGGGAGCATGCATGTATTTCCACAAGTCAGTCCAGGGACACTACACAAATGTCAAATGAAAAAAATGTAATCAATAACTAATCTTTAATATCATAAATGACATCTGACTGGTCTATTTTCGAGCATGCAAAAACTAATCTAATTCATTTCGGGAGAAAATGGCTCAACAATAGCGACAATCAGCAGAGAAGTGGATTCACCACAATGTCATAATCATAATGTCAACTGCCAATCTAGATACAATTAGCTCTTGTTCACTACATAATAGTTTCTTTTGTCATCCCCCAATTTAATGGAAATTTTGTTTATCCGCATGGGCATGCAGCAGCGCAATTCAATTTCGCTTCCAATCCCGGGTTACGACTATCAGCCCAATTGTCCCGGGATAGCTGGAACAAATCAAAGCTGATTGCAAAGCAATTTGCAATCATTCTGGTTTTGCGGTTGGCTAGGCTAGGCTCGGCACGGCTTGGCATGCATGACTAGGCACTGTCTCTACCTATCTTTTGGATGGAGTTGATCATTAAAGGAGCTCTGGTCAATTTGTAATTTTAAAGGGATCCAGTAACTTGACATCATTGACATAGGGCAAAAAGTGATAGGCAAATGGTGGATCAAATGTGTAAAGTGTGTCCACTATTAAAGTAATTTGTGAAAAAATCATGTTAAATGGATGTTACATGGCAAAGTAATGAGCCAAAATGTAGCAACTCATTGCACTGAATTTTTACACAGTTATAATTATCCACTAGATAATTATAAATCTGAACACTTCAATCATAAACATTTTTATAAGGAAAACTGAAAGCTGTTCCATGCTTCTATTTGCAATACAATTAGGTACATTATGTGACAGTTCCAACTAAGTTTTGAGGATTTTGGCAATGCTACTAGATCCATTTAGGAATTCTGTTCAATTTGCAGAGGCGATGAACCCACATTTTGATTTAACATTTATAATGTAATTCTGCTGTGTCTTGTAGCACTTAGTGTGATGGTTCAAGACAGTGGAAAGGTGACATTTTCGTCAATACATTCTCTTTTTTTTCCAATAAATGATAATTAGTAGGTAGAAAAGTTAATCAGTTATCGCTATTAATGTTCTTCTAGGTACACGTTTCTACTAATATACAACTACTACATCTACTTTGTGTTTTACATGGTCCCTTTAAATTGGATGGAAAGAGAGTAATGATTGGTTATCACTCATCATCTTATTCTCAGAGACAATAATGAAGACCGCAGGCACCAGACCTACTGAAGAGATCGTTTCTCGTTTAGAGAGAGCAGCGATAATCACATTGACATTGCAGACTGGTATTGCAGCGGTAAAACATTGTACGTATACATTGTAGTTAAACATGAAAACATGCATAAACAGATGAACACATATTAAACGGATAACCTATTTATTAAAAAAAAGGTTTAAAAATGGTTTTAAAAAGGTAGTAATTTTATTTCGGGTGCAGACAAACCTATAGGACTTTTAATAAGTTAAAGAAAACAATAGTCACAAATGTTCTCCCTACTATTACAAGAGAGAATATAAAGACAGTGGTATGATTCTGGTTTAATATACGATTAAACTTTTCATTCCTTGAAATTCAAGCCTAGCTATGGTATTACTAAGAGTACATTTACGCAAACTCACACTCGCACACAAACATAAACATTACCAAGGAAACGAACCTGGGAGGAACAATGTTAGTAATACAATCACCAGGAAGAATAAAGGAAGCCGTTTGCTTATGTGCATCGACGATCTTTTAATCCATTCAATTCCAACTGGCTTTGACGTTATTAAGAGCAATTTAAAACACAGGAAGTCGGGAAGGAGAAAGGCAACTATCAGCTATCACTCATCATCCTCCTCATCTTCTAAAAAAACGAAAACATGAATTGAGAATCGAGACTTCAGGCACCACACTCGAATAGATCGGTTCTCTTGTTTGGAGGGAGGAACAATAATCATGCTGGCACCAGAGCTGGTATAATATAATAGCACACATCCTCATGCAGAGACATCAATGCTGCATACTCGTGTATGATATGGTGTGTAGGGATAATTTAAAGGGATCTAGTAACATTGTCAACATCCACAAAAATTTACTTATAAAACTAGTGGTTCTCTCATACCGTGTTGTATCCGTGTATTACCAATAGAAGCATGGAACAGGTTTTGGTTTTTCAAATTACTCTTTCGTTAAAAAGATATTAACGATTGAAGTGTTTGGATTTTTAACTATCCACTGGATAGTCATAACCGAGTACAATGTTAATGCAATGAGTTAGGGAGTATCATTTGCATTTTCGCTCATTACTCGGCCAAATAACATCCATTTAAAGTGAATATGTGATAAGAAAAAGAAATGAATGAATGTAGCCATAATCACAAATACCTTAATCTACAAAGTACAAATGTACAATCAGCTTAATGAAAAAAATTCATATAAAAACACATAACCACAGAAATAACCAGATTTACAAACACTTAACTCGGTTACAAGGAAGACGATACTAGTAGGAGTAGGAGGGGCCATTCACAACTTTGTTACTGCAATTTATCGCAAGGATGAATGTAATGAATTGAAAATTTAGACTTTGGGGTAAGTCATTTTACTGGTAGAATTCTGACTGGCTTTGAAGTTTACGCAATTGCTTACCCGACTAATTTAATCTTCCATTGAATTTTGGAGCTTAAGAAATGATGCTTCATATATGAATGCACAAAATAATATCAACAAAATATGCTGTGACTGCAGATTCACAAATATACAAACGTATTCGAACAAAAGAACAAACAGTCATATACCCATGGATGAATAAAAACATTTAGCCTCAGGACGCAAAAAAAAAGTGGGGCGGGCGGAGCATTTACAACTTTATTACTGCAATTTTTTTGCAAGGATGAATGTAATAAATTGAAAATCTAGACTTTGTTGCAAGTCTTTTTACTGGCGGAATTCTATCTGGCTTTGAAGTTTACGCAATTGCTTACCAGATTTATACCCATCTTAAATTGATTATTGGAGTTAAAGAAATGATACTCATACAAATGAATAGTGCAATAGCAGATTAAATATGCTGCGATTTTAGATGTATACAAACATACACATACACAATCAAAGAAAAGACAAACATATACCCGGTATAGGTTCTTATCTTTGAATATGTTTGTACATATGTGTATACATACACCAATCCTTTATTTAGCCCCAGGCCGCAAGAAAGAAGTAGGACGGGCGGGGCATTTACAACTTCATTACTTCAATTTTCTGCAAGGAGGACGGTAATGAAATCGGAATTGAGAATTCCGGGTATGTCTATTTTATCCATTTACTTCCAGCTGAAGTAGCTGGCTTAGAAGTTTCATCCAAGGTTTTCTTTACAATCAGTTCGCCCAATAGGATGTCATTTTAGTCAGAATTCTAGTAGTCAGGCCACTGTGAGAGTAATTTTAAGGCAATTCTGTGAAAATACAACCAATTTAAAACAAAAGGATGAACTACTTCCTTAACTGTGTTCTCAAAATTCAGTGTATTGAATACATATACTAATTGGTTTATAATTGTTCTTCAAACAATATATTACACAAAAAAGTGTTCCTATTTATTTGATAGGATAATAACCTTGAATATTTTTAATTACAATTTTAAAGATTAATTAAATGAGTCCCTGAAATCTTAAAAAGGTATAAAATGACTTATGTACATCACAACTGGGAAACACCCCCCCCCCCGCCCCCCCCCCAAAAAAGAAGACATGTTTTTATGTTTTTATCAGGGTTAAGACACAGGTAAGGCCCATTTATGTTTTCCTATCTAATAACACAGCTAGGAGAATAATATATCTCACACTATTTCAATGTTTGTACACATGTCTCTATAGGGATACAAACACATGAAGACATAAATTGCGCTTTGCGCTATTGCATCCCTTAAATTACATAGAGTACCATGTATCACACCACGTCATTGTTTGCACAAAGGCAGCTGGATCACACTCTGTATTTAGGGCTAGGTGTGATGAAACATTTCTTGATCACTTATTGTGGACACATCTACAAGCAACCCACAAGTCTAATAATCTAGTATGAGATAATTAAAGGCCCATTTTATATACAAGCTTTTGCACCCACACAAATTCAAAGAAATTGAAACTTGTATTTAAAGCATTATAATGATGTGTTAACCCTTTTTCCTCCTATACTTTATTTGACAAATATTTGTAGGCTTGGGACAATTTGGCATTTCTCCCCCAAAAGCCAAAAATGACAACTGTATTTAAAGTCTAATAGGCTAGTATGAGATACATGCAATTCCGAAACAGAGCATCTAAACAGGTATGATCAATTTCATGTGGTAAAACAGGATTTGAGAATTTGCTATGTGAACGCGGTGTGGCAAGATTGGTAGAGCGCGCGCTCTCCGATGCGTGGGATCCCAAGTTCGAACCCTGCCCACTGCATTTGTCCTTCAGCAAGACAATTTATCAACAATTGCTGCTCTGTACCCAGGTGTATAAATGGGGACCCGGAAGGATGAGAACGTGTTTCGTTAGCACTATGTGCGCCTAACAGGCGACTGGCTGGAATACTCCGTAGGGAGTGGAAAATGTGCACTTAATGTGCCCTGGGTAATAGTAATAATGTAAAGCGCTATGATCCCAAGAGGAATAGCGCTATAAAAATAACCGTTATTATTATTATCATTATTATTATATGCCCATCTTCATTAGATGTGAACTAAGTGATATATATATAACCATATAATTTTTATCTTTATCATTGTTTTGCTATGTAATTGAAATACATTCAAATTCAGGTGGGGGTAACCACATGAAGACACTTAAAACTTACAGACACACATAAACACAAACAAACACATGCACACGCACACACACGCAGACACACACACACATGTCCACTCATACATATAGAGAATATAATAGAGAGACGGACACATACACCTACATACAAACACAACATACTGATAATACGTGTACATACACTATATACCCAATCCACATAATAAGGCGTGCCAGGTCAATAACATAATTCCTAATTCACACTGCAACGCACCGCACATGATCATTTTTATCTACCAAATTATCTCGTACTATAAATCATTTCCAGTAGACGAAACAAGCTGAACAAACATTAGAGTCCTTAGTCCCACGCACACAAAGAGTAAAATCAATATATTATCGAGCTGGTCAGTAAAGGGGCGAGAAAGTGGTAGAGTAATTAAAGTGTACATAATGTTTCCGATCCTGGCTGCTATAATTACCAACACCATTCATTCCGCTCGATGACTAGACGGGTGACAAACATTAAACAGGGGCTCTCCAGGGCAATTGAGCCCTCCAAAAGCATCAAAAAGTGCCCCTGAATTGCCATGAAAAGTAAAAGAAATGCCCAAAAGATCCCCAGAAATGCCCCCTAGAGCCTAAAAAGAGCCTTTAAAATGTCCATAAAAGAGCCTGAAAAATGCCCCAAAGGGCCCCCAGAATGCCCAAAAGAGACCCCAAATGATAATCTTTAAATTTTCATAAAGTTTGATTCAAACCTAATTTTTCAATGGGATATTAGATGTGGAAGTAGCTTCCCCCTTATTTTCCATAAGCTTTGCCTTTGAAGACGGTTTGATTTTTGGTACTATAACACTGTTTTCGGGACCAGGACTGAATGGTTAAATAGGAAAAAATGTCCCCCCCTTCCATTTGTGCACACCACTAGTCATTTAGCATTTGACACCTCCCTAATAGATGGTCCACTGTTTGTTATGACAGGCTCAGCTTTTTAATCAAGCAGTAATTAACGGTGAGCATTACAGACCTCCGTTTGGCAGATCCACTCTTAATCAAGTCAATGATTTTTTTTTATTGATTTCCGCTTTTAATTCCGGAAATAATGCAATCATTTCAATTTCATTATGCTGGTAACATTCGATCAATGACATACATTTATAAAACAGCATTGAGCATTGATATATTTTATACTCATTAAGAATTCCCGGCAATAACCTTATTCCAAAATACAAAATTGGCAAAACTTGCCGATATTCATTTTGCTATGGAATAAATACGGCAACCATGAGACTAGCATTACATGATTTTTAATCAATGGAAATTAACCTATTAAACATATTTATTATTTGTCCCTTTCATATGTTAATGTAGTATTAGGGCCCAGTCCTGAAAGGGTTAAAAGAATTATTCAAATACAAAATGATATACAAACATTTTAACTAGGCTTGTTTCTTTCCGTAAGGCTGCCTAAAATGTGAAAAAAAATGTATAATGATAATATTAATGGCCACTTATAGAGCACAGTCATGTCTGTCAAGATGTGACACTCCTGGTGCTTTTTACTACTCATGGTCATCAGGTACATTTCAAACCCACACAATAATATTGCATACTTTTTCAACTCCCCGAGGAGCATACTAGCCATATGCTGCCAACCGCACAAATAAGAACCAAACTCTCACCTGAGCTTTTGTGAGTCTCTTCTCGAATGCATCTCTCTCTGATGAGACTTTCTGTAACCTGTTGCTCAATTCAATGATCTCTCCCTTTAATGATGCTAGGGTCGCCAAGTGGAGCTGAAGCAATGAAACAAAAATAAGAAAGAACATAATTAGATGTCATAATCACAAACATCACAAATGTAGTCATATCAATATTGTTTTGTTTAGCTCAGGCATGATACTAACAACATCAATGTCAAATGTTTGTATTAAATTTGTTGCTGAGTTCTATGATCTTCCCCTTTAATGATGCTAAAGCAAAACAGAAAGAACAAAGTTGTCATCATCATCATCATCATCATCATCATCATCATCATCATCATCATCATCATCATCATCATCATCATCAAAAACAACATCACCATTACCATCACATCAATATCAGCCATATCTTGATTCCAACTGTAAGTAACTTAACATATACAAAACTTGCATTCTCCACCGCCTGAGTATTTTGGGTAGATTTCTGAGAGGGTCAAGAGAGTTTCTACTGATACTGAGTCGGTTCACTCTGAAACAAATTGTCTCTGACAACCAATTAGTAGGTAAATAAATCCACAAACAAAACAAAAAACAAAAGTAAAAGAGAACAGAGAGAGTGTAAACTGATAATGCAACGGTAGGTAAATAGATAAATGAAATGAGAACAAAATATACAAACTGAAAAAAGAGAATTCAAAGGGGAAAACCAACCCCCTTGAAAGCATCAGCAATGAACAACCTCACAGGCATGCAGGGGCTCTATGAATCGAGAGGAAAACATTTAATTTAAATAAAAATGAAAAAGCAAAAAAAGATAGTTGAAACTCACAATGCAAGGTAAGCAAATAGATAAATGAATGAAATTAAAAAAAACACAAGAAGTGGAGAAAAGGGGGGAAACTTAAACACTTATAGCATCTGCGTTGAAAATGTCACATGGAAGCAGACTGGGACTCTGGGAATCGAGAGACGAGAACAAAATCAAAAAACAATAAAAATGAAAAAGAGAAGTAAGTAAACGGATAAATGAAATAAAAACAAATACAAAATGAAAAAAGGGGAAACCGACCCCTTTGAAAACTATCTGCAGCGACGACGTCACACGCGAGCAGCCAGGGACTCCGAGAATCGAGAGTCGTTGAATCAATGATGCAAGCTATCGATATCACTTATTGCCAAGGAACAAGATCCTCCGGGCTCCAGCCTGAGCGCACGACGATCAATAAATGGGGCACCCTTTCCCTTCACTCAGGCGGTTCATGCATTTCTCTAGATGCTCAGGGCCTCATCATCAGAGAAAATTACATTTGTAATGAGCTTGGAATATTATTATCATTGGCAAATTGTATTTGTAATGATCTTCTGAGAAAAATAAAATGAGATATTTAATAAATAGGAAAACGTAAAAGAAATGATAGGGGAAACCGGAAACTGACCCACAGAAAGCTTTTGTATCAACATTACTTACATCATGGTAAATTGTATAATTGGTAATGAGTCTGGAACATTATTATCGTTGACAAATTTCATTAGTAATGATCTACTTTGAGCAAAAAAGGGTAGATTATTAAGGAAAGCAGGGAAGGGAGGGATAGCAGACTCATTGAAAGTATATGTACAGTATATGCAGCGATTTCAGTGGCACAAAGGAAAGTCTAATTTGTAATGAGTCTGGAATATCATTATCTTTCATCAAGCAAATTTCATTTGTAATGATCTTTCGAGGAGAAAAAAGGGTTAATATGAAAACAAAAAGTAAGAGATACCTAGAGGAAACTGACCCAAGGAAAAGCTTTCACAGTGACGATGAATTCATGCATGTAGGAAAATTCCTGGATTTGTAATGAGCCTAGAATAAACGTTATCATTGGCAAATTGTACAAGTAATGACAAATCTACACCAAAAAAAAAATGTAAAGGAAAACGAAAAAGACAAGATATGGGAAATGGGAAACCGTCACATTAGAAGCATTTGCAGTGACGTCACATCCATGAGAGGCAACTGCATTACGTGCCTAATGAGCACAGAATACAATTATCATCTAGGCAAATGACATTTATGACGAGCATGAAATATTAAAATCATCTCTCTCTGGCAAATTATGTTTGCCATGCGACTGGAATACCATTATAATTTGGGTAAAAATATCTCAAATTTTTATATCACATTTTCTATCTTGCACTGCCTTGATATGTATACGTTATGTACACTCTGAAGAAGAAAAAATCAGTATTAAAAATATGAAATGTTTGTATTTGATTTTTAAAATTTAATTTTCAATTTTTATTGATGTGAAATGAACTGAAACTGAATTTTGACAGGGGTTCTTTGGAGATTTTCAGGGACTCTAAAGAAAAGAAAAAAACGTTTTGGGAGGCTAAATTGCCCTGAGCCTCCGTGCATATTTTCACTGAATGTACATTGCAAATGGAAATACTAATTGCAGTATTGAACGACTCCTGCATTAGCTGGCAATCAAATCATTAATACTCCCTCACCCATCATACTCATCTAATGTTCATCTAAATAACTTTCTGCAAAAAACACTATCACTAGCCCATTTGGAGGCGAGGCAACTATTATTCCCCTAGAAAATAATAATGTATTTCACCAGCATTTTCCAATTGGAGCCAATTCCCTTTCGCGCTCCTCCAATTAACGATCTTCTATTTTCTGTTGTTTTTCCCCCTCGTCTATTAAAGTGCTTAACATTTGAGCAACACATCAACAATCTGTGGATTCCATAATTTGAGAGGCTATTCAAAGGGGAAGGAAATTGTGTGATATTTCCAAGTTGATTTTTAATCTTTATTCCCAGATCAGACAGAATATATGCTATAACAAAAGTATTTGCTTTAATTGTATTAAATATCTTATTACTTGAGTTTAAGTTTAAAATGGAGCCAATCCCCTTTTGCGCTCCTCCAATTAACGATCTTCTATTTTCTGTTGTTTTTCCCCTCGTCTATTAAAGTGCTTAACATTTGAGCAACACATTAACAATCTGTGGATTCCACAATTTGAGAGGTTCTTCAAAGGGGAAGGGTATTGTATTTGTGATTTTTTTTTCCAAGTTGATGTTTTATCTTTATACCTAAATCAGACAAAATATTCTTTAATAAAAGTATCGCTTTTAATTGTATCCCCTTTAGAGCACATTTCAACAAAAAAAACAACTTATTTCTTGAGTTTATGTTTAAATTGAAGCCAATTCCCCTTTCGCGCTCCTCCAATTAACGATCTTCTATTTTCTGTTGTTTTTTTCCCCTCGTCTAAAAGTGCTTAACATTTGAGCAACACATTAACAATCTGTGGATTCCATAATTTGAGAGGCTATTCAAAGGGGAAGGAAATTGTGTGATATTTCCAAGTTGATTTTTAATCTTTATTCCCAGATCAGACAGAATATATGCTATAACAAAAGTATTTGCTTTAATTGTATTAAATATCTTATTACTCGAGTGTAAGTTTAAAATGGAGCCAATCCCCTTTTGCGCTCCTCCAATTAACGATCTTCTATTTTCTGTTGTTTTTTCCCCTCATCTAAGAGTACTTAACATTTGAGCAACACATTAACAATCTGTGGATTCCACAATTTGAGAGGTTCTTCAAAGGGGAAGGGTATTGTATTTGTGATTTATTTTTTCCAAGTTGATGTTTTATCTTTATACCTCAATCAGACAAAATATTCTTTAAAAAAAGTATCGCTTTTAATTGTATCCCCTTTAGAGCACATTTTCAACAACAAAAAAAAATCTTATTTCTTGAGTTTATGTTTAGATTGGAGCCAATTCCCCTTTCGCGCTCCTCCAATTAACGATCTTCTATTTTCTGTTGTTTTTTTCCCCTCGTCTAAAAGTACTTAACATTTGAGCAACACATTAACAATCTGTGGATTCCATAATTTGAGAGGTTCTTCAAAGGGGAAGGGTATTGTATTTGTGATTTTTTTTTCCAAGTTGATATTTTATCTTTATACCTAAATCAGACAAAATATTCTTTAATAAAAGTATCGCTTTTAATTGTATCCCCTTTAGAGCACATTTTCAACAAAAAACAGCTTATTACTTCAGTTTATGTTTAAATTGAAGCCAATTCCCCTTTCGCATTCCTCCAATTAACGATCTTTTATTTTTCTGTTTTTTTTCCCCTCGTCTAAAAGTACTTTACATTTGAGCAACACATTAACAATCTGTGGATTCCATAATTTGAGAGGTTCTTCAAAGGGGAAGGGTATTGTATTTGTGATTTTTTCTTTCCAATTTGATGTTTTATCTTTATTCCTAGATCAGACAGAATATGCTGTCAAGTGTTCCCTTGCATATAAAATAAACAATGTTATGGAACCTGTCTATAGAGATCATCTGTCTCCAGTGGCCACTTTTCTTGCTTCCCTTGGGTGGTCACTATACACAGGTTTGACTGTATACCGATAATATGAGATGCGCTCTCCTCACTTACGTATCTCTCCCTTTAAACAAAATATATAAAACTCAAATTTATTTGATGATGCTGTCGGCGACAATTTACACATCTCCTTCGTCCTCTTTGAAGGGATGCCTGAAAAACACTTTTGCATCCAAATTGCCAGTTGATGAGAAGGGGGGCCCATAAAAGGTATTTCCCCATTTGTTTTTATATGCTCCTTAACCCATCAAGGACGAGAGCTATTTAAAGGCAAAATTGATCATTGTTTTCCTCTACAAATTGACCTTTTAATGACATAAAAATAGGTGGAAAATATTCAGTAATTACAATTTAAGACAAATATGAAGTGAATTTGCCGCAAAGTTGCCATTTTGAACGCCAAAATCTGTTTTAGAAATATCACAATGTGTTGCCAATTTAAGGATTTTTGTAAATTAAAAAAATTAACTAAAGCAGGTAGAGTAACAACATAGGGCTCTAAATTTATGCTCTTTCTCCTTGTATACATTATATAACTTTTTATCTTCTTGCTGAAGTGTAGGACTACCAACTTACAAATGTGTGGGACTCCATCCTTGATGGGTTCCAATTGCCTATAAGACCTGATATGTTTTGATTCTATTGATGTGTATCCCAAAATGTGGGATAAAACTTGTTAATCCATTGCTTACGATAATATGATGAAAACCTCAAACAGATTTTCTCATTTTTTGCTATCCATTCCTTTACACCAATTGCTTACGAGGCCTGATGTAATTATAATATGTATTGACTCCATAGATGTGAATCGCAAATTATGGGATGGAACTGGTTTATCGGTTGCTTATGATAACACAAAGAGAACCTGAAACAGACTCTCATTTTGTTTCTATCCGTTCCTTTACCAATTGCTTATAAGGCCTGATGCAATTATAATATGTATTGACTCCATAGATGTGAATCGCAAAATAGTGGGATGGAACTTGTTAATTAGTTGCTTACGATTACAAGACGAGAACTTCAAACAGGCTTTCTCATTTATTTTTTATCCGAATCTTGAATGTAATATGTATTGACTCTATGTGATGTGAATTGCAACATAGTGGGATGGAACTGGTTAATAATAGGTTGCTTATGAGAACATGACGGGCCTCGGAAGTCATTCTTCCAGGATGAGAACATTTCAAAGATTAAGAGTTAAAGGGAGAAGTTGATACTTATTCATTCGCTCGTAATTTGTGTGAAGGCTATATGTGTTAGCTCGTGTAAAGTACTGATCAAGACTCAAATTAGGAACTTACCATGTGAGAGAATAACAGTACTTAGTACATAGATGGTCATAGATGGAAACCTGAAAGAAACATATTTACGCAGCCAAATCCTAAATGATCGATAAAAAACATGGTCCTCTCTCAAATGAATTTGTTTTTCCGTTTTAACTTGAATCTTATAATCACTTCTGACTGCAGCATTTAATGTCATAGTATGATGCATGGCACCTACTTTGATTACTCACATTTAGTCCCATCTATTGTTTTCTATGTCTTGTTTTATATCACCACGACTGCATTTGAGGGTAGGGTTATAATGCATCCTAATCAGTTTAAGCAACCACTAATCTTACAAAAACAAGAATTATTCTCACAAAAATCATTATATTTATTTCTTCCAGTGACGTCATTTCGGAACCAGAAAAATACTTCTTTTCATTCTAACAATTAGATTTTCTTTAAATCTTCCATTAATCTAATAACAATATCGTATAGCGCATAGATATATTGTATCACATTTGGTGCTATATAAATCAAACATATTATTTGAATTTTCTATCAAAAGAAAGGGTGCTTCTGTATTCTTTTGTCTGTTCAGGCCAGTACACTTCATACAGGTTGCAATTAAGAGCCAATGTCAGAAGCACTGATGTTTACAACAATTAGACATTTCAAAAATATTCTATTCATCTAGCTATAGACTAGGCGGTGTCACACAGGGGCTTATTATCTAGATAATTTGAAGCATGTCTGTCTCCTGTATGTCACATACTGTACGAAGGTGAATTATCTAGAAAACTGTTATCTAGATAATTGTGTGTGACGCCAATATTCTTTCATCTTGTTTGAGCCCGTACACTAATGAAAGTTTGAGCGAACCAATGTCAAAAGCATAATGTTTTCAACAATTATATTTTGTCAAGAATCTTCTATTCACCTAGCCAAAGACTATGAGAATCTTTATTATTGGACTGTTTGAGCAAGTACACGTCATAAAGGTTGCGAGGGCCATGCAATGTCAAAAACATTGATGTTTTGAAAGTCAAGGTCTATATATGTGCTCATCGGTCTCCAATATACCAATTTTAGACTGCCAAATTCATCATCAACTCCTCTCCCAGTCCCTGCATTATCACTTACATCCCACACGGTCTGTTATTAACGCTACCAGAATAACATTCGGTATTAAGTTTAACCCATTCAAGACTGGTCATAACTAAAATGTATACGAAGGTAGTGATCTAGGTAGAATGCATATTATACCAGAGAAAAGTCATCAATTGGTTAACCCGTTCGGGACTGATACCCAAAATACTCGGGTTGTGGTCTATAGAGAATTGCACGTTATACTAATATCCTGTGGTGTAGCGTAGTCTGACTAGTTGGGGGCATTATCTTTTCAGCATTTTCACCTTTAAATTAATTATATTGTTTTGTTTTCTTCAAATTAATCTGCTCCGTATAAACAAACACAAGTCAATTACTTTGAATCCACCTTGAATGCATTATTTGTTGCTATATAGGGCAAGCTTTCCAGTTGCCAGGAAACAACCAATAGGCTATATATAAAATAAGTAATAATAATAATATTAATAAGTTAGCTAATAACTGGTCTATATTGCCCCTTTACTTCCAACCACAGACCATGGTTGAGAGGAAAGGGACGTTGATGCATTACACAGCCCCACACGATGGTACAATTGCCCTCTCCAAACACGTAGCAATATGAGTCAATACTTATCAAACCACCTTGCATACATTAGCTGTTGCTATATCGGGCAAGCTCTTCATAGCTAAGAACAACCCAATTTTAATGAGCTATGCATAAAATATGAAAAATGTAGCTGACCAATCTATCGCCCCTTTACTTCCTACTACACACATCATGATCATGGTTGAGAGATGAGGGACATTGATGCATTACACAGCCCCACACATTGGTCTCGATGTCATGTAACCAATATGAGCCTCGTATGTATCCCCTCTTCATGGCACAATGGTCCTTTCCAAACACGTCGCTGAGCCCATTTTTCATCAACCTCGTCTGACAGGGTAATTGCAAGAACACTCGCCCCAGCTTCTTGACTGCCAAGACGATTATGTGCTCTTCTTGTCCATCATCTACCAAGGAAACGTTAGGGTGAGGCCCCCCTCCACCTATCTAGTCGCAGAATTTTGTAAGGAGCAAGAGATAACTAGCGATTACTACTTCATTTTCAGGGGCTATACTTTTTAAAGCCGGTCTGCATTCAAAATATTGCACTGAATTCTATATTATCCTCTATCTGCTTCTGAACTGAAGATGATTAAATGTGATCTTCTCATCTGCTATCATCCACCAAGGAAACTTTAGGCAAGGCCCCCCCCCCCCCCCCTGTCTAATTGCAAGATCGTCTGGCAGAATTTTGTTAGGAGCAAGAGATAAATTGCTACTTTATTTTGGATCAGGGCTACTTTCAAATTTAGCACTCTCAAATGAGACTTTTACGGGGGCATCGAGTGCTAAATGGGCTTTTGAGGGTGTTTTGGGGGCAAAATTGCAGATACCCAGTATATTTTTTCATTACTTACGGGGTGCAGCATTTTCCCCAAATATATTTCACTGCCTCCTGCTCCTCCCCCCACCCCCCCCCCCCCCCTCCACCCAACTAACAAAATAATAATTCCCCTACATCTTAATATATAAAGTTGGAGAAGGGTTTTGGTCCTGTTGCGGAGGAGCGAATTCCACTCGGTACCGATGCCGTCGTTCGTCGTTCGCTGCTTTTTCGTGCGCTAGAAATTTCACGTCAAAAATAAAAAATAGTTTTCCCCAAGAAAAATTAATTGCTTAGAAACTAAATACAAATGCGTAGTTGAGATTTCAATTAATGTTTTTTAAATCGTAAACAACGTGGGTAAATTTCCCCACTGCTCGCTGACATGTTTTTTTGGCATTGCCGTTCATCACCGCGAGGAATTCGTTTGCCGTTCGGTGTAATTTCTCGCTGTAATAGTTGTTAGGGAAAAAAACAAATTATATTTATGTACTAGGCAAGTTATTAGTCTTGAAAGCGGAAACAAATTTGTAGTGTAAATGTAGATAAATGTTTTTAAAATCGTAAACAATGTGGGTAAAATTCTGTGTAGTTTGACATCGGGCCGTGATACACATACACATATAGGTCAGATTCAGTGGCCATAGGTCAGATTCAATTCAGTGGCTAATTACAGAATGTGTATCTCGGCCAGGTGTAAAATTCATTTCTGTGGATTTGCCGATTTGAATTGGACAACTGAGTATCTGAACTAAAGCCATGCAAGCGTATTACATGCATGTAATATCGTTCAGATACTCGATCGTTCGTCGGATCGGGTCGAGTCGGATATCGTGCAGTTGTGTTCAGAAATGTTCGAGCTGGACCTATTTACTAGTAGATGTGAGCTCCACGTACAAATCCCATTATTTGGTGATATTCTAGTGAAATATGATATGAGACGGCCATTCCAGAAGTGACGGCGGTGATTGCATTTTACAATAATCATGGGTAAGTGATTTATACGATTTTTGTGTGTACAGCTGTAGTTTATTTTGCGTGCTTACCCCCGTAGGCTACTCATTCGGTGGGTGATCGGCGGCGATTTCTTCCCCGAGGGTTCTGGCATATGAGCCGTGGTAGTTTTCGTAGTATTGTATACGGGTTGCACTGTGGGGGATAAAGTGCTGAGCTGGGATTCTTGTAGAAGCATTTTGTTTTTGCAGTGTGAGTGCGAGACACCGAGAGAAATAGGGTCAATTTGAATATAATATGATGAATTTCAGGAAAGGTGCGATACGCCATTTATTGTCCATTTCAGAAGTGCAATACGCCATTAGGGTTCATTACAAAAAATGGTACGCCATGGCATCAGGGTCCATACAGAAATAGTGCGATACGCCATTTAGGCCTTTTAGGGTCTATTCAGAAATAGTGCGATGTCAGTTAACGTCACATTTTTTCGCTGTTATTCTGTTAATAGTAATACCTTACGAGGCTTACCTGTATCATTCAAATACTCAAATTATAACCGGCAGGTAGTGCTGTAACTGACCTGTAATACCTTACCTGTATCATTCAAATACTCAAATTATAACCGGCAGCCGGCAAGTACATGTATCTTTATTTCCTTAACTACAATATTAAGTACAATGTCAATGAAAACAAATTTGTACATATCCTAGGCTACTGTCCTACATTGAATTTGTATTGTAACGTCAGTTACCGTGGAATTGCCCAAGTGTGTTTTATGCAATAGAAATGTATGCTGCGCTCTAACTGCATGTATGTTGCAGTAACGTCTTCGCCTATATACTGTACGTGCATATCATATCTACATACAGAATCGCATGCGCAAGTGCATATTTGTTTCGCTTGGTGTGGCATGCAGTGTACATTAATTGCAAGGGGTGTTTGCGCATTCACTTTGACGGCACTTTGACCTGGTTATTAATGGTTACGATCGACGCTACCGATATTAAATAGAACAATAGTACCATGTAGTTTGTCATGTGTAGCCTAACATGCAGAGTATTTTACACATGACAGAAGAACAGGTATGGCGTTATGTGATGGCGTAATCAATGTACATTGCATAAGTGTAGTAGCCGCGCCAAAAAAAGGCACTGACGCAATGCGATTCTGTACGTAGATATAATATGAACAAATGCCCCCCCCCCCAGGATATTGCCGCCTAATCTTTTAAATAGCCCCCAAAATTTAGTAGGTAGCCCCTAAAATTACCATGGTGTTATATTAAATATCTTGTGATAAGATATCAGATTGAAAAAGTAACCCCGTAAAAAAAAAAAAAAATAATTCCTGCATTGGACCCCACCTCAACCTCTTTTCAAAATTGATTGGTTTGTATGGCCAAGGTTGAGGTTTGTCATCCTCAATACACGTTTTTCCATGATAATCTATTGTACTATCTTATAATTTGTAATCCAATAGAGCTCAATCTGGACTGAAACAGAAATCTATTTATTTCTTTTTGCAGATATGCCCATCCCATCGTGTAACACAATAGTTGTACAGGCTAACACCGCTGGGCGCTGCAATTCCATACTTCTCCACAGGCTTGGTGGAATACGGAATCTGACACGACATTGCAGTCTGTTGATGACGGAACCAGCGAGCAACTTTACATCGCAACATTTCTTCAGATATGCAAATCTGTTTACACCAGTTGAGCAAAGAAAGGAATTTCCAGACAGGGCGTGAAGAAATTACAGTTACATGGGACATGTAACATGTTACATGTTCTTCAGAAGGTTCTTCAGCATAGTACTGATCGAGAAGTGAAGCACATTATGTGAGTTCTTAATGAAAAGACCATTCAAATACATTTTGGGAGACAAAACCTCTGCTCTGCATCGCACTACACTACAGGCTATAACCTGGATGATCATCTTCAATTGTCCTCTTTGCACACGATTTCGACAGATGATCATGATTTCTGGGAGAACGTCGCAAATGCGAAAAGGACATTTAAAATTCCAGTTTGCAATTCAATTTCTGAGTATCTTTCTTGGGAAGCGTGACGGCAAGAATACTACACCATTAGATCCGGTTCTTTGATCATTGCCAAGTGTGCAAAGAATTCTTCTCATTTCAAGATATTCAAAGGGATACATATTTTTAGCGATGATGATAAAAATAATAACCTTGAACCTTGTCAGAAAAATGCACCTCATTTGAATTATCTATTTTCACGACTTCATTATCTGCACCCCCATACCAAGTTGGAACTTTAAGGTGTTCTTACTGTGTTGGAGCAAGCCGGCTAGAAGCCAGTCGCACAATATACATGGGCCACTCGGTAGCACAGGTCGGTAATTTTTTACTTTGAACTTCTCATTTTGGGATCGATGATTCTCATTGAGCATTTATAATGCACTATTGTGGGACTATACACTTATATCCTAGATAGGACTTCCTCAAACTATGCTCTCCCACAATATATGAGAGACAGAGTAGACGAAAATCAAACTTTGCATTGATATAAACTCTTTAAAAGGAAATTGATCTTCATTTTGTCAGTTTCCTTGAAGTCAAAATTAAAAAAAAAAAGTTGTAGTTATTTCTTGAATTCCAAAAAAACAGGTGGAATAATTCCATATAGGTGTTTTCATTAAGACTAACTTTTAAAAATGCTAAATTATGGACTTAATTCTAAGAAGCCTAGAGGCCTTTGCCCATTATGCCCCTCCCCCTGTGATTTTTTTGAATACTTCTAAATGCACCTTACTTGACATCTGTGCTACATATTAATTCATGAACGATAAACTTTTGAGAATTATAACAAATATTATAGTTGCATTACATTTTAAAAAATCTCATATGTAAGAAATATGCATAGCAAAGCAAATGTCAGTGATTTTATTTATGAATAATAGTGTCGCTCACAGAAAAATGCAAAGCGATATAAAAGTGCTTTTGATTTTTCTTTTGGTAATGCAAATTTTAAAAAGCAGGTCAGTTTGAAAACATGGTTTTTAGGGAAAATTAATATCAATTGTATTTATGAATTAGTTGTTTTGTATTCAAAGTTGAAATGGCTGTAGATTCATCATTGATCATTTAATAAGCTACCAATACCATACATACTTGCCCGCTAACCACAGGCATCACTGCTTCACAGTTGTCTTTATTTCAAACCACAAAATGGAAACAGTACAGAAACCTCCCGCTAAAAATACTGCCTTTTCTGTCTACATAATTATTATGGTGGTCTTTATGTGCTGGTTTGGCTGCAGTCACTTTACTTTAATTGATCATATTCCACTCTAGTAAATCATTTGTACATGTACATGTAAATATATTAAATGTAATATATATTATTAGTTGTATTATTATGTAGACATTCTGGTCTAGATTTTATACACAAAACAAGTGCATATTTATATTGCAAAACCAGATTTTCATGTAGCATTGAATTATAGTCTTCTTCCAAGTACATTATGTAAAATTCCATTCTTGCTAATAGATCAAAAGTGTGTTATTCAAAGCTCCACGCTAACTTGTTTCTCTTCTGGCCCGTTCGGGCAAGTGAAATCATGGATTTAAAAATTGTTCTTGCCCAAAACAGAAAACTGACTCGCCCGCTTATTTCTAGATGAGATTTAGAGTGTTTTCTTATAGTCATAGTTCATCAATTATTTAGTTGCCCGATCAAGCAACCAAACTAAACCATTTACCAAATTTGACTTGGCCGACATCAATTTTGACTTGCCCGGGCAACAAGGCAAGTGCTAATGTCGAGCCCTGTACACACATTTGTTTTATGTGTGATATGTTGTTCTGATGTCAATGATTTGTAGATTCAGTTGTAATTCAACACTGTGGATTCTTTGTGCATTATGCAGTATGTTGTAATTCTAAATTTCTAATGATACAAATTAGTTTTGTTTATTTAACCCTAATAAGGCCAAGGGGGGGGGGGGGGGCATAATGGCCCCCCCCCCCCCTCCGCGATTTTTTTTATTGCTCATAAACATGGTAAGATGACGCGCCGCTGCTTGGTGACTTTTTTCTTTTGGGTCTTGTGCATATTTTAAAACAAAAATTTTGAAAATTGGACCGACCGTTACGAAGTCACGTGACCTTTTGTCTATGCATGTCAGCCCGAAAATCGCTCAATTTCGTGATTTGTGTACAAAACATATTGAAATATCAGTTTTCGTAAAAAGAGGTATATCATTGGTTATTTGGTCTTGTTTACATTTCATATGTTTGTTTTGGGGTTCAAAATAGTTGAATTATAGGTAGAAATAAAATAAACAACAAAAACAATACAATACATAAGTTTAAAAAAACAAAAAAAATACAGTAAGAAATTATAAAAACAATAGAAAACACAAAGGAAGAACCTGGCTCTTCCTAATTATTTTGTCGCATTATTATTCCAAATGCTCTAAAGAATATATGTAGTGAAGCCAATGTTTAATTATGAATAATATATGATTTATGGATAAAAATATGAATTTTATGACCTTATTTGCATAAATGACCATAAATATGCAAATTAAAGAATTTTTCAAAAAATTAAAATTACCATTGTATTCTATACACTTCACTCATCATGCGTGCAAATTTTCACGGCGATCCGAGATCTTGGGGGGGGGGGGGGGGCATAATGGCCAATGGCCCCCCCCCCCCCCCCCCCCCCCGGCCTGCTGAAGACCTCAAATAGCCCGGCCTTTTTAGGGGGTAGTCCAACTCCCCTGAGATTTGAGATGGTGCGCAAGTAATTGTGCAGGTTTTAAGTTTTAACTGTACCTGATGACCTAAAGTAATCATGTGCCTATAAATAGAGCACCTAGATACAGTATATAGCGCTCTATAAATGGTATATATTATTATTATTATTATTATTCCATCTCATTAAGGACAAGAGCTATTTTAAGGCCAAATTTATCATTATTTTCCTCTACAAATTGGCAACTCCTAATATAAAAGTAAGTGGAAAATATTTAGTGATAACAATTTAAGACAAATATGAAATGACTTTGCTGCAAAGTTACCAATTTGAATGCCGAAATCTGTTTTTAGCTCATCCGGCCCGAAGGGCCCGATGAGCTTATGCCATGGCGTGGCGTCCGTCGTCCGTCCGTCCGTCCGTCCTTCCGTCAGTCCGTCCGTCCGTCCACAGTTTTCAAAATGCTTCTTCTTCGTTATTTTTCAACCGATTTTGATTCTGATTATTTCATAAGATAGGGCTAGGAGGGGGATTTAAAACTTCTACAAAGAATCGTGAAATTCATTATATATGCTAATTTATGCAAATTTATTCGAAATCACAAAAAATGCTTCTTCTTCATTTCTTGACCGATTTTGATTTGGTTTGCTTTATCTGGTAGAGCTAACTTTGGTACACTAAACTTCTACACAGAATTTTGAAAATTTTCTCCATTAATTAATTATGGTAATTTATGCAAATTTATTCTAAAAATCACAAAAAATGCTTCTTCTCCTTCATTTCTCGACCGATTTTGATTTGGTTTGCTTTATCTGGTAGAGCTAACTTTGGTACACTAAACTTCTTCACAGAATTTTGAAATTTTTCCCCATTAATTAATTATGGTAATTTTTTATTTATTTATTTATTTATTTATTTATTTATTTATTTATTTTTATTTATTTTTTATTTTTTTTAAATTTTTTTATTTATTTATTTTTTAAAAATTATTTATTATTATTTTTTTTATTTTTTTTTTTAAATTTATTTATTTATTTATATATTTTTTTTCCCATGTCCCTTCTTGGGCGTCAAATTTATATTTTTTTCACTCTAATTTTTTTTAAATTAATTTTTATGTCCCTTCCAGGGCATCACATTTTTTATTTTTGGACCAGTTGAAAAGTGTACCACATGAAATTTGCGATATTTGATGTTGCGAGATGCCGGATGAGCGCTACGTCATTGACGTTCTGGTTAAAATATCACAATGTGTTGCCAATTTAAGGATTTTCCTAAATTATAGCGATCTACGCAATAATACAAATCATTAACAAATTACTAAAGCAGGTAGAGTAACAACATAGGTCTAAAAAAGTGCAATGTATGCTCTTTATCCTTGTATACTGATCTCTGTATCTTCTTACTGAAGTGTAGGTCTACCAACCCACAAATAATTTTTTCATCCATTATTACTTTGACAATGAATACAAATATGCTTTACCTACAGTCACACTTTCATTTTGATTGGGGAAGCTTTCCTTAGGTTTATATTAATTGATTTTTACTCACATTTTGTTTACCCCTTATAACCACGCCGGGTTATTTTGGCTATATTGCCAGGTGGGAGATCAGGAGGTGAGATCTCAGCCGCCGTTAGATTTTTGTTATTTTTTGAAGAAAAAATATAAAATTAAAAATTTTATTATGCAAATTTATGCAAAAATCCCCTTTTTGTCTTTAAATCACTAAATATTGCTCAATATACGCTAATTTTGTGCATGAATATTCTTTATGACTTAATTAACAGGTTTTCAAAATTTAGAATTGTGACAGCAAAATTTTCCTAATGTATTTCCTTGTTTTTGAAATTTCTTTGTTTTTGAAATTTCTTATGTATTTTTTTGTTATTTTTTTTAACTCATGTTATCTAATGTTTTTTTCAATGGAATAAATTATTGACCATTTTCCAACCATTTTTAGCCCAAAATTAAATTAATGCAGTGATTAGAATGAAAAATAATGAAGGTTTTGTGTATTTCAGCAAAAATTAATTCCATAGGATTTGTACATAAATCACGAAAATAGCGATTTATGGGTCTAAATTCACCACAAAATTGTATGTGCCTTCGGAACAGTATACCCAGATGTCGCAAATTTGGTCTCAAAAGTTGCGCAAGACTTCAATGAAAAAAATCATGCGGCAATACCTGCGCGTGTTGCGGAATTATCACGCTAAACGTCAAGGGGGGGGGGGGGGGGGGGGGGTGCATTCCACCCCCCGGCCTGGTATGGGTTAAAGGGATCTAGTAACTTTGTTCATATAATATAAAAATCTATCAAAGGGTTGATAAAATGTGAATTTCTAATAAGTCCACTGAATGATTTATGAAAATTGAATTCCATGGTAAATGAAAGTCATATGGCTGAAAAATGAGCATAAAATACAATGATAAATCATTACATTACACTTGCTTTGTACATGTTTTCATAATGCGTTTATAGGTATGCGTAAGTGTTGTATGCGTGTATCGATCTGTATGCAAATGTGGGTACATGTATGTGTGCGTTTATGTCATGTGTAATGTGTATGCGTATGTGCATTTAATTAAATATGTGTACAATTATTATTATATATGTGTGTGCAAGTATGTATACATTTGCGCATGTTTGTATGTGATACTTAATGTATGAAAGTCTGCGTATGTGAAAGTATGTATTGATCAGTTTACGTTTGCATGTGTATGCATTTATACATTTGTGTATGTTTGTGTGTGCGTATATTTGTGCGTGTTTGTATGCATGCATTTAAGCATGTCTGTGTATGTTGTGGCTGTGTGAGTGTTTTGCATATAAATACAGTGGAACCTCATTATCACAAAATCTGTTGTAACATAGCAAGGATATTATACATGTCCATCTCCTATGTATGCAATATATCTGATTTAACAAGGTAAAATCATTGGACACGAGGTGTCCATTATAATGAAGTTTCACTGTAATAATATCTGTAATATTATCCTTTCTCAAAACGAATAATAGGCGCATAACGTGTGATTCATGTATGAATACATGTCTATGCGTATGTGACTGTGTGTAGGCATACATGTATGTATGCATATGTGCAGGTAATAGGCCTACTGTATGTGTGTACATGCATATGTGTGTGTAATGTGTATGGAAATGTATATTTATGTAGGTGTGCATTTGTGTCGCTTTTTTATGGGTATGTGCATGCATATGTATGTGTGTGAGTGCATGCATCTGTGTATGTATGTGTATGTTTGCATGTGTATTTATGTATGGGCATGTGCATATATGTATACACTAAAAATCTGCACGTTAAAGGGGTAGTTTAGTTTTGGTATGGCTAAACTTAGTAACCAAACCTGGACAGTAACCTTATAGCCTAAACTAATAGTAAACTCCACCATGCTAAAAAAATATACAAAATTGCAAAATGACTAAGTAAAAAGCATGTTATCATTCAAAAAGGGCCATTTTGAACACAAGAGGGCACTTCTGAAATGTCATCAGTTTTAACCATTTCAATTCAAAATTATGCATGACATGTTTGATTGAAATAATATTTAATTGGAAAAATCATCAACAAATAATTAAAAAACGATTTCGAAGATTTTTGAAAAAGTGCAAGCATTATGTTTTAATTTTTTTTAAAACATCTAATTATTTGGGCCCCAAATAATTATAAGATCAAATGCATTTGTTGATATTTCAGCCATATTGATGATAATGATAATGATACAGGTGGTAGAGGTGGTAGAGGTGATAATGATGATGATGTTGAAGGTATAGTGATAAAAATACCAATAAATAAGATGGTGCTAAAAATGATGATGGTTGTAATAATGATGGTGTGTTGATAATAGTGGTAAGAATGATGTGGTGGTGATGGCAATGATGATACAATATTTAATGACAAAAATGATGATGCAGACATAGTGTTGGTAGTGATGATCATAATGATGATAATGTTAATGGTGGGATATAGCAATTATCAATAATGATGAAGATGAAAATTGATGAAACAACAATAATGATGATGGTGGTGGTAAGATTAAACATGATGAATGATAAATACATTATTGATATGAATAAAAATGAAAATAAAAACAACGATGTGATTGTGCTGGTGATGAGATAATAGTTATTATGTTAATAATGGTAAAAATGATGGTGTAGTGTTAATGATGGTGGTAACAATGATGTTGGTGGTAGTAGTGATGAATGCAATGACCGATCAGAATAAACTGAATTTGAACAAAAGCTGATGATGGCGATAGTGGTAATGATATATAAAAAAAGAAGGTGATGATGATGGCAATGATCAATGATAATAAACATAATGGTTTTGACGACACAGTCAAATGGTGGTTGTGGTGAAGGTGTACATGATAATATGATTATGGTGATCAAAATACATTAATGGTGATAAGAAAAAGTTATTTCAACAAAAAAGCAGGTGCTAATTCTGAAGAAAATAAAGTAAAAGTAATAAATATGGTAAAATGATAACACGATAGTGGTGTAGTAATGATGGGATGATGGATATAATGAATTAATAGTGGTGGTGGTATTGAAGAAGGCAATAATCAATACTGCTGAGGATGAAGATGATAACAATGATGATGATGAAGATGGTAGTAATGGTAGTGGTGGAATTGGTGATGATGATGGCAACCATTACTATCATTTTATAAATAATTGTTTTTAGATTATTATTGATTTTTTATTTTATTTTATTTTTTTACATTTTTTTTTTTAAATTTCATTTTTCAATAATGAGGCGCGGAGCGCCGATTCTAGCTGCCGAGGCGCGAAGCGCCGAGGCAGCTAGTGATGTGATATTTGCCCGAATTTGAGATGACATTTTCCCAAAATAGAACTCTCATCAACCCATCCCTCCCCTCCTAAACCGTGTATGTCAACTCATTTGCAAGCTCCTCCTCAAATAACTACAAGTACACAAACATGATGTTCATTCTGTCGTAGGCATCTCGTGGTGTCATTTTCCGACCTCGAAATGATCACATAATTCAATTTGAGAGTGGGGAGGGTGCGAGAAATTGGATGTTGATTCTCAGCGCATGTTTTCCGTACTACGGAGATCATTCATTAGTAGGAATAAATCGTCAGGTTGAGAGTGAGAAGGGCGTTAAGTCAATTTTTGGCTAAATTGAGTTACGCATACCATCTTGTAGGTCTGAGCCTCCTGTAGGCGATGCAAAATTTTCAGATAATAATAATTCTGCCTTCTTTTGGGAACCATTCAACACAATTTAAAAAGAGAGCTACATTAAACCCCTTCTTAATCAAACAAAATAGTCGCGGTGACGTCCTGATGTTGTCCGGATGAGATCCTACACCGTTTCTATTAAGAAGCTCCAATCGGGGTGAGATTCACCCTAGTCGGGTCAGGGTGATAGCGCGGTAACGTCCGGACAACATCCTGATAAACCGTCCTGACCCACTACTGTTTCTCATCCACATGTCGCTCGGGTAACATCGAGGTGAGGTTTATTTTTCCCAATTAAGAAGGGGTTTAAGTTTCTACATGGCTTTCAAAATTCAAACATGATCATCTCCAAAAGTACCAAAAGTGACTTCAGCGCCCTTCTCTTTCTCAATCTAGATATTATGGTATGGGAGGGAAAGATGGGGAAGGGTTTATTAATAAGATGAAGAAACCATATGGGAACACGATCAAAATTTGTGGAGTACATGTGTCAAACAGACGTTCAAGACACGGCAGATCGCTATACAGCATGGTGTGTGCGTTAGCTACCACATGCCTCTTGACTTGGGGTATACATTTTGCACAATTTGCAGTATGGTCGAGTGCGAAAAACATTTTTTCCTAGCCAGAAAAAACAATAAAAATAGCAGTGCGATACAATTTATAACAGGACTATGGTTAACTGAGAAAATCATGTTACCAAAAATAAAATTCCAAAAAAAAAGAGACATGGTTTCACAATTTACCATATGGTTGAGTAGAAAATTGTGTCACAGTGAAATTATTAAATATTTTATATATAGTACAACACTATTTACAATATTGTTACCCTGACAACAAAACAATACACATGTATATCAGGTCTACATAATTTACCAAGTAAAAGAACAACAACTGCACAATAATACATGCAGGTCAAGTTCATGAAATAGCAGCTCAACGAAAAGTTACAATCATCAAGAGTTTCACATTTTACGGGGCAAATTAATATCCATCCCCAGGCAAATTATCCCTGGTGAATCCCAAATATCATATATGGGGATTGGGGGGGGGGGGGGGGGGGTAAAAGCCTTTCTCCCTCCTCTTCTCTCTCTGTTATTGCTCCTCTAACATGTTCCCTCATCCTGGGCATTAACAAATACGTCAAGTAGCTATAATTTAAGATGTTGCCTAAATATTTATAAACAGCTGACACATATCACATTCACAACCAGCACAAGTTTAACTGGGATTGCTAGATGCTAGTCTTCAATCAAGCATGACTATGAAATGTCCAGAAAAGCCATTGAACTATCATAGAAGAGCCCTAGTAGTAAATTTGCATAAGAGTTCAATGCAAAATAAATTTCAGTGCTATGTTCATACTGAAATGGTTAGTAAGTATCCTCCGCCCCCCCCCCCCCCCCCCCCCAATAAAATGTTTTCTCTTTGAGCCAAAGTATTTGTGCAAAAAATTAATTTACTAAAGCATAGGTCTTGTGACACGATCAAGAACAACTGAGAGCTATGTTTCACCAGTGCCTAGATGCGTCATCTGGTAGGTATTCTATTTAGACATTCAGAACGCGAGATAATCAAAACATTGTATAAAGATTCATTAAATCCTTGAGTCCGTAAAAAGGGTCGGGGATGGCCGAGATACACATTGATGCAAATGTGTCATCTCTTTTCAGGTATTCTTCCACATACATGATTTACAACTTTTAGCAGCTCACATAATTAAAGATCTGTATTAAAAATTGTTCTTTTTATTTGCTTGGATGAACACCTTCCTCTTACACTTATAAGTTTCCACTAATAACAAAACTGTCACATCTATCATTAAAATCATTGAGACTTGTAACAAGGTCAGTCAGGTATGGCCAAGATACACATGTACGCACATTTCTCCAATTGATTCAAATACGTCAAATGCGTCATCTGGTAGGTATTCCCTCCTTCGCGCATGATTTACGACGTTTAGAACTTGAGATAATCACAGATCTGTAAAATTGCCCTTGTTATCGGCTTCGCTGAACAATAGTTTACACAAGTTTACACTCAAAGCATGAACATGTAAACATACTTTTCAATTACCTCTGAATTAAGATGTGGAAAGAGAAGATAATGTAAACAAATAAGTTGAAATACTATTCTTTCTATTAAAAAAAAAGTGTACTACTATTCCATAAGACAGGCTGAAACATGCACTTTATATGAGCAGTCTTGGATGGAGAAAAACATTAAACATTTACACAAAAATGCATGTTTTTATGGCCAAAAAAATAAGTTTATATAAAAAGATTAAAATTAATGCTGTTTTATTTCTTTGTAATATTCATCAATTACTTTGCAACTGCATATACCATGCGTTAAACTTTATTGAACTTACAATATCTAACAGAAAATTTGCTTAACATTTTAATTTTTCTACCAAAATGTCCATCTCACCTACATTAAAAGATGACTAATCTATGATGATGATATAGCGATGAGAATTTTTTTTTATTGATGGTAAAAATCAATTTTTGGTACCAAAGCCCATCGTGATATGACACATTCGAGGTGACACGGCCTTAGGCGGGCGGTCATGACTAAGTGTTGAATAAAGTTGAGTTTCTATTGATTTTTTTAACGAAACCCCACTCAAATATCTAAACATCTCAAATACATGTATGTAGATAGCCAACAACATGTAGATCATGCGAGAGATAGAAACCCAAGTAAAGAATTTACCTTTTGATTGATTTTTATGAAACCTCACTCCAGTATATTATCTAAATATCTCCAATAAAGCCATAAACATGTGGATTTAGACAGGTTTTACCTTAACCATAGACCCTTTTACCCCAAGATTTGTTGAGTCCCTTCCTCTATTGGTGAACAATCTGGAAATGTAACACATTTTCTCTAAGGATTGTTCAGTTTCTTAGAATCTGGATACCTCCCAGTTCCCCCTACTCTACTCCCACAACCCTCATCTTAACCTCTTTCCACTTCTTGAATAATGAAATTCCCATAGGATCAATACATACATGATCAACATGGTTCCCATAGGCAATGGGTTAACACGTTTTCTCCTATATACCCAAATTCCCATATAGATTTGATATATTATCCACAAGGTTCCTATAGGCAATGGGTTAACCTGTTTCCTCCTCTAAACTCAAATTTCTATAGAGTTAATGCATGGTTCACAAGGCTCCCATTGGCAATTGGTTAAGCTCTATAGAAACTAGAAAATCACAGGCAGGCAGTGGTTCAATAAGAACACAAACTTTCAGAAATTGATGAAATTGAAAACAAAATAGATTTAACAAATTATGCCAAATATTTGTATATATACAACACCTTCACAATACATGAATGTAATGTATGTGATGATTGAATTTTCGTATAGAACACATAATATATGAAAAAGTTAGAAATGACTTAATAAAATTACTAATTTGTTAGGCTTCTTTCAACTTGCGATTCGAGAGCTACCTGCAAATGAAGACTAGCTCCCAATCGTACCTGTAAGGCTGTATGTTACAATTTATCAGGGCTATTCAGCCGAGGATTGGACCCGCGGGCAGTTCGATTTATTTCAAGGAGAAGCGTTGTACGGAGGATCGTTCCCCCCCCCCGGCGATTGTATTGTGCGACCGTGATCGTTATCTATTGATGCAAATCGGGACAGAAAATTGTAGGAATGGGTCGAGGCGGTGGAGACTTTGACTGGCATTTTCATCATTGTTGCAATAATTTGATTAGGTTTTCATGTTCATGTTAACGTATACATGTAATACTGCCTATAAAGGGGTACAGATGAGTGGGGGTGGGGCTACGGTGCCCCCCCCCCCCATATAAAATTCAAATGTGGTACATGGTACAAATGGCCTTAAAATGTTCTACCAACACCACATTTCAATTTATCCTATGATGATGAATCTCTTTGAGGAGATCTCTGATGATACAAAAATTTAGGGCTTATAATAATCTGAACCTACATTCAGATTTAGTTGCCCCATGGTCGGGCAAATGATTTCAAACTGAACTTGTCCTCCACCGAGTTTCACTTGCCCAAGCCATTTGGGCAAGTGGAGCTTGTAGAGCCCTGCTGCATAAATAACTATTCAATTTAGATTTGTCCTAGATGATTATAATCTTCTTGAGGTGAGCTCATGATACAAGACATTGAGGGCTATTGATTTGATGGTGATTGACAGGGTTATTTTTACAATTTATTTCTGCCTTCTTTCCCCCGAGGTTGGGTTGGAGTTGAGGTTGGGGTTGGGGTGGGATTTGGGAAGAACAACATCTTTTGGCAACAATTTATCCGTTCTGGTGCTTGAACAAGATACCAATGTTTGTATTGGACAGAAAAGGACATGCTAGGTTGCGCTTTATTTATTTTATTCTTGCCCTAAACTGTATAATATATTTCTGGGGTAGGGAGGGATTTACATCTATGGAGAAACAATTGATCAAATGGTGCATGGTCGGGATATCATTGTTTGTATTTGACAACAACCAAAAACATTAGGTTGTGACATTTAAAAAAAACAATGTATTCTCGCATTACACTAAGATTGGGGTTAGGGTTGGGACTAGATTTGTGGGGAGGGGGGGGGGGGGAAGAAAAACATCTAAGGGGTACCGATTTATCTAATCTAGAGCTAGGTCGACGAGACATCATTGTTTGTACTGGGTATATACAAATCACAAACCAGGGCTACGAACCATCTTCTTAACAAAAGAAAAACATGAAACATTATTAATGTAATATAATTAGCTTGCTCTTCATACCACTATTAGAAAGGTAGGTTTGGGCCTTTGATTAGAATTTGGTAAGAAAAACATAACAGCAACACAGACAAGATATCACTGTTTGTAATGGACAGAGAGAATAACAATGCACTAGCGCTGTTGATCAACTGCTTGGCTACATGCATACATTACAAACAGGAATACATGGCTATTCTGGTGCAATATACACCTAAATAATAGATTCCATTTTCAGTATCCTTTGCTTTACATTCTCATTCTGTAGTTTTTTTTTCTCATGAGATGTCATTAAAGTATTCTAAACCTATTAAACAAACATAGGAAATGCATATGTACATGTACGCAATAATCTTTATGTACATGTATCCAAAAATAAAGTTGTGAACTATCTATACCAGTATACCACTATTTCTACATCTACTGAAGATAAATGAAGGTGAGAAAGGATATGTGACCGGCTATAGCAAAACCCGGCACTTGTCAGTAACAATCAAAATGCAGACTTGCATACCATTAGAAAGGCCTCATCACATTTGATGCTTTGTTCTAACATATTGGTCAATAATTTGCGAAGATATGACTGTTTCAATTCTACAATCATAAGTCTTTTGCACACATTATGTGAACTTAAAATGCCTATTTCTTCCAAATATGAATTACTGACAAGTGCAGGGTTTTGCTATAGCCGGTCACATATTATTAGCTTGCCAACGAATGCCCAATAAACTAAGACGACAAACAATATCTAGAAATTATCCTTCATTTAACAAATTGATTTTAACGTGTGTAGCCCATATTAGCTAATTGCATGTGTTCATGAAACTGGAGTAAGAGGGCTCACTTAAGTACACAGTACACACACACACACACACACACACACACACACACGCACACGTATGTTTAGCAAAACAAACCTTCATACCACTTTACTACTTTCCTCCGTCAACAGGTACACATTGATTGCCCTTGCCTTTCAAAATAGTAATAATCCAGCCCCCCTGCTGAGTCAAAAATTTATCAAAACATCATTACCGATTGTGAAGGGTAAGCCACTTGGTAAAAGATACGAGACTCATTATTGCATGCCAAACCTAGAGATTAACCCACTGTCTGCTTGCAGGAACCCGGTATGGTACATGCCATGTATTTCATAGTTCCAAGGGACTTGTTACAGTACTCAGGAGACAAAGGCTTAATATGAAAAAGATAAAGGTCAGTGCTTTCTCTGTGTTTAGGATAGTATGGCAAATATAAATGTATAAATAGGGCAATTAGTTCAACTTTTAAATAACATATACATTTCATAGGTAATTGTTAGTATCCAATTAAGATCATGAACTTTTGGTAAGACATATATGTACAAATCAAACTGTTATTTTATAATGCAAAGTTTTATTAAATACTCCTTTTTAAAATGAAAATATAACTTGAAAATTTCTGCTTCCAGATTATCTCCCCTTTTCATCTTAAATACATTAATATACTGTACATTCTGAACGTTCCCTCATATAATCACTTCTATTACATCTAAACTTTATTTATACTTGTGAAATTAAATAATGCTCTGTAAAACGATTCTCAGATACATTTCCATTTAACATCATTCACAAGATGAGAATCCCCTGCCCCAATTATTGGGAAGGCGGAGCAGTATCTAATTTCATAAATCTCATCCAGTTTGATCAAATTTGAAAAATTGGAGCAATTCTTGATCCAATTACAATATACACGGTAGAAAATGACTTCAACGTTTTGAGATTGGTTCACGATTCCAGTGGCACATCCTATGCATACCAATACAGAATCTTGAACCATTACCAATAGTCACTATATCATATGATGTCAGAACATAAATACATATCAGTATTAAACATAATCATACATTACACCAAGCCTCCACACTTAAACCTTTCTTTCTACTTGGAAAGGAAAATCAAGGATGTTCAAATTGTACTTGCCCAAACAGAAAATTTGACTTGCCCATAAAAAACAATGTGAAAAAAAATGATGTATCAATTCGGCTAGGTACTGCAGCTCAATCTGCTTGTTAAATATTGCTCTTGTTTCTAGAGAAATTGACACATTTAGGATGATAACATTTTCTTTCATTAATTTTACTTGCCCCGGACATTAGGGCAAGTACTAGTGATTACCCTGATTACCCGATCCTGTATTCTGTTCTTAAAATAATGCGTTGATGGTTTGTAAGCGTTTGCATGAGGTTTAAGTGCATTTGTACCGTTCCAAATCTCTCTGCTAAATTGACCCATTTCTATAATGTGATTATCTCAGATCTCATTTGCTAATTCCAAACCCAGAGCGATGAGATTCATGAATACAAAAGCATACATGATATTAGCTCAGATGCTACAACAATGGACAATTCTTTTCACAAACGGGAATTCTTCTTCTTGGGTACATGCTTCTATGATACATGCTTTTATTCTAATGTAATCAACTCTGACTCAATACAATCTAATTTTGTTTTCTGCCATTCTGCCATACTTTGGTAAAAGGGAGCAAGTTATATTATGTAAACTGCATAACTTGCTTCCTTTTGCCAAAGTACGGCAGCATTGTCATGCTCATTTTTTGCTTCAAGTTATGTGTGTGTGACTAACTCTCTACATGTATTATAGACCATACCCTGCAAACATACAAAAGGACACATACAAGTACAAACAAACACATATATCATACATGTACATACAAAGCCACGTACATCCACTATAAGCATACACATGGACATTCCCTATCATACATTGTACATGGATTTATAGTAATTGTGCATCAAAAATATTGTTTTTACTAAAAATGATCAATTGAACTAACAGGCTCTCTGTCATGGAACAAGTCATACTCAAATAGCAATTCTACATCCTCTATATTTCTGTTTCATTCCCCATCTATACTCAAAATTAGATTGCACCACTCTAGTCATGCATATCATACGCAGCAATTAGTCATTCTTCTATTGTTGTAATTTTCTTTGATTATCTCTTTTCTGATATTTTCAGGGGGCTCATTAATTCTTTAAGGTGTTCTCACATATAACCGGATATCCTAAACGGATACCCGACAGATAGAAAATTTGCAAAATCAAATTATCCTGTGGTGAAAGCCGTCTCCATTGCTTCATGCACAAAACATTCCACCATATAGAACAATGTACATCGCCTGACACGGAATGCATTTGCTGAACAAGAAATGGTCAAGAAACGCTTGCGAAAGGAGACGAATGGACTGACAATTTGGCTCTCTGTCGGGCGTCCGTTAACGCTATCCACCGATATGTGACGAGGGCTTTAGTGTACTCTCATATGCTCAGTCATGCAATATATGATTTCTCCATGGATGCTCTAACCAAGAGCTGACCTTCCATATTCCATTCATATTTGACCCAATTTCTCAACATCTCCCTAGAAAGAGCTCTACATAATTGCATGTTGTTCATTTTACTCTTTGATCTTCCAAATCATCATCAACACTCGATCACTTGCTACTTTTTGTTTCATCTTTTGTTTCCCCTTTTCCACGGTATCTTTTGTTTCCCTTTTTCCATGGTATCTTTTTTTTTAAATTCCAACTTCCACGACCTTATACATTTCATTCATATTCGACCCATTTTGTCTTCATCTCCCTACAGAGAGCTCTACGAAATTGTAAATATCTCTTTCATCTTTCCCTATTTAACCAACTATTGTTGTACTTTTTTGGTCATCATTTTCACCCTTTCCCTTTAAAATCCATCTTATTTCTTGTTTTTCCTTCTTTTTGTTTCCCATTCCCATCTTGACTACTCTTGACTTATTTTGTTCTCTTAGAACTTAAGACATTTCATATTTCATTCATATTTGACCCAATTTTAGGAGATCTCTCTAAAGAATTGAATGTACATTTACATAGTAGCTCTTTGATCTCAGAACTCCCCTACCAATCAACTATGACTACCACCTCTATTTGCCCTTTTTTGGTCCTTATTTCCATATTTACCTCTTTTATTGGACATTTCATACTCTACTACCACCTCCATTCCTGTCGTTCTATATTCCCACCATGAAAGGTATTTTTCTTTATTATTTCTATCTCCTTTTTTTTCCTGAATTATATTGTAATGTCTCTATGAATGTCTCTATTTACCTGATATATTGAGTCACACATGATTTGCTTTCTGTACAAATAACACCCTACTTCCTGTCTCACAACCTTCCTACCAAGAACCAAAATCGGGGGGGGGGGGGGGGGGAACCCAAGTTCACTCTCCCACTAGGCTTTAGGTTAAGGCTTGCAGATATTATTTGAAATAGGGGGAATGGAAGCTTCTAGCCTTACATATTAGACTGAACGGGTGTGGACCAAGCGAGCATAAGCCGATCGATCGAGAGGGGGTTAAGGAAAATCAAACTATTCAGACTGGCCAACTGGTGACTGATGAATATCACATTTCATCCAGGGGAAAGCTTCCTGCTGGCTGCTATAGCTTGAAGGAGGAGTGAAAGGCTGGCTATACACAGTCGATGAGTAATACATGGGCAGGGGTGTTTAAAGGATTGTTGACACACCGGACCCCCAATGTTTTTCCTCTCCTCCTTCACCAGCACCACTACTACCACAAGTAACCTCCCTGCTGGGTCCTTGCTTGAAACTGGAGTGAATATGGTGAAAAAGCTAGAACATTGAGATGAGTAATTTCAAAATTGTTCAGATATCAACCCCAAGTGATCATCACCTTATTTGTTCTACTCTTCTCTACCAACACCACAACTACGAAGAAAACTCATCCCTTTTGGATTCTTGCTTGAAGGAGTAGTGAAATGCTAAATACAGGAGACCCTCTCCTTGCTCTAAACCCCCAAGATTCATCACAACATTGAGCTTCCCTCCTCTGCCAAGACCACAAGTTCTACCATCAGTATCCCCCTCCCCTTGCTTGCTCCTTGCTAGAAGCAGGAGTGAAAAGGCTAAATACAACGGGATGAGTAAAATGTGGATGTTTAAAGGATTGTTGACACATCAATCCCCTAATGTTCATCACAAAATTTGTCTAGCCTCCTCTACCAAAAACCACAACTACCACTACCTGCTGGCTCATAGCTAAAAGCAGGAGTGATGAGGATAAATACAGCAGGATGAGTAATATATTGGATGTTTAAAAGGCTTGTTTGCTGTCCAACCAAGCCAGGAGAAACTCCTTGCTCCAAGTCTAACTCCCCCAAGACTCATCACAATATTTGTATTACCCCTCCTCTACCAATACCACAACTATACCGCAGATTTTCAAGACTGCATTAACCTTTTTGGGACTAAAATATATAGGTTTGTGTCTATGGAGATTACATGCTACATACAAAAATCAATCAGTCTTGATTGGGTTAACATTACTATATGGAATATGGTTTTAATTTGGTGAAATACACATTCTTCAAAGACTCTAACCCAATTTTTCTTGGGGCATTATCCAGAATGGGTAAAAACATCATGTGCATGACAAATATTTGCTTTCTGGTCATTATGTTTATTATCATTCCACTGTGAATTCTCAAAAATCCACAAAATTAATATAATTTCGGCAAATGAAAACATCCTGGAGAAAATTGCATCACGCATCGTTGTTTACATAGAGTATGCAAATACTTGAGAATAGAGGAGGGTTGTTCCACTAGAGAAATCAACATTTTAAAGTTTTTACTCATTTATTATGGGGCCCTGCTTAACCATGTATAATTGTTTACACAATGTACATGAAAATACTTTAAATTGTGGTAGAGATGTTACACTTGAATCACCAAAAACATAAGAATAAATCATTCATTCACTCAGTTCGATCATGTAACCCCTTGAAAACAACTTGCAAAGGTTTCCTTAGGGATCTATGGGGAACATGAAATACACAAATAGAAGAGCAGGTATTAATGAAGACCAAAGATGTACGATGTACAAAGTACGATGGGATGATTTCATTTTGGATTTTTAATACAAAATTAATTGCTAGTGATGATTTTAACTGAATAATTGCTGCTTATTGGAAAAATTAAATAAATGATCAAATAAAATCATGTTATCTACATTCACCAACCCAAATTCCAAGGATTAACAAATTTAATTCCAGCCTACTTAAACATTTTTTTTGGTGATAACCACTTGGTACATAACGCTTGGAATTTGTGGTTGTTCTATCCTAGCGTGGGGCCCTGCTTACACAGACAACAAACAGCAGTCTCAGCAGTCTCCAAAAACCATCTTGGCTTGTGACGAAAAAAACATGTGCGCATGTAGCCGTGGCTCACCCATTTTAATGCGATGACATCATTTAGGATTTATGAGGGCGTGAAAACATACATTAAATACCTAAATGATATAGATACATTGGTGATTGTTATTGGTAACATATATGCAGCATTTAAAACTGAATCTAATCTAATGCACACTAATGTACAGCATTATACAGGTTTATAGTTTTATTTTCATGCCATAACATCATCTGATATTAAAGAGAATCCAAACATGTGGGGCAATTCCAAGCAAACGCCGTGACGGTCAGAGGGTGTTTCTCACAATGAAAGTCCAAATAACTCATAAAATCTAAATATCTAGAACCAACTTTTGATATGCATCTGTAACCACTATCCTACCAATAATTTACAATAGGCAAGAAAACCAAAATTCCCAATAAATTATTAATTATGAATATCAATATCTGCCGTAACACCGTGACGGCAAAAAGACATGGGTTTCTTACATGCTAAGAAACTAAGTAAACTCTGTGAACTACAGGAACATTTTGCACTTTTGTCACATTGATTCTTTGTACTAGACATCAAGCTAGAACATCCAAATAAAAATGTAGAAAAAATCCAATGCTCATAGTAAATATGATATCATAAATGTATCTATGCACTGTAACGCCGTGACTGTAACGCCGTGACCTCTCAATTGTACATGTTATATATATGGGAGATATTAAAGAGATGAATAATATGATATAATTTTAATGTAGTGATCCAGAATCAATAAAGAACTAGATGAATGGGTGATATAACCAAGATGCTATTAAATGATCATCCGCATGACACAAATTTGCAGCACAGCGCCCTCTATTGATCAAAAAATCTTTTAGGACATAATTGAAATGCTTATCTATTTCAGAAGTTAGTTAATGGAACCATCAAATATTAAAACCAAAATACATACTTAAATGTAACAATGAAATATGAGACCTTTGACATCTGACCTTTGACCTTGTTTCTCAAAATAACATACAAATGTTTAATTTTTGGTCTGCACAGTGCATATTTGCAAGTGATTTGTTTCATGTAACATGATTTCAGAGTTAGTAAATGTTTGTTTTTGAATTGGTAATTATCCGAGTGACCTTTGACCTGTGCCCCAAACAGTTTCAGAAAATTGTCTTTTACCTACAGTACTCTTTCTAACATTGATTCTGGAACTTAATTGTGAGAACAAAAAACAACAACAATATTTTGACCTGTTGACCTATGACCTCCCATGACCCCATTCCCTAATCAGGTCATATACTTCACTGGACGCATACGAGTATTATTATCATGTAATCCTTCAAGGATTCTCAAACTATCTTGATAATAATATAATTTGTGCATATTTGTTAGCTATGTGACCTTTGACCTTTGACCTCATGGACCAAAATCATATCCAATAATCCGTACCTCTAAATACATGGATTGTACAAAGTTTGAACGAAATCCATCCAACGATTCTTGAGATATTGCAAAAAAAAGAACACTGATGTACAGATGCACATACAGACAGACGGACATACAACCCATACACATACATGACTCAGGTAACTTTGAGATGGAAACATTATCAACTCACCCTATTCATATAATTATAGCATGAGCAATGCCCAAGCATACCTACAAAAAATATCTTGCACTATTTGATTATGTCTACTGTGTTATGTCAATGGGAATCCAGTAGGTAGTGTCACGGCGTTACACAAAACGTAACGCCGTGACCAAATTGATATTGATTATATTAATAAGTGGTAAAAGATAATGCTGCTATTCAGCATGCATATTATAGCCCTATGGGCTAATACAGAGAAAACAAAAAATTATTTCATTCCCATTCATATTTTTCCAGAAATATTAAAAATATATGTTTTTAGTGTAACGCCGTGACATATTAATGATTGTAAATGAGACAGTCACTGAAGCGGAACGAAGAGCGAAAATGACGAAATTGATATTTATCTGAAAAATTGAAGCAATGATCCTATCAACACTGAAATAAAATTTTATGAAAACTCCTTTTCGCAGTTCTTTTATGCTTAATATTTAATTGAATGTTTTGTGAAAATAACTGAAAATTAATTTATGCAATATATTAACAATAAAATAATAGTTTACAATTTTTTTTTTCAAAAACAAAATACATTTTTGGAAAGTTCAATCTTTTAGCTTTCATTTGATACCAAATTTGTTATGGTACAACGAATTTGAAAAATCAGTGGTTATGTCAATGTTTGCTTGGAATTGCCCTGTGGTCAACAAAGACAGAATAGAAATTTAGATGTTACATGTACATACAGTTATTGTTATTATACATAATTATATACGGTTATGTGTATACATAATGTAACAATAACCATATGTACATTACATGTATCATCTGATTGTGAGGATGTGCAACATTACACATGCCTATGAACGGAAGAAAACATGCTCGATTAATAGAATACCTTATTTTGATGCAATGATATTATTTCATATCATTTACTGCACAAGAGAGAACCCGTGTCAACCTATATGGATGGGGTGGGGGTGGGGGGGTGTGGGGTGGATGGGTGTGACAAGGGGATAGAATCTCCATGAGGGGGGCAGGAATCGCAGGATATTGAAGAAAAAAGTGAAATTCATGGGCAGGGTAAAATCACGCAATCGTGCAAGCATCGGCAAAAATGCAATGTTTGGGGCTCAGTACATAGACTTCCATTAATATATTTGACCATCAAAAAATGACATCATGCAGTTCAGCAATGTAAATAATGACTTGGCAACTACATTTCCAATGTAGTGCTGTTTAAGTATAAAGTTGATTCCAGTACTTGTAACATTCTCCAGTTCATGCATCTGATATTAGCCCGTTCAATTAAGACTGTCCTGAAAATACTTGGCCTTGGTTCTAGCTCACACCACAAAACGACCATTATGTCGCTGTTGTAGTTTCTCTTTTATTAGCTAAAATAGTCAAATTTTGTTCAAAATATGAGATTTAGGATTTTGGTATTTCCTAAATGAGCATACCTTTATCTACCTTCTGTGAAATTTTGAGCATCTGAAATCATGTTTGAATTTGTTTTCCCATCTACTTCATGTGATCTTATTATTTTCTCCCTTATTTTAAAAATGCTTCAGCCATATTCCAAATCTTTGGCGTTCATTTTGAGAGGGTTTGTTTAGTCCAAATCTGACAAAGTATATATACTTATTTAAGGTAATGACTTCTATTTTCATTATATATGAAAATCAGCACAATCAGTTTTCCCGACTTATTGGTCGTTTTGTGGTGTAAGGTCACATATGGAGATTAATTGCTATCTAGCAAATCCACTCGGTCCTGGATGGGTTAATGTCAATTAATAGTAATCTGGAGTAACTTGAGAATACTCGACTTCTCGTGATCTCTTCCATTCCAAGAACTGAGACAGAATCACACAACAAATATTTGCCACACTGGAAGGACTATGAGCAAATGAAATTAAAAAACCCTTCAAGATGTTTTCTTTGCTAAACTCTTTTGGTAATTTCTTTCTTTAATGAGCTGAAGAATCTTTTCATTTATGTTAGTTGATTCCTTCTTTTGCATTTGTCTGTTCAGGGGGGCTGGTTTATCAAATTCATGTTCATGAGTAATCGTGTTAATATCATTCTCAGATTGTTCACATTCTCTAGCACCATTAGTTTCTTCATTATCACCACATTGGATTGCAGGATCATTTTCTGTAGAATTTTCTCTTAGTCCTGTTGGCTCAGGACAACACCTTTCCACCCAGGTACAATATACAAGGTAATGATCACTTAAAGATATTGGTAATACATCTACCATGTCTATTTTGTCTTTTACATTTGTAAAAATTAAATCAATTGTTGAAGAGGTCTTAATGGACTCTCTAGTAGCATCATTGACAACTTGTGTACATAGCCAAAACTATTGGTAATGTCAAGCAAACGTTTGGTTGGCCTTGGGTTTTTGCTCAGGCATTACATTGCAATTCATATCACCAATGAGTATACAATCATATCCAATATCTTTGATGTTTTTAAGCACAGATTCAAATAAATGAAATGTGTTCAAACCAGAATTAGGTGGTCTATACCAAGTAACAATGAAGAACGGCTTTGCATTTGTACCTTTCATCTCAATAGTCAGCATTTCTAAACCATCATTCATTAAATCATGTCTTATGATAAAATCAAGATCATCTTTGATGTACACTGCAACACCTCCTTCCGCTCTGTTTTTATCTTTATAACCATCACATGCTACTTCACTAGCGGCAAAGCTACTTTATTAGCAAGAACACGAACATATATTATTGTATCTATTTTAATACAAGCGGAACAAATTATGGATCATAATGAAATATGGGGGGATAACTGAATAACTTTGCGTGGATACTAAACCATCATGATTTTGTTATACATTGGTCCGATGTATCGTTGGACGGGGCCCCGACGGGTTGTGGGGTGGGATTGAATCGCCCGAGTCTATTTTGTCTTACTATTTAAATGATGACTGTGGGATATTTAGTAAAGTTTTAAAGTGTTGTTATGTCATCATCGTCTTTCTCTTTCAAAAACCCGCGGATTTCCGCGGGTACAGCTAGTGTATATTCATTAGCAATTCTCATTGACTGACTCTTTACAGTCATAAATTGAAACCCTGCACGGGTAGATAGACTATTTGTTACACTTTTACCAGGCTCAGCCATAGTTTAAGATAGTTAATTACTTTGAAGTGAGCAATGAGTTATTACTAGATCCTTGTTAATAGTGGTAAGTAAAACAACTGTATTCGATGCAACACAAATATAAACAAAAAACTGTATTCAATGCAAAACTGCAGTTCTAACGGTTATACAGAGCAAGATTTCAACTACATTAGACGTGTGTGTTCTACTGGAGACAAACTTAACTACATGTAATTCAGCAGGAGGGAGGCTGTATTTATACACATTGAGTGGTTCCATATAGGCTATCGACATGCGGCAACACGCACCAATAGTATTGCAGGAAAAACACTTCATTTTTATGCCATAATATAAAATTACCCCTATTTTATTGATATCTTTGTCAGCTATTTGCTATGTCACAACATATTTCATTCTTCTTTCAACACTCTTGTTTCGATCTGCACTGGTTGATTCATAGTTCGATTATTGTTTCACTATAAGTAGTACAATAATGTAGTATACTATGATACTCTGTAATATGGTCTTTGTCATCTATTTGCTATGTCACAACATATCTCATTCTTCTTTCAACACTCTTGTGCAACGATATCCATAAATGGCTACTGTACAGGCCTACCGTTTCTTTGCTTTTTTACGTATTTCAGATGTGACCTTATTACGCAAAGATGTATATTTCTTCCAATCATCAGGTGAAGATGTTTTCCTTGCTTAACTCTTTTGGTAATTTCTTTCTTTAATGAGCTGAAGAATCTTTTCATTTATGTTAGTTGATTCCTTCTTTTGCATTTGTCTGTTCAGGGGGGCTGGTTTATCAAATTCATGTTCACGAGTAATCGTGTTAATATCATTCTCAGATTGTTCACATTCTCTAGCACCATTGGTTTCTTCATTATCACCACATTGGATTGCAGGATCATTTTCTGTCAAATTTTCCATTAGTCCTGTAGGCTCAGGACAACACCTTTCCACCCAGGTACAATATACAAGGTAATGATCACTTAAAGATATTGGGAATACACCTACCATGTCTATTTTGTCTTTTACATTTGTAAATATTAAATCAATTGTTGAAGAGGTCTTAATCGACTCTCTAGTAGCATCATTGACAACTTGTGTATAGCCAAAACTATTGGTAATGTCAAGCAAACGTTTGGTTTGCCATGGTTTTTGCTCAGGCATTACATTGCAATTCATATCACCAATGAGTATACAATCATATCCAATATCTTTGATGTTTTCAAGCACAGATTTAAATAAATTACATGTGTTCGAATCAGAATTAGGTGGTCTATACCAAGTAACAATGAAGAACGGATTTGCATTGGTACGTTTTATCTCAATAGTCAGCATTTCTAAACCTTTTACAGTTAGATCAGTTCTTTCCTCAACATCAAGATCATCTTTAATGTATACTGCAACACCTCCGCCTGCTCTATTCCTATCCTTACGTATACATTTATAACCATCGCATGCTACTTCACTATCGGCGATTAAATCGCACAGATGCGTTTCACTTAACGTGAACACATCAATATCTGATTTACCAATCCACAAACAGAGTTCATCGATATTCTTTGTCAAAGAAGCACAATTTAAATGCGCAATCTTGATTCCAACAGCATCGTGAAGCTGTTGTGTTTGTTTGTCAAGTATTGCTGCATATCTATTGGTTTCTTCTATATAGGCTCTGTTATTAGCAATATCATTGACTGACTCTTTACAGTCATCTAACTGAAACCCTGCACGGGCAGATAGACTATTTGCTACACTTTTACCAGGCCCAGCCATAGTTTAAGATACTTAATTACTTTGATGTGAGCAATGAGTTACTACTAGATCCTTGATAATAGTGTAACACTCTACTATGTATGTTAGAAGAAGAGATAATGAAGACTCGTAGTAGTCCAGTATAATTACAGTTCGATATGATTTTATTAATCAGTCGCTCACATATACAAAGTATGAAGACGATGGAGAAATATAACAAAGTAGAATAACTGGCTGATCAAGTAGTAAAGTATATCAAATATATAACTGGCTACTCTGCTGGTTCCAATACATAAGAGTATGGCCAGAGCAGCATAAAAGCTGGAGATGTCACCTCGAGGAGGTACCGGGGAGAAGTCTTAATATTATAATAATGTTTAAGTCTTAATATTAGAAGTCTTAATATTAGAAGTCTTAATATTAGAAGTCTTAATATTAGAAGTCTTAATATTAGAAGTCTTAATATTAGAAGTCTTAATATTAGAATAATGTTTAACTTATATAGGGGAATATGGGGAACAGAGTCAAGTTTAATCTATAGAATACAAGAGCATACAATAAGAGGGTTTCTTAGAAGTCGTGTACATAAATCAGGCTTTTGGCTAAACAGGAAGAGATATAGATTTATGCAGGTACTATTAGACAACAGGATCAGACCATGACAAAGGGCCTGAGTTGGACAGGGTGTTTCACACCTCTGTGATAATTGGAAGTGTGTACTTTGCCTAACACAAATTCATGTCAACATCATATATTTAGTGGAATGGTCTAACTTGCAACCAAGTTCATTTAGGGTTAAAATTATATATTACAATAGTGGTAAGTAAAACAACTGTATTGGGTGCAAAACTGCAGTTCTAAAGGCTATACAGAGCAAGATTCCCAACTACAATAGACGTGTGTGTTCTACTAGCGACACAAACGTCACTAATTCAGCGGGAGGGAGGCTGTATTTATACACATCGAGTATATGCTTTAAAATGCTTTAAAATTTTTTTTTTTTTTAATGCTTTGAAATAAAAATGTTTTAAAATGCTTTTAAATAAAAATGCTTTAAAGGGACAGGTCCACTTTTACAAAACGTCTGAACAGCTTTCAGTTGACGGATGGGGATCAATGTATCACGCAAACAAAAAATCAGAGCGAACAGCCCTCTAATTTGGATTCTACGAATGAAAAACGAATGTGTCCCTCCATTTAAACTATATATCGGTCAATTAAGGAGTTCAACTGATTTAGCATAATATTACAACAATATAGTACTAATTCTCGTAAAGGTATTGTGAAGCCGACATTTGTTAACGTATGTCACGGAAAAAGATCTCAAAAAGAAAGAATATATAATTACATGTAGTCAGTTTAAGCGATGTTTGGGTATTTTGCTTGGTAAACGCTCACACATTAGTACTTATGCGCGGGTCACGTAGCTAGCGCGGGTCACGTAGGGGTCATGCATACCGATCTGGCACCCCGTGAAATCTATGTACGAACTTACTCACCGGCCGAAAATACGTATGTACCTAATTAACCGACGTCCCTCAGTTTATTCAGTTTTAGGTCTATAACTCCACGAAAAAGAGATTTCAAGCCCTAATTTTTTCAGGCATGCTATTAAATGACATTTCCTTTCATATAAGACAATAACCTCGCAACTTTTGAATTTTGGCTTGCAAAAGTGGATCTCTCCCTTTAAGGTCTTACATACATGTACATACATAAATGTATGTATACAAGTATGATGGTGTAACATTTTCACATCTGCATCGGATTACACTGTTTACATACTGTATTACATACTGTTGGGTTGTCAATCAAAACATTCACCATGTGAGCCAAGCTATTTATTGATGTGTCAACACACGACGCCGTGTTAATACATTCCACTAGCATCACATCATGGCCCTAATTTACTTCATTGATACTATACAACTTAACTCATAGACTGGTGCAAATTCGCGACAAACAATAAATAGACAATTCTCATTGACTTGCTATATCCCTGACAAGCTAGGAGTTAATAATATTCTCAATTCAGTCCTTTCGACTGAAGAAGACATTGATAAATCAGACAGATATAATGTTGTGCACAAACAAGCCATTTAATAAAGAAATAAATCAGCCTCAAACCAAGACTAATGGCTGATGGAGATACAGAAAATAAGACAAGATATTTTAGATGTAGGCATGTGGCTTATCTGTTGTCACTATCTAGACTACATCTATACATTATCACAGGCCTATGAAACTCGTAAAAAATGTAATATATCCCATAGCACGTAACCATGCCATTAAATAAAGAAAACAAATCAGAAAATCAGGCAAAACATAATTATTAGCATGCTGCTTATCTTTTGTCACTATGGACTATGCAATTATATACTAAATTCATGAAAATTAGCATTTTGAAGCACACAAACATGCCATCAAATAAAGAAATAAATCAGCCTTAAACCAAGACTAACATCAGTAGAAGATACAGAAAATCAGGAGGAGATTTATACATGTAGTCCCCATGGCTTATCTGTTGTCACTATACACTACGCCTCAACGTAGGCCTATTAAATCCCTGGCACGTGTGAGCGACTGCAATATGACTGAAATAATAAATACAAAATTGCAGAGATGGAGTCGAGAAGATGCTACGCAGATGATTTTATTTTTCATCCCTAGATCTATAAGTAATTTGTTTCTTTTCTCTCTCTCTCTTACATTTTTTTAAAACGTTCATTCTTCTTCCTGTTTCTCCTTATTTTTCTCAATTTTTGTTCACCCTTGTTTCTTCCAACTCTCTGTTATCCTTTTATTTGTTTTCTTTCTAGTAATTTCATATTGCACAATTAATGCAGTCAAAAGATGGGGTACAGATGACATACTAGATGTTTCTCTTTTTCTCTCTATGACTCTCTCTTCTTTTACCATCAAGAAATCTTAACTCATACAATTTCACAAGGAAGAGAAATATGGAAAAACTACTTTGGCAAATAGGGCAAGGTCTTTATTGTGGTGTATATTTAAAGCAAGCCTTTTATAGACATGGATACCCAGCATATCATCATCATGTAGACCAATAAACATGTTTGTTTGCCCATGAACCTTCATGGTTTGACCATGCAGGATGGTCAGTAGGGGCTGAATAGTAGTAGTGTGCCCTGGTTTTTAATCACGAGCAATAAATCCAAGTCTCAACGTCACTGCCATTAAAGAAGGAGGGGGGGGGGGGGGGGAGAGGGGGGGGGGGAGGGCTTCCTTACACCCATGCTATATGGCTAACATATTGTAGTATTTACCACACTCTACTATTGTTATTGAAACAGTGTGTCACCTAACTGATTATTGTACACATCCCCAAAGTCCTCTTTGTTTCATTTTTGTTGTTGTACTAATGAGAATGGAATCAATTACCCTCAGATATTCGGAATAGTGGCACCGTGGACACATTTAAGGACAGGTTGAAATCTCATTTGTTTCAAACAGCATTTAAGTAGACTTTCTTTCTTCCCTCCATTCTTGTTTGTTTCATTATTATCTTTTTCAATGCGCTTTGAGCACCTTATTAGGTGGATATTGCACAATATAAATATTCAATATTATCATTATCATTCTTAATGAGCAAAGAAAATGGGCTTTCCAGCGAAGCCCATTATTCTTTGCTCATCTTCATTAAGTTAATCTAGCCTGCAAAATAGCAACACAAATTGCATTTAACTCTTAAATGGGGGTTCTTTTTATGGGGGTCTTTTAAGCATTTCAGGGGGCTGATTCGCAAGTGAGCCCTCATGTATTTTTTCGCTGCCTTCAATGCTCCTCTCCAAGCAGAATAAATTAGTCTAAGT
>JBAMJV010001741.1:0-34061 GCA_037951105.1 Echinarachnius parma
TATATAACCCTTCAGAACGCCATATCATAAGCAATAAAAACGAATATACCCATACAATTATATTGAAACAAATGGCAATTTTTCGCTGTTAAATGGCTAAAATTTTCAAGCTCGCTCCGCTCGCTCACATACATATTTCGGTTACAGTCCGTTATTTCGAAGGTTCGTTATTCCGAAGGTTCGTTGATCCGAAAATAAAATCGGGTTCGTTATTCCCAAGGTTCGTTATTCCGAAGGTTCGTTGATCCGAAAATAAAATCGGGTTCGTTATTCCCAAGGTTCGTTATTCCGAAGGTTCGTTGATCCGAAAAATAAAATCGGGTTCGTTATTCAGAAGGTTCGTTATTCCGAAGGTTCGTTATTCCGAAGGTTCGTTATTCCGAAGGTTCGTTGATCCGAAAATAAAATCGGGTTCGTTATTCCGAAGGTTCGTTAGTCCTAAAATGAAATAGGGTTCGTTAATCCGAAAATTAAATAATTACGACGTAGACAAGAATTGAGTTGATTTGATTTTGAGCAGTGTGGACTTAGGAAAGGGGATCAATCTTACTCTAATTGCCGTGGCTGCATGGGGGTGGGGGAGAAGGGGAGGGGGGCAAAGATTGGCTTTACAATTCTAGTCAAATTGTATTTTATTTTTCTTTGTAAAACAGTGCAATAAGAATGAGATATATATATTTATATCTTTCTCATGTAAAAAAAACATGAAATAAAACCAAAATCAATTTGATATAATTATAATTATGTCATGAAGTTAGATTTTGCTGCTTGATATCAGTCCAAAATCACATTTTATCTGTCTGAATTGTATGCATGCATGTTTATGCTTTATTAATGATTTAAATTGATTTGGGAGGGGGGCCATGACACCTCCCCCCCCCCCCCCCCCCCCCCCCACTACGCCAGTGCACACACACACACACACACACACACACACACACACACACTTTTTGTTTATAATTTTTATTTCTCCAAATTATTATAACATTTACAATAGAATAACACATTAAATAATACAAGTTTACAAATCCCTCCCACCGCCCCTTCCCCCACCCCCTTGCACACACATCCTCCCCCCACCCCCCAAACAAAATCGCGTACGGGGGTTCAAAAAAAAATCGCCGCCTCGCGGCTCGTGGACGAAAGTGAAAAAAAGTTGAAAAAATCGCTTACGGGGGTTTAAAATAGCAAAAAAAAGTCGCCGCTTCGCGGATCGTGGACGAAAGTGAAAGAAAGGTGTAAAAATTCCCTTACGGGGGTTCAAAATAGCAAAACAAATTCGCGGCTCGTCGACGAAAGTGAAAAAAAGGTGAAACAAAATCACTTATGGGGGATAAAATAGCCAAAAAAAGTCGCCGCTTCGCGGCTCGTCGACAAAAGTGAAAGAAGGAGGAAACAATTCTCTTACGGGGGTTCAAAATAGCAAAAAAAAAGTCGCCGCTTCGCGGGTCGTGGACGAAAGTAAAAAAAGGTGCAAAAATCGCTAACGGGGGTTCAAAATAGTGGGGTTCATTGCTCTGCAATGATTTCCTTAATCAAGTAATATCAAATTTCCTTCCAAGGTAAGCACCAGATTGCATTATTTCGAGTCCAAATTTGCAAAAGCTCCCTAGCGTGGGAGGGGGGGACACCCCCTTCCCACACCCACCCCCCGTGCGGTGCTCCGCTCCCTCGCAGTTGTGCCACACCCCCAATCCGTTGACCGTATACGTACCACTTTAAAATGCCTTCCAACGGGCCTGTATAATATACGTTATATCTCAGCACCCCCGGTGAAAAAAATCGTCCCCAGGGCCCTGGCTTGCTACCTGGGATAGCGCACGTTCCGTCTTTCGACGCTCGCGGCGCATCACTATTATTACCCAGGTCATCGGATACATACTGCACTCAATCAAGCACACAAAGTGCACATTCTCCACTCCCTGGGGAGCATTCCAGCTAGGCAACCTCGTAGGTGCACACAGTGCTAAGTAACTCATTTTCCATCCTTCCGGGTAATTGATGTTTAATGAAAAATCACAGCTGTAAGAGTATTCTTCATTCAATTACATTAATTTGATGATCTAAAATGAAATACTAAACCTACTAAACAATATTAGAGGGGTAGCCCAAGCCAAAAATTGCGTTTAGGGGCGTTGGGGGCGGGGGCGCTGTACCGGAGCCCCCAAAAAATCACAGATGTAATTATCCTTCATTCAATTACATTTTGATGATCTAAAATGAAAATTTTAATTAACCGACGTCCCTCAGTTTATTCAGCAGTTTTTAGGTCTATAACTCCACGAAAAAGAGATTTCAAGCCCTAATTTGTTCAGCGTGCTATTAAATGACATTTCATTTCATATAAGACAATAACCTCGCAACTTTGAATTTTGGCTTGCAAAAGTAGATCTCTCCCTTTAAAAGAAACCAAACTCAACTTTCAGAAGAAAAAAAAGTTCCAAACTTACCAGTGACGAAGCCAGGAGATTTTCAGTTGGGAGGGGGAGGAGGGGAGGGGATCAGAAGGGAGGCATATTATTTTATGAGGGGTGCGGGTGTTCACCTGACAAGCAAAACAAGTCTTCCTCCTTTTATGCTGCAGAAAATGATTATGCATTATTTAAAATTGTATGGTGTAGGGATGGGCGTTTATCTGTCATTGATACCCTATTCATCAGGGGGATGATATATTCATTCACCCCCCCCCCCCCCCCCAACCACCTGATGAATAGGTATTACGTAAGTATCGACGCCCCGGGGAGGGTACTCGTGTATAATGTAAGACGGGTATGTGCCGCTTAAAAGACCCCCCTTTTCACACTCAATCACAGCTCTAAAGATATACCCGATTTTCAAAACTTTCCGCTCCATAGACCCTCGGAATGACTTGGCTAGGTAGTTGAGTAGCGACAATCCCTTTATTCTTCTTCTAGTTTGGCTCCATAGACCCCCGGAATGAATTGCTTTGTATTTGAGTAGCGCCAAATCCATTATTCTTCTTCTATAGTTCGGCTCCTTATAGACCACAATTTGAGCCTTTTTGAGGTTTCCGCAGGTATTTGGAGTCCGAGTCTATGTATTTTGTATTTTTAGTCTGCTCCTTAGACCTCTTAACTCCCCTTTCAGGATTTTGTAGCTCTAAAAACCCTATATTTTGTGCGTTTGAGGGATTTTGTAGCTCCAAAGATCCAATATTTTGTGCGTTTAAGGGATTTTGTAGCTCCAAAGACCCTATATTTTGTGCTTGTAGTTAGCTCTTCAGACCCCCAATTCAGAGTTCCGTGCGGCACACCCCCGTCAAAAAATAATTCGAGTGCCCCCCCCCCCCCCCCCCCCCCCCCGGGATCGACGCCCATGGATTTTGGTCAAAAATGAAGAGCACTAGGCAGACGGAGGGAAAATGGCGGGGTTCCTCATTTCTGCCACGATTGCCCACGATTGACTATAGTCAAAGACACTACAAGGGAAAGACTGGACACTTCGGGGATTTTTGTGTAACGCTGAATTTCGTACATGGGGAAGGGCGCCCCTAGCGTTGAGTAAGTAAACTTTTTGTTGTTTTCGCGCTTAGCCATTGAAAACACAATAGGGAACTGGTAGTGAAGTATCAAATTCCTTCTTATTTTTGCTTTTTTATCTCAAAATGTACACCAAATATTAAAAGGAGTTTGTTTCTAAGTTTGTCTTTTTACAGGTGAAAATTTCCAAGAAATATTTAATAGTAGACATGCAGAAACAACATTCACGTACAAGTTTCTTTGCTTGCTGTTAAAAAAGAACTCATCAGATTGTTGCTGTTACCTGTGTCATGGTTTAAAATCAAAATAGTAACATTTTTAAATAAACAGAAAATACAAAACAAATAAGGTTTTTGCTAATTTCGCAACTAGGGAAGATTAAAAAATATAATTTAAGTTATTTGTATGCCTGCCATTTTGGCAGCCATCTTGGATTTTAAATTTTTAAATTCAAGTCAAACAATCACATTTTCTGTACAATAGTTTATTGATGTATGATCTCAGAATATACAACCCCACAGTCATACGGGTTTTGGTAGGCAGTTTGGCGGCAATCTTTGACTTAACCGATCTCCAATTATCTGCTTTAGCAGAGCATTTGCAGATTGCTGCCGTGCCTTAAAATACATGTACGACATGTGAATTGCCTGAAGGTGGGCTGAGTGAAGTCAGATCCCTCTGGAAATTTGGAACCGACCATAAATGTATACTGGGCCAAGAGCCCAGAGTGTATCCACATTCAGTTAAAGCTTTACCTTCAGCGAACGTGCCATACTTCCCTTGTACAAAGGAGGTGTCCCATAACGGTTGGTGGCATCACAGTTAGGTTTCACCACCTGTAGCATGATTCAACCTGTGCTGTTTACTTCATTTTGATTCATGCAAGGTTGTCATTATGTTGCTATTTGTAATTTGTCATTATTTTATTCTCATGGATAATGACTTCCAGGGAGTCATCTTATCCATGGCAGGATTCAAAACTTACATGTACGTCTAACCCCTGTATCACAAATGCATACGCACTGACCCGAACCAAGCCAACAAGGTGTACAAGAGCCTGTGATAATTGTGTAGATGACACTCCTTAGCCACCTCAGCAAGAGAAGACAAATTTAATCCACAAGATCACTGATGTAATACCCATAGAAGTATGACTCCAACACTGCCGTTGTAGAACTAGAAGGTAAACTGTATTGTCCGTAGGTACCGTACCCCATAGCCTTTGTACATAAAACAATGGCGGGCTGACGGTCTTGTTTACGAGCAGTATTGAACGGAGGAAGTTCGTCACAAAACTGCATTGTGGGGAAATAATATGACAAAACAATAGGAATGTGCGTAAGGCGCGCACTTTACCAAGCGCACTCACACTGTACATTTTCTATGGCAAAGATGTCATTAGCGCGTACATTTGTGATTTTGCGCGCGATGAATTTGTAAACAATTTTTGCCCTTGGCTGAGACGGTGATCCGTTTATGAAGGGCGACTCTTCTGCAAATATTGAGCAATCATAAACAGTATTTAACTCAAAATGTAACTAAAAAGTGGTCTTATTGATGTAGTAGAAAATGGCAACACAAATTGATTACGCTAGATAAAGAGGTGGTGAATATTTCACCGCTCAATGTGATGTATTTTATTATTTAATTCCAGATCAATTTCGAAATACACAGCCTGTCATACTTTTGATGACGTTTTGTGACGTAGCTAAACTGCTTCTAATCGCATGCATACCTAACCGTCATGGCGGCTGAGTTTACCCCCCCCCCCCCCCCCCCCTGGTAATACCTTATGAACGCGTAAGGTGAGGACCTGTTCGCATCTGTTTGAATGTCAATGATTGCACATTACTGATCAGCGACCATGATGCAGAAACACCTCTAGTATTATGGGACCGTACCGGACTGGCAGTATCACCACCTGCCACACCAATGGCCTTAACCATGTTAACAATTCATTGTAAAAAGATGTCTAAAAAGCACATGTCATGAAACATCACATGATTTCTAACTCCCAGCCCTGCCTACCAATGGAGAGGGTCTAAATGACAATGACTCATTGATACTGACGCGAGACTCAAAAGAGGAGCACAGGCTGAAACCTACACAAAAATGACAAAAAGTACACACTCATAACCCTGGAATCACTGCGAAGACACTGCGAAGTCATCTGTGAATAAGATCCTGATTCTGCATTGGCGGTTATCGTGATATAAGAGGTGTAAGACAGACCAGTCGACTGATCATGCTGGCAGTGGCCATGAGTGACCAAGACTACCGCTATTCCACACGGCCCCTCTTTTCAATCAAATGGTTTTACAATGGCAACAAGGATGCATTAAAATTAAATCAGGTTCAATGAGACCTGAGTTACAGATGTTGAACTAAAAGACCACCATTATTATTGATTCGGAACATGAAACATACACAAAAACAAGGGAAAACATGCCAGAAATCTAGATTAAATTCCAATCTATCGCGGCCCTAGCTGCATTCTACATCGGAAATCGGAACTTGGGTTGTTACGTTCCATCATGGGTCCGTCCTGGGACCTATCGACCTATCCTATTCACCATTTGCACTTAAAGAGGTATTATAAACATTAATGAAATGTTAAACTGTTTCAATTTTTCGAAAGATAAACTCTTACTCTCTAGTATAAAACATTCCTATTCCATTATGTATCTGTAGTGATGATGAAATAACATGACAAACATAGCAGTTTGAGAGCGCTTCGTCACCAAAAAACGTAAACCGATCTAATCATGATAATGATATGCATATGACCCCGTGACGTCATAACCAGGAGTCAGCACAACTAGCGCAAGCGAGGTCATAATAATATTCGCGCGCCTGAGCCTAAAATACCGTTAAAAAATCCACAAAATTGCCCAATGTTTGTGTAAAAGTACATATTTTACCGTATGAGTGGTTATTTTTAGCGAAATTATCGACTTGTTTGACAAATTGATCAACGCAAATTGAACATGTGCATCGAAAAAAAAAAAACCTACGGAACACGCACTAGAAGGTCTGCCAGAGTTTCGGCAGGCCCCGCGCTGCGAGAGAGGTAGCTAGCTAGCGCGCCAAGCCGTTTGTAAGTTGCACTCTTAAAAAGTGCCGAAAAGGAACGAAAATGCAAGATTATCACGATCGCACCTATTCTAGACTTTCTCTTATTTTACTTACATGTTTGCAAGGCTTTTAAAACAAATACGAGAACAATTACCTGCAAAAACGGCAAAAAAAAGCTGATAATCTCCTGTTAATTTCCTAACTCGCTCGGACCAGGTGAACTGAACCTAGCGCAGGTTTGTTGCCAATTTGCAAACGGGCGGCGTAGACTACACTACACGTTATATAATATCGCAGCCCAGAAATTGGCAACGGTCACAAACGATCTGATTTCCGGCTATGTTCAATCGCAGCTCGCGTAACAACTAACAAGCGCTTGATTTGTTTTGAATGTTTTACTCGGTTTTACTTCAGGAAAAGTCATATTTTGCTAAAAACTGAGGTAATACTGAATTATTGTGTAACTATATTTCCGTAAATATTGTTTCATAAATCCAGCAAAGTATCGATACTTGTAATTTTATTGCCGTATAAAAAGATGAATTTGAGCGCGAAACACTGCATTTTTGCAGACCGGTTTATGAGATTCGATCGATGAAGCCGCTGCGGAGTGCCGGAGCAGCAGTCCAGCTCAGCTGCTGTGCTGGCGGCTGCGCCCGCGCGCGGGCGGCCGCCCGGGCGAGGGCTGAGTGGGTGTATTCTAAAATCATATCGGAGATTTCATCGTCTCCTCGAAGCGATTTAAGAGTGAGGATGCGCCTTTATTTGGCAATGATATTTGTTGTATTTGTGGAGACAAATAATCAAAAGGAATTATGAAAATGGTGTCTGCAAATATGCCTCAAAACCGGGAAATTGCCCCCTCTGACAAGTGACCCCTGTATGCCCCTGTCCATGCCCAGCCAATGTGTTCCTTGTTATGACGTCACACAATTACCGTGACCTTTCCTTTTTCTAAAACATCGATTTTGGGAATTTCCCCAAAATGCTTTTTTTTTTACTTTTTTTTTTGAACAGATATTCGTAAACACTAATTTGTTATCATTTATATGTCAGCTTTTTGATGTTAAAATATGAACTCAAATTGGAATGATTTATAACCTCTTTAACCTAGGGACATTGCAAAGCATCACGACGTGAGTTATCATCTCTACGGAGACGATATATTACTCCACTCTAATTTGCCTTCATGCCATGGCGTTTCAGACCTTGCTTGCATGCCAGAAGATCTAGGACTGTTTGACTGAGATGCAGATGTGGATGGACAGTGATTTCCTGAAACTGAACCATAATAAAACATACATTCAACTTTCCTAGAATACATTCAAGACATGTTGATTGAAGAACACTATATAACTGTCAGTCTTCCGCTCCTTGCATGTGATCCCTTGTAATTGTGTTTCATGCGCCGAATCAATCATAGTTGGAGTCTTTTGGTTCAACATCTGTCACTGAGGTCTCATTGAACCTGATCTCATCTTAATGCATCATATTCTAGACCATTTGCTTGAAGAGAGCTATGCTTGTCCAAAAGATCGTTAATCTTTGTCACTCATGGCCACTGGCAGCATGATCAGTCTACCAGTTCGTCTTACACCTCTCATCTTGAAGGATCGTTCCAATGGTCTGATAGGTCAGAATAACCGTCCACGTAAAGGCAGGATCTTGTTCCCAGATGGCTCCGCAGTGATTTCTTCTAACTTTATACCAGGGATAGGAGTGTGTTCTTTTTGTCACATTTGTGTAGGTTTCAGCCTTGAATTTTCCCAGACGGTGATGCCATCCTGGATGTACTCCCCTTTGGGGTCTCTCGACAGTGAATTGTTAGTGTCTTGGACGATGAAGATCACTAAAGATGCTTTGATCTGCCTACAGAAATAGCATTGCACCAATGAGCCATTGTTCTTAGACCCTCTCAATTGATAGGCAGAGCTAGGAGTTAGAAATCATGTGATGTTTCATGTGATTTTCGGACATCCTTATACAATGCATTGCTAAGACCATTCGTGTGACAGGTGGTGAAGTCATTGACCAACCAATACGTTCCCATGATACTAGAGGCGTTTCTGCATCTTGGTCGCTGATCATGAAATCGTTGACATCCAAACAGCTGCCAACTGGTTCTCACCAGTCCTCACGCGTCTATCAGCTATTGGACATCTCATTTGTACAAGAGAAGCATATGGCACTTTCGCTGAAGGTAAAGCTTTAGCTGAAGGTGGATACACTCTCGGCTCTTGGCCAAGTACATATAATTTACATTCGGTTCCAAATTTCCAGAGGGATCTGACTTCACTCAGTCCACCTTCAGCATGTTCAGGCAATTCACATGCCTGATGTATTTCAAGGCATGACAAAAGTCTGCCATGCTCTGCTAAAGCAGATGATTGGAGATCGGTTAAATCAAAGATGGCCACCAAGGTGGCTACCACATCCCGAATTGGGGGTTTTATAATTCTGACATCATGTTTCAATGCTATATCTATCAATAACTATCATACAAAAAATGTGATAATTGGACTTGAATGCACGGTACTTATTTAGAAAGATAATTTATGTACATATACAATTTTTCATTAAAATCCAAGATGGCTGCCAAGATGGCAGGCATACAATTAAATTAAGTTATAGTTTTTAATCATCCCTAGTTGCGAAATTATCAAAAAGCATGTTAATTTCTTTTGTATTTTCTGTTTATTTTCATTTAATCCCAGAAGATGTATACAAATATGTTGTTTTTTTTTCACCAAAATCCAAGATGGCTGCCAAATTATGCATTCAAATTCAAATGCAAATCATTAGAATTATGCTTTAAACTTATCCCTCCTTACAATTTCACCCAATATAACATATGTTAATATGTCTTTATATGACCCTACTTCAGACATAAGCAATTTACATGTATTTCAATGAAATCCAACATGGTGGCCAAGAGTGGCACAAAATGGCGGCCAAGACCCCCTGTTTGAATTTATATGATTGAATTATGAACTAGAACATATTGATCAAATATTTCATGACGCATTTCATGAACAATCATGTCTATTAGTCTTTTTATTAAATATATTCCAAGACATATTTGAGAAAATCGTCTTTTTTTGTCAAAATTCAAGATGGCCACCACGATCATCGCTAAATTACGTATTCAAATTGGTTTAATAATTGTAATATTACTTTAAAATAATCCCTCGTTGCCAACTATCCCTAAATACATGTTCAATTTTCTTGTTATGGCCCGTTATTCAACATTTAAATTAGTTACACTTTTTTCCATTGAACTCCAACATGGTGTCAAAGATGGCCGCCAAACACACCCATGGGACACGATTTGGTCTTGTTAACATCAACATTCTTTAACTAGACACATTCAGGTTTACAAAAATGTAAGTTAAAAACATATATCTTTTGGGTGCATGGGACCCCCCTATTCCTCCCCTACTAGGTGGGGTTCCTCACTATTATGCCACGATTGACTAAACGAAAAAGCAATGCAAAACAAAAGCCCTCTCTCGACCATATCGTGTGTAACAAACATGCTTGATCGATCGAGGCGAATTTCGCAGTGCACGCATCGATATTATTACACCGCGCATGCGATGATCGATGCGATGCATGCAATATGCAGCGTGCAGCGTGCGTGCAGATCAGAGCGATGCCACATTATATGTTTCCATTTTCAAGTAAATTGTTGAAATGCAAAACTTGCAGAAATGCAAAACTTGCAGAAATAACACCCGCTCTCTTCTTCTTCTTGTACATGTGTGCCTCCTTCAACTTGAAGATTCTTGCAAACTGTGTTGAACTGTGTGTGTGTGTGTGTGTGTGTGTGTGTGTGTGTGTGTGTGTGTGTGTGTGTGTGTGTGTGTGTGTGTGTGTGTGTGTGTGTGTGTGTGTGCGTGTGTGTGTGTGTGTGTGTGTGTGTGTGTGTGTGCGTGTGTGCGTGTGTGCGTGTGTGCGTGTGTGCGTGCGTGCGTGCGTGCGTGTGTGCGTGTGTGCGTGTGTGCGTGTGTGCGTGTGTGTGTGTGTGTGTGTGTGTGTGTGTATACGCGACGTGCAAAGTACATATTCTTACTTGCAAGTCCAATAATTCATTTACAAACAAAAACAAATAATAATAATAATAATAATAATAATAATAATACAAGTTCGGAAAGGCTCTCCATCGCTCTTTAACTAGAATATTAAGTTTCAAGTTTATGTTATCTTTCTTATATAACAAACATTACAAATATGACATGAACATATTAAGAAATTGACAAAATATGGCGTTACAATAGAAAGATGAGGTGACCTAGCTTATTATAGTATGTACAGATCAGTTAGACAAACTCGTCAAATAAAAATACTGCATACATTAACATGCTTACAAACTAAACTAACTAATGTACAACAAATATAAGCATAAACAAGTGTGATAAAATCTACTGACTACTAAATAATGGCTGAATATTAAAACGAAAACCATCATATTCTATAATTCATCAATTCACATTATCATAACATTTGTGATAATAGATTGGTCATTTTCCTTGCATTTGTCATTTGCATTCAAGCAGCTTGACCACTTCCCTGGTATGACAGTACATTTCCTGATATGCATGCGCTTTAGGCATGAAGAATCACAATTCAAAATCATGTAAGTATATCATGTATGTGGAAGCACTACTGATTAGCAAACTAATTTGGTGTCGTGACCCCACGTGTGAACAATTTGGAAAGCTTCGTCAAAACAACGACAAATTGAAGAACATAACAGCACAAATACATCATGGGACGACCAGGTCTAGGTGATTATAATAATGTTACCATTTATCTTTTTGTTTGATACCATACGAATTATAAGTTTGGAAATAATAGTGTTCTTGCTTTCTTTGTTTTGGTAAAGCGTGCGCGTGTTTTCAAATGTATAGTCCCACGTGCGTTAATTCGTGTGTGTTATTAACATTTCAAGCATGGTCTGAGCAGAGCGGATTTGTTTTAGTTTACTCTGGAATGAGTTCACTAAAGAAATCTAGAAAACATGTGTCTGTATTCTGTAACTATTACATTTTCCAATTAATCCTGCTAAACTAAGAAGGAAAAGGAAATTATGATGAAGTTGCCAGCCATAATTAAATAATGATGATTCATTTTTTTTTATGATTGATGATATTTATTTGGAATCTGGAATTGGAAATGTCGTTGACAAATTGACATTTTTATTAAATTATGCTGCTATTGACGTTGTTAAATTTTACATTTGCAATGTATTTTAGACAAATAAATGCATGCCAGTTTGATTGTTCATTTGTTCTCCATGTGCACCACATCTACAATGTATTGTAAATGGTCCTGATGGGACCATTTACTGCTCACAGTGGTAAAAATCTACGGGACACAATTTGAACTACAAACAGAGAGAAAAGAACAGCATATCTAAAGTTTAAAATTGCATACCTAGATTGAAGCTGATTTTATGATTTATTGTACAAAATTTCATTTTCAAAATGATAAGTCATACTTACAAAAATCGTCATATAAGTTCCATTTCTTTCTCTTCCTGCTCGATGTCCCATCGTAAACAAAGAAAGCCCGCCCGCAACATGCGGAGGCCGCTTATTATTGTCCAAAACAAGCCAACTCGCGATCTGCAAGCATGCCCGCCGTATCCGATTTCGGATACGCCGTATCAGAATTCGGATACGCCGTGTCAGAATTCGGATACGGTAACACGTGTGGTGTGGGAAGCTTGCGGGAAATACATGACAGTCATCCAGATAGCAGCAACACTTTCGAGAGGGATCACGACTGAGATTTTCTCAGTCTTTTTATTTTCCAAAACTGCAGATTTTCCATTTTTTTCGACATTTGAAGAATAATTTGGACCATTTTGGTAAGTTCATATAACACTTGTATCATTTTTAGGGCCAGTCATGATTGATTTTGTTGAATTTAAGATAAGAATTTTGTGTGAAATTTTGACAAACTTTTTTTGTACTGTCCCACATTGTTCCCGTATAGCGCAGCATTACAATGTAGTGTTGTGTGATGTGCACCGTTAAATTTTTGATTTATATTTGCTGAAAACCTGTCAAATCGATCATTCAATGCCATCGACCATTATCACAACAAATTAATTTAACAAATAACAAAACATGTAAATATTGTAATTTAATGTTGTACCTAGTTAAATAATGGTGGAGAAATTGTCTAACTCATATAGTCTTAGCTACTTCTTATTTCAATCAATATTATTTGACATAACTGTTTTTCATCCTTCTTGACTCTTGTAGAGATACTGATTTTCCGTTTTAAAAAAGGCCTTTTCCGTTTCAGAAAATCTGGAATTACGTTTCAAACTGCCTGAAAAACAAAAACTCTGTTTTGCCATAGACTTTGTACATGTGAAAAACTGCAAATTCCGTTTTCATACATGTCATAGAACTTCATACAAAATTCAATGAGTAGGGTGCAAATCGATTTTATTATGACATGGTAGATTTTCAGAAATCATGATTTTAACCCACTAATTATCAAAATTTGGCCATTTTGGGGAATGCGTCATGCCTGATAATAGGAAGGACTTACCACAGGCCAAAGAGTAAATATCTTACAAATTTATTCAATAATGATTCAGGCTGAGTCGGTTCAGTCGGGGGTTAAACAAAACCAAAAGAAAAATCCTTTTTTCTTCTCCCCCCCCCCCCCCCCCCCCCCCCCCCCCCCCCCCGTTTCAAATGGTCAATTCCACGATTGCGGAAAATCAGTGTCTCTATTCTTGTTTGATCTGATACTATAGTGATAATTACAGGGTTTTGTAAAGGGGGTTTCAGTGTAGACGGAGACATTGTCTAACAATCCTGCTGTCTAAGACTAAAGCTATATGTACTTGCAATTTAAAATCAATCTTGCTCAACGTCTTTCATCCTTTGATTTGATCTGGGTCCCGTTGCAGAAAGAGCTACAATTGTAAGTCAACAACTTTGCACGTTTCAACAATCAGATTAGCACATCTAGAACACATGATCTGACTTACAATTAATTGTAACTTACAATCGATTGTATCTCTTTCTGCAACGGGGCCATGATGTTAGGTTTTCTACCAGAGGTAGTTTCTGTGGAGGTGGAGAGTGGAGACATTGTCTTCTTACTTGTAATTTCAATCAATTTAAATGAACTCTTTTACAACCCTTTAGTTCTCAGCCATGAGACGCATGTCCTTCAGCAAGACACTTATCCACATTTGCTGCTCTCAACCCAGGTGTAGCAAATGGTACTACTCAGGAATTTATTCCTTGAAATGCCTGAGCGCTTGAATATTGCTGCTCAGCTGCCTAAAGCCACTTGGGTAATAATGCTCTGCATGCTTTGAGTCTTACATGTAACTGTAGTGTAATAAAGTGCCTTATACAATTAAAAATTATGATTATTATTGTTTGTTCTGATGCAGGTTTTTCTCCTAGAGGGAGTTTCCGTGGAGGAGACCGAGGAGGACGAGGTGGTCGAGGAGGATTTGGAAGGGGAGGAGGAGGTGGTCGAGGAGGTAACGATTAACAACAATTACAGAGCGCCAGGGATTTGAATGCTCTGTGGCAATTTGTGTGTAGTGTAACTCAAATGTGAGCCTGGCACCTAAGGCAATGCTAGAAATTAACCTGTTTGCCTTGTGGCCCAGTCTTGCAAGTAAAAACTAGATTGTTCAACTTCTAGTGGCACAAAACCTAAATCTGGTGGCCCCCAACAAAGAAAAACTTAACAAATTCTGTTATATTTTGTTGCCTGAATGAGCCAGTAGAATTTATGAACGATGAATTTGGTGGCCCAGAGGTAATTTTTAGTGGCCCCAGGCAAGCTGGCTATGCTTATTTTGAGGACTGCTGCTTAAGGAGTTAATTCAATTTAAAATATATATATACTTTCATATTTGCTTGTACATGTATTTACAGTCAAACCTGTCTATAATGACCACCTGATGTTACTTTGGACATGTGAACATGTTCCATTTTATTTCTCTGCAGTCAAATCTGTGAGTAGTGACCAGCTAAATTAAGCAAACAAAAGTGACCACTGTAGACAGGTTTCCATAACATGTTTTTCACTGTTTTTGGATCACTTTCGGTGACCACTATAGGCAGGTTGGCTGCTAGTGACAGGTAGCCACTAAGTCAGGTTTGACTGTACCTTCAGTGGCCATATACAGGTGGCTGCTGAGACTGTTTGTTCCAAATTCCATCCCTCTTGGATTTATGAGGTTTAAATTTTGTGGGGTAATACTGGTGGATTTCTGTGAAGTGTATTGATTATGTGTAGAAAAAATGAATTGCGTTTGTTGTTATGCTCTAATCTCTTTTGAATTAAATTAACTCGTAATTGTATGTCACATTCCTCATGATGATGAACACAATCATTATTCTTCACTTTGAACTGAAGTTCCTTGTTGAGAAGCTGATTTTTTTACTGAATCTGGAATAAAAGAAAATAATAAAGAATGTATTTTGTTTTGTTAAGAAATGATGTTTTTGTAATTATAAACTGATTCTTACAGCCTACATGTACACTGTTGACCGTTTTGACACCGATAAATGAATATTAAATGATTAATAAATCATAACTTTTCTTTGACCAGGTTTCACACCGAGAGGCAGGGGTGCACCAAGGGGGCGCGGTGGCCCCAGAGGGAGGGGAGGATTTGGTGGCCGAGGTAAATATATGTTTATCTATCTGTCTTTCTATCTAACTATCTATCTGTCTGTCTGTCTAACTATATATCTGTCTGTCTGTCTGTCTATTTATTGCTTCCAAGTTATTGCTTCCAAGTTAGGTGACTTTATTCAAGAGTCACACTAAATGTTGCCTCTGCTGGCCCATTCCTGATGATGATGAACAAAATCATAATTCTTCACTTTGAACTGAATTTCCTTGTTGAGAAACTGATTTTTTACTGAATCGGGAATAAAAACAAAAATAACAGAGATACGTTAAAATTGTACTTGCCCAAGCAGAACATTTACTTGCCCGGCTACTGCTAGATGACATTGACATGTAAGGAAATACATTCTACTCTCATAGTTGAGCAGAAATGTCAGTTGCCCAATCGGGGCAACCGAACTAGACCTTTTATTAAATTGTACATGCCCAGGCTATGGCTAGCATGCTGTTGGTAACATGCCAAGGGGTCTTACAGGACCTGGACAATCTGGAAAGTCATGGAATTTGTGTTTTCCAGGCTTTGAAAATCAGGAAAAATTGTAAAATTAATTTATAATGTGTCTTGGAAAGTCATTGAATTGCAATAGGCTCATACTACAATGTAGGCCAATCATTTCACTTACACATCATGTAATGCAAATTACTGAAATAAGTACTGCAGTAAACAAAAGTTCAAACTTTGTTTACTGCACAGTGAAAAGTCATGGGAAATTAATTAAATTCTTGCTGTAAAGGTCATGGAGTTTTACTTGTAAATAAGTGTATGAACCATGTAGTATGACTATTTACATGTGCACTAGTCTCTCATACAGACATTACCATAATGTTGTGTGCAGCCATAGACAATGCGTGTGTGGCAAGGTTCAGAGACTTGCCAACAGATGCATTGTCTATCTATATACTGTGTGTGACCATTTACATTGTAGATGTTGTTGATCACTCAAACCTAGACAATACTTTTGTATGTCATAGGCATTTCATAAACGATGCACTGCTAGCATGCTACTGATGACATGCTCACACATGCGGTGTCTATGCATTGCCTGTGACGCACAGCTGTATGGTAATGTTGAATGAGTGCCTAGGAAGTAGTATGACCAGTAGATGTGCATTAGTCAGAGCTTATTCCTCTTTGATTTGTGTTTCTTCCAGGAGGACGAGGGGGAATGAGAGGAGGAGCCAAGGTCGTCATCGAACCTCACAGATTAGAAGGTAAGATTGAAGCATGCAACAATTAAAGTTACTGGGCAGGGAAAAAAATACACGGGGGCGGCGGGCAAATTCGCCCCCGCAATGCCAAAAAGAGCCCCCCCCCCCCCCCCCCAAAAAAAAAAAATCTGCATGATCGGATCGTGATCAAATGCTGATCTAATGATCACTTACAGCATTAGAGCTAAATAGTAGCCCCTGAAATTTGAATGAAAAAAGAGCCCCGGAAATTCGTAGCCCCCGCAAACTTCCATAAAATTAGATAGGGAGCCCTCAAAATAAATTTTTTTTTTTCCCCCTGTTACTGGGTTGTCGTATTGGAGGGCGCTTGTCAAAATGCTTGCAAGAAGGTGCCATTAAAGGGAGGGTATAGTTCTGAAGCGCTCTCTCAATCAAAACTGTACCATCCCTTTAATGTGCATGTTCTGAGCTCCCTAGTTCATCTCAGAAAAGTGTGAAAATTTGTGTTTGTAGTATGCACGATTTAAAGTTACTGGGTTGTCTTATTTGAGGGCGCTTGTCAAAATGCTAGTAAAAGGTGCCATATTATCATGTTCCCTTCGAGATTCTGAAATCTCAATAACTTTGTACAAAGCCCCCAGGTGCCCCTAGGCAAGGGATTAAAAAGACAGGTTCTGGTCAGAATTTAAGTAACTCAAACTTGTACGTTATTAAAAACTAAATGTTATAATTCAGCCAAATGTGCTTGAATGGTAGAGTATAAATATTAACGGCTCAGTTAGAGGCTGTTTTTATTCAAATAGCTGCTATTACTGCAAGGCATTTGAAAGTTTCATCCATTTTTTATCAATAATTGTGAATGTGATTTTTTTAAACAAAAAAATTATAACGACAGGATAATAATATATACCATAGTCAAAAGGGTTCATAATTTATTCCTGATAATGATGAACAGAATATCCTATCTTCACTTTGAACTGAAGTTTCTTGCTGAGAATATATTCCACTGAATCAGGAATAAAATGTGATATCACTCTTATATCTATTCATATTGTATTCTAGTCATACATTCTTATTCTAATTATATACCTCTTAAGCTAAAATTACTGAGGAAGTATAAACAGAACGAAAGGTAACCCTGCAGATTTTCTGAACAAATGCTAAAATATATATTGATCAGTACATGTAGGTGAGTTATGTTGAACACTTTGATGATACATGCAGCCTCAAATTCTAAAGCAAATAAAAATGATAATAATCTTGTATTTATGCTGTGCACTTTGTGTGCAGGATTGATTGCATTGACCCAGGTAATAGTAATTGTGCTTTAGAGGCTTTATTGCAATTTGCGCTCTATACATTTTTTAGTATTAACAATACTTTGCTCTTTGTTGCAGGTGTGTTCATTGCGAGAGGCAGAGAGGATGCCCTGGTCACCAAGAACCTGGTCCCAGGAGAGTCCGTCTATGGAGAGAAGAGAATAAATCTTGAGGTAAGTGCTCCTACTATCACATTTTATTGCTTTGTCAACATTTTTGAAGTCGTAAGGAATCCGAAGTCTGATAAGCATGTTGTAGAGTTGCTGCAATAAATGTTACGTACAAAGCAATTTCGAACATGTTGGATGGAATTCACAAAGGAGGTTTGTAGGAGGTTTGTACAAACCATGGTTTGACCATGGTCTACATCTATGGAATGCCATTTGTAAACTGATGGAGAAAGAATTTAAACTCCTTGTTAACTCCTTGTTAACAATGTTGATTTACAATTTACTTGTATACGAGCAGCATTCCATAGATGTAGACCATGGTAAAACCATGGTTTGTACAAACCTCCTTTGTGAATTCCACCTGTTACTTCTGAAGGTGGTCTCCCACAATGAGCCTGACAGCTTGCAACAAGGTGCGACTGAGTCTAGCTGTAAATAGTCTCTTGTTCGCATTCAAAATGTTGAATATGTTCCAAACTGCAGTCTTGGCCCTTGAAATAGTTTTAGTGCTTGGGACCAAGACCTCTCACATGATGCAACTTTTGTTGCAATACTAGAGATCAGAAGTCGCATCATGTGTCATGCTGTGATAGGGCACAAAAACCTCCACGTAGGAGGCTGGCGTAGGAGAAAAGTGTACCACATGGAAAAGAGTCTGTTATTATTTAGTTGCATATGTGACCTATTCCCGGTATTAGTTCAATTATCTGGAGCAGAAGTAGAACAGTTAATTGTGTTAGGAGCTTGAAATGACAAACAAAGTTTGTATTATTGATCAGTTCTCTCTTAATTAAATTTCAGTGGAAATCTTCAGGCAAATTTATTGTAAAACCTGTTTTAAAAATTTATATTTTCATTTTGTATTCACAGGAGGGAGAGAAGAAGATTGAGTACCGTGCATGGAACCCATTCAGATCAAAGCTAGCGGCGGCCATCTTGGGTGGCGTAGACCACATTCACATGAAACCTGGTAGCAAGGTGCTTTACCTAGGAGCTGCCTCCGGCACCACAGTATCCCATGTCTCAGACCTGGTCGGACCGGTAAGTCATATCTAACTTTTGATGCTATTGAGCCAAGATGGCGGCCATCTTAGTCAGTCACTGGTGATGGCAGCCATCTTGGGTGGCGTAGATCACATTCACATGAAGCCTGGTAGCAATGTGCTTTACCTAGGAGCTGCCTCCGGCACCACTGTATCCCATGTCTCAGACCTGGTCGGACCGGTAAGTTATATCTTGAAGCTATTGGCTGCCATCTTGGTTGGTTGTAGTTGATGGCGGCCATCTTGGGTGGCATAGATCACATTCACATGAACCAGGTAGCAAGTTGCTTTACCTAGGAGCTGCCTAACTATTGAAGCTATTGGCTTGCATCTTGGTCGGACTGATACATAATATCTAACTATTGTAACTGTTGGCGACCATCACGGTTGGTCACAGTTTATTGTGGCCATCTTGGGTGGCGTAGATCACATTCATATGAAACCAGCTAGCAAGGTGTTACCTGAAATCATGTTGTAAGGGTGTGTAGAATTTTTTTTAAATTAAGTATTTAACAATTTTTAATTTTAAATTTAATAGCCCAAGTTACCACCTAAATGTTAAACAGGGGGGTGTTGCATAAAGAATTAATCGCAAGTCAGATAACGTGCCTAAATGTGCAAATCTGATTGGCCAAAATGCGCATATATTTTCTGACTTGCAACCAATCGCAACTCTTTATGTAACATCCCAGTAATGTTACAATATTTCTGTCTGAATTAATAGTATACAACAATTTGCAATACGGCTGGAAATTGAGATATCTCATTTTGTTTTCTTCATTTGTATATTCTCTTTCTTGTTGCAGGAGGGTCTTGTGTACGCAGTGGAGTTTTCACACAGGTCAGGTCGTGACCTCATGAACGTTGCCAAGAAACGTACCAACATCATTCCCATCATCGAAGATGCCAGACATCCACACAAGTACAGGATGCTTGTTGGTAAGCATGTAGCTCTTAATTTTAATTTAATTTTAATTTATTATGCTTATTGTATCCCCCGAACCACTTCGGGGGATACTATGGATTTGGCCTCGTCGCGCCGCCGCCGCCGCCGCCGCCGCCGCGTCCGCCGCGTCCGCCGCAGAGATTTTCTTGTGAACGCTCTACAGGTCCGAGTTCTTGTCCGATCATTTTCTAATTTGGTATGAAGGTGTATTAAGGAAAGAGGATGAAGCCTATTGATTTTGGTGTGGGGCGGAGTCCTGGTTGCCATGGTAACCATGATATAAAGAAATAGTTAAGATTACCTTGTGAACGCTCTACAGGTCCGAGTTCTTGTCCGATCATTTTTTAATTTGGTATGAAGGTGTATTAAGGAAAGAGGATGAAGCCTATTGATTTTGGTGTGGGGCGGAGTCCTGGTTGCCATGGTAACCATGATATAAAGAAATAGTTAAGATTACCTTGTGAACGCTCTACAGGTCCGAGTTCTTGTCCGATCATTTTTTAATTTGGTATGAAGGTGTATTAAGGAAAGAGGATGAAGCCTATTGATTTTGGTGTGGGGCGGAGTCCTGGTTGCCATGGTAACCATGATATAAAGAAATAGTTAAGATTACCTTGTGAACGCTCTACAGGTCCGAGTTCTTGTCCGATCATTTTCTAATTTGGTATGAAGGTGTATTAAGGAAAGAGGATGAAGCCTATTGATTTTGGTGTGGGGCGGAGTCCTGGTTGCCATGGTAACCATGATATAAAGAAATAGTTAAGATTACCTTGTGAACGCTCTACAGGTCCGAGTTCTTGTCCGATCATTTTTTAATTTGGTATGAAGGTGTATTAAGGAAAGAGGATGAAGCCTATTGATTTTGGTGTGGGGCGGAGTCCTGGTTGCCATGGTAACCATGATATAAAGAAATAGTTAAGATTACCTTGTGAACGCTCTACAGGTCCGAGTTCTTGTCTGATCATTTTCTAATTTGGTATGAAGGTGTCTTAAGGAAAGTGGATGAAGCCTTTAGATTTTGGTGTGGGGCGGAGTCCTGGTTGCCATGGTAACCATGATATAAAGAAATAGTTAAGATTACCTTGTGAACGCTCTACAGGTCCGAGTTCTTGTCTGATCATTTTCTAATTTGGTATGAAGGTGTCTTAAGGAAAGAGGATGAAGCCTATTGATTTTGGTGTGGGGCGGAGTCCTGGTTGCCATGGTAACCATGATATAAAGAAATAGTTAAGATTACCTTGTGAACGCTCTACAGGTCCGAGTTCTTGTCCGATCATTTTCTAATTTGGTATGAAGGTGTATTAAGGAAAGAGGATGAAGCCTTTTGATTTTGGTGTGGGGCGGAGTCCTGGTTGCCATGGTAACCATGATATAAAGAAATAGTTAAGATTACCTTGTGAACGCTCTATAGATCCGAGTTCTTGTCCGATCATTTTCTAATTTGGTATGAAGGTGTCTTAAGGAAAGAGGATGAAGCCTATTGATTTTGGTGTGGGGCGGAGTCCTGGTTGCCATGGTAACCATGATATAAAGAAATAGTTAAGATTACCTTGTGAACGCTCTACAGGTACGAGTTCTTGTCCGATCATTTTCTAATTTGGTATGAAGGTGTATTAAGGAAAGAGGATGAAGCCTTTTGATTTTGGTGTGGGGCGGAGTCCTGGTTGCCATGGTAACCATGATATAAAGAAATAGTTAAGGTTACCTTGTGAACGCTCTACAGGTCCGAGTTCTTGTCCGATCATTTTCTTATTTGGTATGAAGGTGTATTAAGGAAAGAGGATGAAGCCTATTGATTTTGGTGTGGGGCGGATTCATGGTTGCCGTTGTGTGTAAGAGATTTAGGTTCAGACATCAAATCCAGAAATACATGTCTAAAAAGTACCAGGGCCATGCACAATTATTGCAAATATCTCAGCTGAGGGATGAAAAGAAAGATCAGGGGATCTACTTTGCATAGGTATAGATTGTTAGAATGAGAAAAAAATGAAGTAATATTTTCAATAAATCCATTATCAAACAGCAAATTAATTAATACTTGAGTCATTTGAAAACTTACTTGACATTAAAATAATGTTTTTTAAACTGAATGAGATATATGATTCTCTAGAGACTCTAGTACACTTGAATACTGATCCCCCTATAATTGATAAACAAATCCAAGTATAACATCTTGTTCAAAACCCTAAACAATGACGATTGGCTGCAATTGTTTTTAACTGCTGCATAATGTAAGAGCCTGTTACATATGCCAATATTAATGAGCTCCGCAAGTTAGCAAAGGCCTCGCCGCTGACGCGGCTCAGTCCAGCGATCACTGCTGTAAGCGCACATCGCCTTGTCTATTAATCAGACCCTGCTCGGAGGACAAACAGCGCGCGAGGCCTTGCCCAAAGGCTACTGCCAGCCTAGTAGAACAACGTACACCACCAAACTTGTTCAGTTCACAATATTACAACCCACAAAAGTGCAATGCAATTGGTTCGGGGGATACATGTGCTCGGCTGCGCGACCCGCCGAGCACGCAATTTCTAGTTAGTAATGTATTATGTTCATTTGTAAGGTATTATGTTTGATGTTATCTTTGTTCATAATTAACAAGTTATTGATTAAATTTTGATTGTAATTAATCATCTTTTGATGTATTTAATTTGTAAGTTGTTTTCATTTGCATGTGTGAAGCACGATGGAATTTTATGGTATATTTAGCGCTATATCACTATACATTAGTATTGCATTGTTAATAAGGCCTTGCTTGTGTTGTAATGTCGGAAACGATTTGTGAAAGAATAGTCGTAAATGGGAGTTGCCAGAATATCAAATTTGCAACAATGACTATTTTATGTTGTGTTAATCATTCTATAAGTCTGTTATTGGCATTTGTTTTTCAATCACCAGGGTCCCGTTGCAGAAATAGATACAATTGATTCTAAGTTACAATTGATTGTAAGTCAGAAACTTCGCTCGTTTGAACCAATCAGATTCGCACGTTCAGAACACATAATCTAACTTACAATTAATTGTAACTTACAATTGATTGTATCTCTTTCTGCAATGAGGCCCAGGTATGGTTGAGTGTGTATTTGCTGGTGTTGCCCAGCCGGACGAAGCAACGTTCTAAAATTTTCAACAATGATATTATATTGTTCATTGTTATTTTCTATCACCAGGTATGGTTGACTGTGTATTTGCCGATGTAGCCCAGCCAGACCAGGCCAGGATCGTGGCCATCAACGCTCACAGCTTCTTGAAGAACGAAGGTCACTTTGTCATCTCAATAAAGGTAGGTCCATAGAATAGTTCAAGGTCAACAAAGAAGACTGGTTCTTTCTGATTGTTTTGCAAGTGTTTGGGTTGGTTTTGAATCTATGAGAAAGCCAATAAATAGTTTTACAAGACTTATAAATTAGAGTGATTCTGTAAATGATTTAAATAAAACCATCAATTTGGTTCCGTCTCATTTTGTACTTGTTTGCGTAAATAGTCTATTCTATTTCATTTTCATTGAGAAAACACAAGTATTGTTGTTTAAATCACAAAGTAAGATTCAGTCACTGTCTTATTCGTTGGAGAGGTACAAATGCTACTAGCAGAGAGATAACAGATACATACACATCGTATTAATTCTTTGAGTTATTAGTTCAAACTAGACCTTGATTGAAACCAACTACAGTCAAACCTGTGTATAGTGGCCACCCAAGGGAGTCAAGAATAGTGGCCACTGTAGACAGGTGACCACTATAGACAGGTTCCATAACAGTGTTTTTCTCTGCAGGGGATTACTTTTTCTGGCCACGGTTGGCTGCTATAGACAGGTGGCCACTAAGACAGGTTTGACTGTTGCCAGGCCAACTGCATCGACTCCACAGCCCAGCCTGAGGCGGTGTTCGCCGGTGAAGTGAAGAAGCTACAAGCAGAGAGACTGAAACCAATGGAGCAGCTGACCCTCAAACACTATACTTTGTTTATTTTCACATGCTGCATTAAAAAACTAAGAACAAACTTTAAACATGTCTTTACACACTTTTCTAGGCCAACTGCATTGATTCAACAGCCCAGCCCGAGGCGGTGTTCGCCGGTGAAGTGAAGAAGCTACAAGCAGAGAGACTGAAACCTATGGAGCAGCTGACCCTCGAACCCTACGAGAGAGACCACGCAGTGGTTGTGGGGATGTACAGGTACGGTGAACAACATGGATGGATGGATGGATGGATGGATGGATGGATGGATGGATGGATGGATGGATGGATGGATGGATGGATGGATGGATGGATGGATGGATGGATGGATGGATGGATGGATGGATGGATGGATGGATGGATGGATGGATGGATGGATGGATGGATGGATGGATGGATGGATGGATGGATGGATGGATGGATGGATGGATGGATGGATGGATGGATGGATGGATGGATGGATGGATAGTTAGTAGCTGACCCTAGAACCCTACGAGAGAGACCACGCAGTGGTTGTAGGGATGTACAGGTACGGTGAACAACATGGATGGATGGATGGATTACAGTATATCATGATTGATTGATGGATGGATGGATTCAGCTGACCCTACGAGAGAGACCACACAGTGGTTGTAGGGATGTAACTGATAGGGGTCTGGAAAGATTTGAACGTGGCACTTAGCCTTAGCTTAGTACTTTGTGTGCTGGTTTGATTGCAGGGTGTATCCATTGATCGGGGTGATAATGATGCGCCACTAGCGTTGAAAGAGGGAAAGTGTGCAATACAGTATAAGTAGCATGTTCCCTTTTGTTTTTAAATTGTGACTCAGCTCCGAGACAGAGCTAGTCATGAGACCGTCAAAAGCAGTCGAGTCAGGACCTGACTCGACTACAACACTTGTAGCCATCATTATTATTAACAATTTTATCATTATTTGTTGAAGTGCAATATAACAAAATGTGATCACTTGTACGTAAATATTGTCATGCATGGAGATGTTCAGAGCACTGTTTGAAATGCTACACGTTGTTAGCTGTATAGGCTTCAATTTAACTGCGACCCATTATTTATTTTAAATAGTTATACCTGTGAACCTAACATTCTTCTGTCTTTGTTTTATTATTTATTCACAGGCCACCACCCAAGAGGAAGTGAACAATTCGCCCCTGAAGAGAGAAGACGGCCAAATTTCTACCACAAACGCAGCAACCCTTTACAAAAATGGACATTACTCTGTTAACTCTACCAGATTTGCCATTCCCCATAGAGTTAATACAGGGCCCACCAGGTTCCTGTAGGCAATGGGTTAACCTGTTCCCCACTAGATGTTGCAATCCCCATAGAGTTAATACAGGGCCCACCAGGTTCCTGTAGGCAATGGGTTAGGTTAACAGAGTACCTCAATGAGCTGTCGTGGTCAGCATATGCCAACATTCTATATGCTAAAACTATCCCTTTTTTCCCTTGCTGCCCAGTCGGGCAAGCAAAATGAAGATTGATCCGATTTCAGTGGCCGGAAACCTGAATCTGGTTGCCCCAAACAAAGAAAAACATTAATGGATTCTGGGCAATTCCAAGCAAAGCATCAGTGTTTGCATCAATTCACCCCTTTTCCATTTTAATTCTGCCAATTTGTACCTCGAGCATTTTATTTCATATGATGAGAACATAAATAGTTGAAGGATTCAAATGCGAGAAGTGTCATTTTGTTGTAACATACCGTGACATTTTGTCCATGTTAGCTTGGAATTACCCTTCTACTTATACATGCAAGGTTGCTTGCATCTAGGTTCTTTTCAAACAGAGAGAAACTGACCAGAAACTGTATCAAATATATAAATGAAAAATGAGCAAAGGAAATGGCGTTTCTTTGGGATTTGAACCAGAGACCTCCGGATTGCTAGACCGGTGCTCTACCAGCTGAGCTGAGCAGGGTTTCCTAGTATAGCTCAGCTGGTAGAGCACCAGTCTAGCAATCTGGAGGTCCCGGGTTCAAATCCTAGAGAAACCTTATTTGTCATTGTATCTAGAATCATGATATTACTTTTGTTTTTATAATCATGAAACAATTCTAGCAATTACCGCTCATTTGAAGTATCAGTACACTTGTATATAGTTTCATCTAAACAGAATAGACTGTATAGCCATTGGATCATAATGTATAAGCATATAACAAAGCTGCTAACAAATATAAATAAATTGTATTTTCTTTGTCAGATTGTAATAATGTAGACTTTAAGTTTTTATTTGGTTACGGATTGTAATTTAACATGTTCCTAAGCAAAGACATTTACAGTTCTTAAACACAATATGAAAAAACTTGTAATAATTTTGCAATTTTGATTTGTATTCAGTTACCATTTGCATTTGACTTTGCAAACTTCAGTTGAGATACCTAGAAAGCTTGATTTAATATCCTAGAAAGCCTATGATTTGTACACCTTGCTTTAAAATTTATTCCTAAGCCGTACATGAGATAACAAATTTTAGAAAAGTCTAGTCACTTGTACAGAGCTTCCACTGTAGTCTTATCAGTATCTATCAAACAAAATTAATTCTTATTTTTCTGAATATCATTTTTAGATTAGATTGCTTTCCTTTTTTAAACTTGTACTTTCTTTTATAAGCTATAATTGTATATACAGTATTTTCTTTAAAATAAGTAACTTCTTTAAATTTTGTTCTTATAATGTTAGTTTGGTCTATACAAATTCTGTGTTATCCCTCTTGTCCATCAAGTGGCCAAACAGCCTTGTAAAGACAACTGCTGTATGCGTTTGACCCATTCTTTGCTTAGTATGTCCATGCTTTCAATTTGTGTAAGAAGTCATATCTACAATATAAACAGGTACAAGCCAAACACACAATTTTCTTGCAGCTTGAGTACATTAACAATGCATGTGTTGGCAGTTCATTTTCAGACACCAGCCATGCATTGTCTATGCATTGCCTGCTACACACAACAGTATGGTAATGTCTGTATGTGTGTGAGAAGTCTCTTTGAGGTTTCCATATCATGATCATGTAAATAACTTGAGTAAAATATGTATGCACACAAAAATGTGCATTCATATCTAGAGGCATTGGCTAGGTAAAGGTAAAACAAAACTAAAACTTCCTGATTTTGAAGAATTATGAAACAAAACGTGTGTTTCTTTACCACATAATTTACTAAATGGTGTACTGAAAATGCTGCATCTTAAAAGACACGTTTAGTGTGATTTTATGATATTCCATGACACATTTTAGATATAAGGGTTGGTGTATTTCAGTTTCAAACTCCTTCAACTAAAACATATTTTGTGTACATAGTTCTGTGCCAAGTTTTTTAAAAGCAGTATTTGTTATTTTACTGTGTACTAAAGATTCTTTGTAACTGCTAGTAAGAAGTATTATTTTTCTTGGACTTTATCGATGAATAAGAATGATATTAATTCAACCTAAATTTGTACTTAAGTTGTCTTTTATTCAGCTAAATTATTGGATGACTATGATGATGTGCTCCTGTGTTCATTCAAATGTGGTCTGGTCATCTAAGTATGTACGGTATTTATAGTGATCCTTTAACTTTGTCAAATTCAACCAAAATCACTCGGGGCTTTCACACTTCTCTTGTACCTCGTTGTTTGGCTCATGGTAACAGAAGAATGAAATGAGTTTAGATTCTTCAAATGTCCTCCTAATTATGGAGATATTTAAGATTGAATTTGAAAGCGTTCAGGAACACTTTGCGATTGAAGTCATATAATATGACTTTGGATGATCTTAGTGTTCAAAATTGGATAATAATTATCAAATTTGTAATACTTAGATCATCCGTGGTAATGATATGACATCAATTATTATGTTTTTAACTACCAAAAAAAAAATCACATATCATTCTGAAGAATCTTGCAATGATATTGGTGTATGACTGAAGTCTCAAATATCACTTCTGGAAAAATAGTACAAAGTTAACCCATTGCTTACAGGAACTGGGTGGGCTATGTACAAAGTCTATGGGAATTGTAGAATCTCAAAGGGAACGTGTTAATGGATCACTTAAACTTCTCGATTTGATTTTGCAGCATGAAAGTTGTACAAAATGCGTCAAATGAAATGTCATTCTCTTGCGCATGTGTGAAAGTGGCTTTAAAACAATAGTACAGTAAAACCTTGTTATAATGGGCATGTTGGGTCCGTTGAATTTACCTCGTTATATCGGATATATTGTATCAGGGCTTAAAAACAATAAAATACATAGAACCTGGACCTGTGAAATGACCTCGCTATATCAGGTACCTCGTTATAACAGAGCTCGTTATAAAGAGGCTCCACTGTACTACATGCTTAACATGCGACAATAAGGGAGTTCGTAGTTACAAACTGCGCATGCGCCAATTTCTGAGACGAAAATTCACTGTACCAAAAACATGGATATTGCCCGTTGTCCCATAGACCTTCGTGCAATTATTGTCACATTTGAAACGTGTTTTCACGGGAAATTTGGCTCGAAGTCATGAATGTTTTTCTGAATTAATCATAATAGACATCTCATATACATAAGACTGATTTTTAAAAATTTATTTGTTCTATTTATTTTCGGATTTTAACAAAAATGTCAACGTTCGTATCTGGGCTTTTATTGAAATCGCAAAGGCCCCATACGTAGATTTGTGTGTACTGTTTTCTTTTAAGTGTTGAAAACGGGCAAAGATGTGATTTTTATTCAAACATATTTTTTTTTAGCCTGCTTCAAGTTAAAAAATTAAAATGAATGGTTACATTTATTCAATTTGAAATATTTTAGGATTAAGGTGAGTTTTTTTTTGGTCATGTCTTTCAAACGTAATGAAACACAAGGAGAATTCACGCACGGACGCGGAAATTCTGCATAGAGCTCCTGTACTTTAAATGCGTGCGTCTCAGGCTGTGCGGAAACGTGCGCGTAAAGCGTCAGTTTTGGTACAATCTTCCGAAAACCCGGTTACGTCCGTTGCTCCATGGGCTAACTACGAACTCCCTTATTACAGGCCCGTATGGGGATGGGAATACAGTGAAACCTTGTTATAATGAGCACCTCTGGCTCATTGAACTTTCTCGTATCAGGGCTTAACAATAATGAAATACATAGAACCTGGACCTGTGAAATGACCACGCTTATATCAGGTAACTCTTTATAATAGAGTTACTTATAAGGAGGATCCACTGCATTATGTTTCGTTGGACCTCTGATCTAACCTGCATTTTAACTTCATGTGGTTAACTTATTAAAAGGTGTGTGTTTGTAGGTTTGTGTGTGTGTGGGTATGTAAACGCCTCCAATCAAGGACAAAATTGGACACCCTACATTCCAACAGTGGACCATCCTCATTTGCTTGCCTAGTGACTGGCATACCCACACAAAAGTCCTCGGCAATAAAATGTGATCGGCTATAGCAAAACCAGGCACTTGTCGTTACTTCATGGTTTGAAGAATGGGCATTATAAGTTCACATAATGTGTGTAAAAGAATTATGATTGTAACATTGAACCAATCATATCTTTGCCAATTATTGACCAATTTTTTAGTAAAATTGAATTTGATTTTTACCGACAAGTGCAGGGTTTTGCCCTAGCTGGTCACAAATATCAAACGCAAAGGTGATTTGTGTAGTACTTTTGTATAGTCCTCAATTAACAGTGCTTACATGTATGTGTGTGTGTATGTGGAGTATTTGAATTGACTACAAAACTCACAAAAGAAAAATGAAAATTCAAAAACACAATACAATGGAAAATATATTGGAGCCTTCATTTTTGGTGTACATGTATTTGATATTGATGTAACAAACAGGGAAGAATATGTAGAAGAAGAGGAAGGTGAGAAAAGGGAAGAACGTGAAGTGGAAGATAAGGAAGAGGAAAAAATAGATAAGGTTTATATCCCAAAACCGATTACATTTTTACTTTCAAGATATCTGCAATTAAACCTGCTGAAAAACGATCACAAATATTTTCAATTATATTCTAACAAATTTGTATCATATTATGATGAAAGGTTTATCTAAAAAAAATGAAGAAAAATAAATGTTTGTATTGCTTTTGTCTTATGAACCCTTAAAAGAAGCAGATTCAATCGATGCATAATGTATCATGCATATACACTCAGCAAAAAAAGAAAGTGAACACTTTTTCAAGTTCATATTTTTCATATAAGATTTTATGAAAAATAAACAAATTATATATCAAATTAAAGGATATTTGTTTGTTTGTTTGTTTGTTTTTATTTCCGTATAAAAAAAATTAACATCAAAACAATACATGAAGATTCATATATACAAATAAAAGAAATTGTGCAAATCATACATGAATAAACAGTATAAAAGTAATGATAAGAACGGCTGGATAGCCCATATTCAGCTTTGGGGCATTAGACCCCACTGCTGTTCTTCCATGGGGACCAGATAAGATACAAGGGGTAGAAATATACCGTATACCAGAACAAAAAAAAAAAAAAAAAAAAAAAAAAAAAAAAAATGATAATACAAAATCAAAAGAAAAAAAACAAAACAAATATAACAAATTATATCCCTGTAACTAACGATAATTTAACACATTAAACCAAAGCATATACATGAGTATTAACTTTTTTTTTTAAACGGTAAGGAAATCTATCTTAAAGTTTTGACAAATGTTGTTTAAATGCGTATAAAGTTACTGCATTACGAACAATGGGGTTTAATTCATTAAAGAGACTAGATCCTCTATAAAAGAATGTTCTTTTACAATAGTTAGTTCGGGGTTTCGGAAGAGCTAAATTATCACCTGCACGTAAATAGTACTCACTCCTTTTCCATTCTAAATTTATACCCATATACTTTGGGGTAAAACCATGTATAATTTTATACATCATTACATGCATATGATTTCTTCGGCGATTTTCTAATGTTTCCCAATTTAATCTATTGTGGACCTCTTCAGTCGAGACGTGTAAAAATGGATTCATTTTCAAAATAATTCTTCCAGCTCTATTTTGAATTTTTTGCACTTGATTGCGCAATGTTTGAGAGGCTGACATCCATACAATGTCAGCATAATCAAAATGGGGTAAAATTATACTTTTATATATTAATACCAAACTAGATTTGTCTAAGAAATGTCTTAAGCGACTTAAAAAAGAAACCATTTGCCCAGTTTTTTTGCATAAACAAGTAATTTGTTCATCCCATTTCAACTCATTATCAATAATTAATCCAAGGTATTTAGTAGTTTGTACTTGCTCAATTACATATTTACCTATTTGCAATTTTAATTCATCACCTTTGTTTAACATATATCGTGATGCAATTAACATACAGACAGTTTTATCGTAATTCATTTTCAATTTGTTGCGTTTCATCCATTCATCCAAAACAAGTAATTCCCGAGTTAAAATTGATTGTACTACTTTAGGATCTTTATGAGAAAAATAAATTGCTGTATCATCAGCGTACAAATGGGTGCTACATTTATCAAATATACATGGCAAATCATTTATAAATATAACAAATAATAAGGGCCCTAGAAGTGAACCCTGCGGTACTCCTAGTGTCAATGGTAAAACATCTGATAAAGTGTCATTAATCGAGGTCAGTATCTTCCTTTCAGACAAATAGCTTCTAAACCACTGTAGCGTATTGTCAGCAAGACCAAACAAAGACAACTTTTTCAAAAGACATTCATGATCTACCATATCAAATGCTTTTTGAAGATCTACATACAAAACACCGGTATAAAGGCTTTTATCCATGGCTTTAAGCCAGTCATCTGTTACTTTAACAAGAGCGCTGACTGTAGAGTGTTTTTTCCTAAAACCTGATTGATGTGGAGAAAGAAGTTCATATAAATTTAAGTGATTCAATAATTGATTCTGAACGATTCTTTCAAGAATTTTCGAAGCACATATTAATAATGATATGGGTCTATAATTATTGGGAATAAGCTTCTCACCTTTTTTGTATAATGGTATAATTTTAGCTATTTTCCATTTTGCAGGAACCTCCTTACAAGCAATCGACATATTAATAATGTATGTTAATGGCTTTATAATTGCATCGGCTGATTTTTTCAATGTTTCGATTGAGATGCCATCAAGACCAGCTGACCTCTTATTAGGAAATGCCATTAATTCTTTGAGGACATCAATTTCAAGTACTGGTGATAATTCAAGTAAATCATGTTTGGTTGCATCAAATACAAAATTTTCATTATCAAGTCCGGAGGACTGTTCTTCCACATGAATATCATTATTCATATTATTAGCAACAGATGCAAAGTGCTCATTAAACTCATTTGCCATTTTCTGGCAATCATCCAGAGGTACCTGAAAATAGGATGATGTGTCCTTTTTAGACAATAAAGAAGATAGAACCGTCCATGATTGAGAACGACCTTTTATTCCTACAATTTGTTCAATAAAATATTTACGCTTTGCTTTTCTACTTTGTAATGTAACCTTATTTTTCAATTTTTTAAATGCCTTCCAATCCTCATCATTTTTAGTTCGTACAGCTTTTTTCTTCATTTTATCACGTTCTTTCATTAAATTAAAAATATATTCATTCAACCACGGAGATTGTTTTTTCCTGACGCGTTTAGTCTTAAAAGGCATATGCTTATTCATTACCTCTAAAAACATTTGTTCCCACATATCAACTGCTTCATCTAAGCTTTCACATTCTTCTATTTGTTTCCAATTCTGTTGACTAAGGTCATGTTTAAAAGCATCCAAATCAACTCCTTTGGTTTTTCTATAAGTAACATATTTAACAACTGATTTAACATTACATGACTTCCATACAAGGTAACTCATTGAGTGATCACTTAGGCCATTGTGCAATACTCCAAAGGAACTGACCTTTTCAGGATTGTTTGTTAACATATGATCAATCAAAGATGATGAGTTGTTTGTTATGCGTGTACATTCATGAGTATTAATTTGATTCATATAATATATGTTATTAATATCATTATATTTCTTTGTTTCCCAACTTAACGGTTTTTGTTTTATATCGCAATTAATATCACCCATTAAAACAAAATCACAATCAAAACTTCCTGCGAAGCTCAATAACTCTTCGTATGAATTAAAAACCTCACTTTTCGAGTTTGGTGGGCGATACCAGTTACAAAATATAATTGGTTTTACGTGTTTTTGCCGAATAATTATCATAATAACTTCTAACGTACTAAAAGAATCATGATCTATAACTGTGTAATTGATACTCTCATGAATATACACTAATACACCACCGCCATTTCTATTGCGGTCCTTCCTTACAATATTGTAACAAGGTATATTAATTTCATTTTCTCCAACACTCTCATCGAGCCTAGTTTCATTTAAGGCAAACATATGTATTTCATTTTCATATAGAATACTTCGTATTTCATCTAAATTCCTCAACAAACTTACTACATTTAATTGTAGAAATTTTAATCCCTTGTCGCATAAAACATCATACTTCAGACTATCATTTTGTATTAAACTCCGTCTATCATCAAAATCATCCATAGTATTATGTGTGTTATCAAAAATTTCATGTTCATTTAAAAATGGAAGATATTGGAAAATACATTTTGAACATTCCCAGTTAATAAATTGTTCAGATTCATTATTATATTTATTCTTTGATACACTTGAACACGATATGTGAACCCATTTATTGCATTTAGTACATAAAAGTCCTTTTTGGTTTTTCTTGACCGATTTTTTACAAATAGCACAGGGATGCGTATTTACCATAATCAACAGCAACAACAAATATGATATACAAAAATACAACAACAGGCAATTCGATGTGTATAAGACACACCAAATGTATTATAAAGCAAAAACTAGTTATACAATAAACAAACAAAATCATCTATTAATAAGAACAGTTTAAAAGAACGAGTACTGTAGGAAACAGTTCGTTTGCGAATTGAATGTCTGCAACCTCTGATCTATGAATAGAACAAGTCATGTAGAACTGCATTGAATATGCATAATAGATAGAGTACTGTAGTATTGTCCAGTGGGCTCCAACGTCAACAATAAGCAAAATCTTGTGTTATAACCAAGTTCCAGTCGGGTATTAAAAACATAAAAAGTGCGATAGAGAAGCCACTTGTTATGCTTGGATTAAACTGTTGTAGTACGGGATTCAACATTCAGTGACTATCAGACTATAGGCCAACTAATCGCAGGG
>JBAMJV010001742.1:0-122499 GCA_037951105.1 Echinarachnius parma
TGTTCTTCCTTCAAGTCCAAACTTTCAAATGTCTATAAGATGTAAAGATGAAGAAAAATTAGCAAAGAAAATGGGGTACAACGGTACCCCGGGCTACCGCGTGTTTCATCAAATGTCAATAAGCTGCAATCACACATGCATAGCAATCATGGCTGTCCAACACTCACATATCTACAGTGCATTTTACATAAATGTTACACCATAATAATAATAGATGATAGTAATATTTATAATAATAATAATATATAGAGCGCATGAATCTTGTAATGAGCCTCTAAGCACTATTATTATTATCCCTGCACACAAAGTACACAATTTCCACTCCCTGGAGAGTATTCCAGCCAGTCGCTTGTAAATATACATGTAGGTGCACACACAGTGCTTATATAGGAACCTTGTTCCAATTCTTCCGGGTCCTGGGTAGAGAGCAGGGGTGCAGTTCGTTATTCCGAAGGTTCGTTATTCGTTATCATGTGTGTGTGTGTGTGTGTGTGTGTGTGTGTGTGCACTGGCGTAGTGGTGGGGGGTGTCATGGGGCCCCCTCCCAAATCAATTTTTATCTAATTATATTGGAAAAGAGAGTAAAAACTCAGATTGCACAGTTTCAATTTTTAAAATGCCAAAGCTCCATAACGGGGGGGGGGGGGGGGGGGGACACCCCCTCCCCCCCCCCCCCCTGCCCTTAGTTGCTATGTATGATGAAATACATACAATTCAGACAAATAAAATGTGATTTTGGACTGATATCAAGCAACAAAATCTAACTTTATGACATAATTATAATTATATCAAATTGATTTTGGTTTTATTTCATGTTTGTTTACATGAGAAAGATATAAATATATATATCTCATTCTTATTGCACTGTTTTACAAAGAAAAATAAAATACAATTTGACTAGAATTGTAAAGCCACTCTTTGCCCCCCTCCCCTTCTCCCCCACCCCCCATGCAGCCACGGCAATTATAGTAAGATTGATCCCCTTTCCCAAGTCCACACTGCTCAAAATCAAATCAACTCAATTCTTTTCTACGTCGTATTTATTTAATTTTCGGATTAACAAACCCTATTTCATTTTAGGACTAACGAACCTTCGGAATAACGAACCCGATTTTATTTTCGGATCAACTAACCTTCGGAATAACGAACCTTCGGAATAACGAACCCGATTTTATTTTCGGATCAACGAACCGTCGGAATAACGAACCTTCGGAATAACGAACCTTCGGAATAACGAACCTTCGGAATAACGAACCTTCGGAATAACGAACCTTCGGAATAACGAACCTTCGGATGAACCTTCGGAATAACGAACCTTCGGAATAACGGACTGTAACCGAGAGCAGCAAGTCGATAACTTGCCTTGCTGAAGGACAAACATAACAGCTAACAATACACTGAATTTGAACTAGGGATCCCACTCATTGTCAGAGCTAGAGTGCACGCTCTACCAATCTTGCCACACTATACGTCCTAGATCAATAAATCTAGCTCTTTCATGGCCTCTTTGACATTATTACTTAAATATTTTACTGTCGGCATTCTAGCATGCCGACAGTAAAATATTTAAGTAATAATGTCAAAGAGGCCATGAAAGCACTAGATTTGTCGATCTATGTACGGTCCATGAGGGACACCCCAATATACACTTTGTACACTAACTGCTTCTTGATCACTCGAGTATAATTAAGTTCAGTCCCAACTATTACACACATAACACTCAACAGTACCCAACTAACAATTGGACGTTTTCTGAACGTTCTAAACAGGTTTAAAGTTGGTTACTTGGACGTTTTGTGAAAACGTTTTTAGCACGTGTTTTTGTGGAAGGTTGTGAACGTCTAGAACGTTCGAAATGGACTTTTTCAAACGTTAGAAAAAACAATAAAAAACCTTTTATGTATTTGCTTTCAAGCAGAAAACCTGTCGGATGCTGGAGAAAGAACGTTTTAAGAACGTTAAAGAACGTCCAGAAAACTTACACTTTTCAAGAAAAAGAAAGGTTACATGTTTGTACGTTTTTCTACACTTTGCATTTATATATTTATATACATATTTACATCCTATATTCCTAAACCTATTTCCTAGCTGTAATCCAAATCCTAATCCTAAACTTATCATCCTATTATTCTTACCAATTAAAATTCGGTTAAATATATAGACACCTCTTCATAACATGTGTATTTTTTAAAGGGGACCACCAGGCAAAGAACAACACATTATTATATGTTTTGGTACCGTTTTGTGATATCAAATAGATACCCAACATTTTGCAAAGGGTTGTGTAATTCATAAAAAAAGCAATTAATTTCCACCACTTACGGAACCACTACTATTTCCTGGTTCCATACGGGCCAACCATTTGCAAGTGCGCCAATGCTATTCACGCGTACATTTGTAGACAATAGATTCCCGGGCGATTCGTTCACTCTGCACACATTAGTATTCGCAATTCAGACCGCATGAACGCATGCTTTAGAATGGTGATGCGTTTTCCAAGTATATATTTTTTTTCTGGAAACATATTGTTGATGGAATGGAATGGAATATCTAAAGATGTTACCTTTCTTTAAAGGGATAGCCCCTCTTTTGCAAGCCAAATTTCAAAAGTTGCGAGGTTATTGTCTTATATGAAAGGAAATGTCATTTAATAGCATGCCTGAAAAAATTAGGGCTTGAAATCTCTTTTTCGTGGAGTTATAGACCTAAAACTAATAAACCATCGTCCAACGGTTAATTGTGCACAATGATTCACCCAGTGAGGAAGTTCGTACACGGATTCCAAGAACTAAGAAGTACCATGCGTGACCCCTACGTGACCTGCGCTAGCTACGTGACCCGCGCACAATAACAATAGCATGACCGCACACTAAGCAAAATAACCAAACCTCGCTTAAACTGACTCCATGTAATTGGGCCAAAGCCAAAAGTATGGGCAAATGCGACGGGACGGAATTTGATAGCTATTTTGATCATACAAACAAAAATAAAGATGTAACTGGATAAAATTTTGTAGTTACATGGATAGGGTAAAGTGATGAATATTATCGAACAGAAAAATTCCAAAATGTATAAGTCTGTTGCCATGGTAACTACATGTTTTTGAAGCGCGACGGGACGGAACAATAGAATGACACAATTTTTTGTTTTGTAAACAATTGATGTTGTTTTCTATCAAAAGTAAAATCCAAGTTAAATCCTGTCATGTATCATAAGAAAGGTATGAATGTTCAGTCTCAACACAAGAAAAAGCTAAGCTTCCACATTAAATTTTTTTTTTAAATTTAATTTTTGTAATGTGGTGTCACGCGACGGGACGGAAACGCGACGGACGGAAAATTTGGTCATGTACAAAACAAATGGCAAATTTTTTGATTGCAATAATTTTCAATCCCTCATTAATTACTTTGCCATTTTAAACATTTATTTCACCTGATGGCCAATAACAAATAGTTTTAAGCATATCAATATTGATATCAGTGTAAAAAAAGAAAATTAAAAATTTTCCCCATTGGACCATGTACAAAACAAATGGCATTTTTTTGTATCAAAATTTATTTCCCTTTTTTTAAAGTTGTGTTTAAAGATTTATTAATGTTTTAAGATAAAAATGACATAGTACTAGCCAATAAAGCATTCTTTATCATTTGCTGCTTGGATTTCAAAATTAACTTAATTCAGGAAAAATCTGAAAAAATTGTGTATATTTAGTGTGAAAGCACTGCTGTACAAAGCATATGAATGAGGGTTCCCACCAAAATAATGTGAATATTTTCCTCACAAAATTAATTTTAGTTAATTAGCAAATGAGTTCTATTAAAGCAAAAACACATGAAACTGTATTTTATTCCCATTCAATTATACCCTAAATGTATACAAAAGAAAGAAAATGGTGATGAAATTGCATTAAAAGTATGTTTAATCTGGATTAATTTAAATTCCGTCCCGTCGCGAAAATGTCAAAGCCTCGTAGAATTTTTTTGTAGAGAGGAAATGAAATTCTAACATCATAAAAGTGTTCAGGCATGAATTCATTGATACTTCAGAGAAGATGGCAATAAATAACTGCTCTAATATTGAGTAACGCTAAAAAATCGATGTCAAAACGCGACGGGACGGAAAATGTCAGAATAAGGCAATTTTTTGCCCAACTAAAGAGGGCGGTATTATACGAAATTTGTATGGTACAATTGTCCTATGCATGAGCTATCCAAAAACACTTCTATATTTCTAGAATGAATCTTGTTTTTTTAATAAATCAAAATTTTCAAAATTCCGTCCCGTCGCGCTGTGAGGGCGCTTTCCATTATTTAAAAGTGTATTACAGCAAATCCGAGAAACTGTATGCTTAGCCGAACACAGTTCCGGAAACTGCAGATACTCAAGACAATTTTTTTTTCAATTTGAAATTTTTGCCCTTAGGTTAACTACTTTTGGCTTTGGCCCAATTACATATTCTTCATTTTTGAGGTTTTTTTCCCGTGACATACCTTTACAAATGTCGGCTTCACAATACCTTTACAAGAATAAGATTATTAAGTACAATATTGTTGTAATATTATGCTAAATCAGTTAAACTCTTTTATTGACCGATATATAGTTTGATGGAGGGACGCATTCATTTTTCATTCGTAGAATCCAAATTACAGGGCTGTTCGATCTGATTTGTTTTGTGTGTGTTACATTCATCCCCATCCGTCAACTGGAAACTGTTCAGACGTTTTGTAAAAGAGGGACTGTCCCTTTAATAAGAATATTATTTTTAGGTGGTGGTACCCTTTAATGAATAATTAGCCTTCAAAAGGACATCATAACAATGTTTTCATTATAAATAATTACAAAAAGGATTTTGTTAATAGAAATTTTACATCACTTATGATTGTTTATAATCGATCATGTATTCCCCGATAGCAAAATGTCTGGTAGCTATTCAAACAAAGTTCAACACACGCGGCAATTAATCGGCAAATTAAAAAAAAAAAAAATTGTTTTTAATGTGTGTTGAACTTTGTTTGAATAGCTACCAGGGATTTTGCTATCGGGGAATACATGATCGATTATAAACGATCATAAGTGAACTGTGAATTTCGATATCGATCAATTCCTTAATTTCTTTCTTGTATCGACTGTAATCGCCACGTATTTGTTGAAACCGCTGTGTTGAACAACAATTGTAAGTTTTCTGGACGTTTTTTAATGTTCTTAAAACGTTTGCAAACCGTCTCCAGCGTCCGACAGGTTTTCTGCAGGTCGTTAGTACACTAAAAAGCAAATACATAAAAGGTTTGTTTTATTGTTTATTCTAACCCTAACCCAAAACGTGTTCACAGAACGTCCAAAACGTTTTTTAGAATGTTCAGAAAACGTCCGATTCTTAAATTGGGAATATGTTTTTATTTAATTTTTATTTTGACGTATAAAAACGTCTAATAAACGTTCAACAAAATTATGTAAACCAAAAGACCTGTGCTTTGAGGCAAATATTAAGTAAAAACTTTGACGTTATACAAACGTTTTTTAAACGTTGATTAAAGACGAAGACGTTTTGGAAACGTCATGATAACGTTTTGTGTTTGCTGGGTATATATATACATTAGTGTTGTTCGTACGTTCGGGCATGCGAAACATTATACTGAATGTCTCATTATGAATGACAAGATTGACAACCAAAAGCCCCATTACAGTCATTCTAATCTTGCAGTCACAGAGCTAATCAGATCATAATTATATACCTGAACTTTATAATCACATATATATATCATTCAAAACATATATTCGTATTCTTGGTACAGCTACTGTATATGTACACATTTGTATATATGATTGCTTTTCACTTGTTTGGTCACTTTGTTATTGTACTGTACGTGACCTACTACTAGTAATAGTGGTACTGATGTTATATGATTATGTACAGCGTACTAGTATATAGACTTTAAATAGTAGTAGTATAGTAGTAGCAGTAGTAGTACTAATTAAAATATAAATATGTTAAATCAAAGATACACCCATACTAGTAAGTATCAGTACTTATTATATCACTTACCAGAAATTATGCAAGAGATTTCCTGATCCTATGGGCTTGGCTGCAGCTGCATGATCAGTTCAAAATGGACTTCAAAAACATGTATTATGGTTATTATCCTCCCACCTTTCTGATTATAGCGTTGGGAGGTGTATTATAGGCCGGGATTTACGTGCGGTGCATTCATGCCTCGATCATTTGCATGGACTTCGCCCCTGGGCGCGCAGCTCAGGCACTCGATATAATTCACAATCTGCAGCTAGCTGCTAATTGGCTGGGTACGAAGGGGACTGGGGAGGGCTTGGGTACGGTGGGGGAGGGTGGGGGGAGGGTTTGGGGGGGGGGGGAGGGGTTGGGGGGGGGGGGGGGTGATATTCCTCTACATTATTTATGAGAAATGGATTTGTCTACTTGCATAATGAAATATTATAACGATGTAATATTGTATTGGACCGATAATTAATTGCACCGAGACGGTCTACGCCTCGTGCATTCCTCAAAAATTGACATCATTATTTTAATTATGACTTGGAAAAGACAAGAGTTGTCACATTATTGGGAAACGCCCATACACACAAATAATGAAATGTAGCCTACGCTTTTATCACCGACCACCGTACGAATATTATATTTGATACAGGATTATACAAATCTTGCCAAGAAACCGTGTGTAGAGAGGGCGCTAGACTACTTTTTTGTTGTTGTGAGGTAATGACAAACTGAGTGTAAAATTTGAAAGAGCATAATATTTAAATAATAAAATCATCTTTGTTTGATCAAAATCGGTTCAGAGACGGCTGAAATATCCATAAATATAACAATTTGTAATAAACCTGGGGCCCCAGGTTTATTAGAGAATTTTGAACCAGCCGTTAAAAATTCAAAAAAATGCTTCCTCTTTTCAAAAAGTTACAAAATAGGTATTTAAATAGTTGTTGGTTATTTCTCTATCTAAGCACTATTTCAACAAAGCATCACATGCACAATATTTTATTCAAAACGGTTGAAACCGATGAGTGTTTAGAGAGCGCCCTCTTACGTTTTAACGGCTCTTTTTGAATGATAACATTTAGATTCGAGTTTATTGTGTGAAGGAAAAATAACTAACGGAGAATGTTTGGCAGCTATAAAAGAAATGGCATGTAATAAATCACCGGGGAACGATGGTTTAAGTGTGGAATTTTATATACAGTTTTGGCCACTAATAGGAAATTTGGTAGTAAACTCTTTAAATTTAGCTTTCGAAAAAAAGGAATTATCTTCGTCACAAAAACAGGCAGTTATAAGTTTAATCCATAAAGAAGGAAAAGACCCCCTATTTATAAAAAATTATAGACCAATATCCTTATTAAATGTAGATTACAAAATTTTAACTAAAGTGCTTTCAATAAGGATTACAAAAGTTTTAAATAAAATAATTTCTGTCAACCAGGTGGGATATTTAAAAGATCGAAATATAGGTGAAGCAATAAGAATGATAGATGATATAATTCATCATACATCAGTCAATAAAATACCTGGATATATGATGATAATTGATTTTGAAAAGGCTTTTGATTCAGTTTCACATACTTTTTTGCAGAAGGTTTTAATTACATTTGGTTTTGGACCGTCATTTTGTAGATGGGTGGAGACTATTTATAATAATGCTCAAAGTTGTGTTTTTAATGGGGGCGCATCTACTGGATACTTTAATATTAAGAGGGGTGTAAGGCAGGGGGACCCCCTGTCCCCATATTTGTTTATACTTTGTATTGAAATTTTAGTTCGTTCAATATATAAAGACCCTCAAATTCAAGGATTCACGTTCAATAACGTACAAATAAAACAAATTCTTTATGCAGACGATATGACTCTTTTTATTCGGGACTCCAAATCATTTAAAAGGGTGGAGAAATTGTTTGAAAGTTTTGCTAGAAATTCTGGATTAAAAATTAATAAAGAAAAAACTTTCATATTATTGTTAGGCCCTTCTCAAAATAAAGATATTGCTCTTCCATTTGGTAAAATAGTACAAATAGTGAAGATTTTGGGTATTTATTTTTCTTTAGATGTTGAAGTTCAGGAAAGGACAAATTATAAGGAAATTTTGAGTAAAATTAAAAAGTTGCTATCGTGGTGGAAACAAAGAGATTTAACTTTAATGGGAAAAATTCAATTGATAAAAACGTTTATTTTGTCAAAATTAATTTATGTGTCGGCACTGACACCAGTACCGAATTGGGTATTTCAAGATTTGGATAAATTGGTTTTTGACTTTTTGTGGAATGGAAAAGATAAGATTAAGCGTAATGTAATGTTCTTAGATTATTGTAGAGGTGGGCTAAGATTAACTGACTTCCATTTATTCATTTTAGTGCAGAGGATTATGTGGGTAAAGAGACTTTTAACGGGGGATGCAAATATGGGATGGAAGCAATATTTTAATTATTTAACTAAAGATTTTGGTGGAACTTTGATATTTTATAATAATAATGCAATCATAGATATTTTTAAATTAGCATTACCAGCTTTTTATAGAGACATGTTGGACGCTTGGATTGCCACAAAAACATTTTTGTTAAAAGAAAATATTTCTAAAAGGAATGAAATTATTTATAATAATAGATTTGTTTTTATTGATGGACATGTTCCTTTCAATGAACAGTTATTTAAAAAGAATATTTATAGGTTGCATCATATTGTTGATGGGGAAGGCAATATAAAATCAAATGAGGAATTTCAAAGAAAAGGTTTAAATAGTTTAGAGATTATGGAAATACAACGTATTTTTCTTGGCATTCCCCCTTCATGGAAACAATTTTTGAATAAAAATATTCACTTAAATATAGATAGGGAATTAGATATGAACCTTTTAATTTTTGACAAGGTATATATGTTAGATAAGGTTACTTCAAAAATGATATATACTTTTTTATTGAGTAAAAAAGTAGAAAAATCATATGCAGAACGAAATTTAGAGCAGATTTATAATATTAATGGGAAAGACATACAATTAATATTCTTAAGACTTAGAAAATGCACTTTGAATAGTAAGCTTCGAGAATTTCAATTTAAAATGCTTTATAATATTATATATACTAAATTATATTTATATACATTTAAAATGGTTGATAGTAATTTATGTTCTTTTTGTGGTAAATATGAAGAAACTTACGAGCATTTGTTTTTTCTTTGTGAGAAAGTAAAACCAATTTGGGAAGCGTGTGGAAATTTATTTAATTTAGTAGAGATTAGAAATATAAATTGGAAAGATATCCACGTAGGAATAGTTGAGTTAAATATAGGGAAGGAACAGTTATTAAATCATATAATAATTTTGGTAAAATACATGATATTTATAGATAGTAAAAATAGAAATAAACCACCAACTGCTTTGGAGATAAAGAAAAGATTATTAGAAAATAGAAAGGAGGAGAAGAATTTAGCTGGGGACCGTGGTACACTAACGTATCATTTTAGAAAGTGGGACAATTTAGAATAAGGAAGGCAAACAGAAGCAATACAATTAATAAGGCGGACATAAGGGTCGAGATTCTCACCAGATGTAGGCATGTTTTCTGTGGATGGGTGTGTGGGTGTGTGCACGCGTGTGTGTGTGTGTGTGTGTGTATGTAAGCACTTGTATAGGTGTGTTCTTTGAGGGGAAAAGAGTTTTGTTTTTCCCCTCTTTTCCCCCCTTTTTTATGTTCATGCTCTGCTTTATTTGATGTACAACAATACAATTTTGTTTGTATTATTTAGATGTAAATTTAAAATGATATTTTACATGATTATGTTAAGATGTGAAAATACGTTAACATACTGATTATATTATATGTACTGATTTCTCTTATTGTTTGTTATTGTTATTTTGTTTTGAGCAATGAATAAAATAAATATCATTGAAAAAAAAAAAAAATGATCTTTACTATATTTTACGTCATTTGTAATTTTGTGTTCCTTTCTAGTTATAACTATTAGTTTGTAATGTAATAATGCAGGTTTTGGTTACTAAAATTCAGTTTCACCAAAACTGTACTCTCCTTACCAGAACTCAACTATCCCTATATATTTGCAATTTAGAAAAACATCTCTGGTAAAAGATTAATACCACAGACGGTAAGTTGTTATTTGAAATGTTCATCCAAATGTAATTCAGACTGTGAATATTTCATATGTTTATAAAATAATATAAATTAAATTCCATATTTGTTTTGGTTTCATTGTGAACAGTTATCTTGTTTTCCACATGCCACCCTGATGTGTCTATGTGTGTTTTGCTAAGTTTTGTAAGTTGTTATACTGATGTATTGTTTCCATGTATCCATGACTGTCTTCTCATCCGATATTACATAGTCCCCTAAATTGCCCCATTTTCTTGAGTCCACACCAAGATTCAAATGTTCATCGTTACATTTGATATTTGTCTTATACCCAATTACCCATCATCTTGTATGTTTTTTATTCAAATTGTACAATGTGTGATGAAATTACGTTTATAACATAATAATAATCTGGGCGAAAAGAAATATGTTAGTTTATAGCTAAATCTGATTAGAAAAATAGCTAAATATGCAACTTGCATGGGAAACTTCAGTATTTGTCTGCCATGCTTGAAAAGGTAGAAAGCACATTGTTTTAATTCGAATAGCAGCCGTTAACACAAGATGCCGCTATTTAGACACCCAGAAGATTGATGTAATTGTATTTATTTTTTATTTTTTATGTTTTAACAAAAATCGAAAAAAAATAATAATGCAATATGATTCACATTATACAGCTTTATTCCAAATTTAAAAAGTCAAAATTCATTTATTGTACATTTTATTGACTGCAACATTGTAATGTTTCTTCTAAACATGCACAAACAACAAACACATCATGCATTTGTTCTTACTTGAAGTAAATTTACTCATTATATTAGTATCTCTGTGGGCTGGGAAAAAGGCAGCCATCTTTCAAAATTATGTTTAATCTTCAATATAAATTCCTAACCTTTCAGAACCTCTGATTTACACTGTATACAGACCTATTTTTAAAGTAATATGATTTTGAAATATCCAGATGGCACCATTTTGAATTGCCACGATCTTGGATTTGAGGTTCAAAACTGGGTCTAATCATCCGAATAATATCAAATATGCCACGTACCAATTGAAACCCCACAAACCATGTTCTAGTATACAGATACGGCTCTGGTCGCGACGGCAACCCAACCATAATTATATACACAGGAGAATACAGTATAGCAGATGACACAGTTATCAAGCATCCACATGTGCATGGTTCTTGGTTCTTGGTTGATTTCCCTCCAAAATATTCCATCCGGAATTTAAACTGGAGATCGAGATAATCTACCGTATGCTTTCACATCTTATATGGATCCACATTATTTATCACTAATAGTCTTTTTTCAAAATAGATTTTATTCATGTAATATAAATTACATGGAAATTATCCAGCATGATGCAATTAAAGGGACTTAGTAACATTGTCCAAATCCTCAAAATCCAATTGGAATTATAGCGGTTCTCTCATAACTTGTTGTGTTTGTATTAACAGAAAAATCATGGGACAGGTATCGGTTTTTTGAATTTCCCTTTCGTTAAAAAGATATTTATGATTGAAGTATTCAGATGTTAAACTATCCACTTGATCGTCGAAACCACACATGTACAAAGTCAGTGCAATGAGTTAGTGAACATCCCTTTGCATTTTTGCTCATTACTCGGCCATATAACGTCCATTTAACTTGAAATTTTCACACAATACCCAGTGGACATATCAGATAACAACAATATACTTTGAATCAACCATTAATCACTTTTTGCACATGTCAACAAAGTTACTATATAGATCCCTTTATAAAGCCGTACAGTACATTATATGCGTTATATGAAACATCCTAAGTGGAATTACATTAATAACACTATGAAAGCCTCTATAAATGTACGTAAAACGTTCAGTATCATAATTATTTTACCATGTTACCATACTTTCTCCTTATCGTTAAGATTAAAACAACAACAATATGATATTGCGGTGGATTCTTTGAAACACGATAAACAGAGCCCGATAAAATCAATACCATGACTGATTTAGCAGCCTTGAGCATTGAAGCTTTAACAACTATTTTTGCACAATGATAACTTCACTGTCAATATTGAAGAGTAATTTCCCGTTGCTGCCGCGTTTGAGGCACCGCGGGTCGGACCTGAGAAAGCTCAGGAATTGCTCGTAGAAAATTGGGCGCCTGTGTCCTCACGTTGATGGTCATCGTGATGAAATCCATGATGAGATCGGCTTCTTCGGACTTGGACGGAGGTTCCTCTTGCATGTTGCGTTCCAGATGGGCTGACGTCAGATCTACGGCGAGGTCCAGGAAGAAGTCCTTGTAAGAAATGTCTCGCTTCTGGAGAGACCGTTGGATGTCCTTGGTGGTGATTTGTTTACTCCCCGCGCTCTGCGTTTGGGGAAACGCACGTCCCACAGCGGTAAAACCTGCCGTTTCTGCATTTTCGTGAGAAAAGAAGAATCAGAAAACAAACCCTAATCATGGGAAAATAATCTGAACTGAATTAATTGCGACTGGCGTAGCAATTGTTTTTGTTTTGTTCTTTGCTTGGGGGGGGGGGGGGGGGGGGCACACCACCAATTATTTGACAGTATACATTTTTAAAATACGTAATAATTTGTGTACAAATAAAGAAATACATAAAATGTGTCCCTAATCGTTCGTTCTCCCCCTCCCCCCCCCCCCCCCCCGCATTTGAAAGTGGAGGGGATTGTCCCCTCACTTTTGCGTATGCATACATTATGTATGTTTGGTTCCATAGCTTACACTTCATATTATGTGAATTTCTGTCTCAGATATATGCACCAAATTGCACAATTTCATGCCAAAAAATGCAAAACCCATGTGGAAGGGGGACACCCCCTCCCATACCCCCCGCTTGGTCTCTTTGCTCCCTCGCAATGCCCCCCCCCCCCTTTTGAGAAGCTGTTGGCGCCCTTGCGAGTTACCAGAGGACTCCCCCTCCCCCTTCTGTAGCTTTCGCTATAATCATTTAGTAGATGTGTGGCCTAGGTCTAATGGATCGGATATAGGTGCCGCCTTATGTGCCAACTAGGGGCTTTTCGCAAATGCTACGGAGGACATCTAGTACATCTCAGCAGGTGGGTGGCCCCCCAAAAAACAGAACGGGGCACTTCCCAAAATATAGTAACAAAATGATTGTGTCCACCGGATGGAGTGTCCTTTCAAATGAAAAACGATACCAAGAATAGTCAGTTTAGACGAGTTGTTTTTGTTGTAGGATGTCTTAAAGGTACCGTTGAGTATTGGTATTTCCCGAAGTGCCCCCCGATATTTTTTTGTGAGATAATGAAAAACTGACTGTCAAATTGACAGAATAAACTTTATTTGATCAAAATCGGTTCAGAAACGGCTGAAATATCCATAAGTATATTTTTATTCAAAAGGTTCTTCACCGGTAATCACCGGGGGATATTTAGACTTTTTAGAAAGAAAAAAAAATTAAAATGCTTAAAGACTACTTGGAAAAAAATCTGAATAGGTTTTTAAAAAGTCGTTGATGATAATCTCTATTGAATCATTATTTTAACAAAACATTAAATGCACAATTTTTAATGAAAAATGGCTAAAAACCAGTGATTTTTTTTTCAAATAGCGCCCTCTTGAGTTGTAACGGCTCTTTTTGAATGATAACAGGGGTTTTACTTAGTCGTTTGTAATTGTGTATACTTTTCGAGCATGGTGAAATTATAACTATTACTAATTGTTCCGTAATGGTGCAGGTTTTGGTTACTAAAGTTAAGTTTGACCAATACTCAACTATCCCTTTAAGTCCCCTCTGTGAAATCATTTAAACGTAATTATAAATTATTGCTTTTGGCAAACGTTGCTTAAGGTGGTATCTCACCGACCTGGAGACTAGTTGGCGACCTGTTGGCGAGTCGAGTCTCCGCTGGTTGCGGATACGTCTCTGCGACGACGTCTCCTGGAGACTAGCCGGGTCTCCGGGGAGTCGCGGGGAAATCAAACTTTTTGCGTTTTTTAAAAAGAGTTTTTCCAGTCTCCAGCAGGTCTCGGAGACGTCTCCGCGACGTCTCCATCAGTTTCGCCAACGTCGCGGAGACGTCTCTATCAATTGCGGCGACGTCGCGGAGACGTCTCCGCGACGTCTCTTGGAGACTAGCCGAGTCTTGCCGGTGAGTCGCGGGAAAATCAAACATGTTTGATTTTTTTGAGACCAAGGAGACCACTGGAGACCAAGGCAACAAAGAGGAAATGTTGCGGCGACGTCTCCGCGACACTGCTTGACGTTGCTTGACCTACTTTAGAGACGACCACGTTACTGAGGTGTTTATCATCTTATTGTAGATCTAGGTATATATAGACAGGCAGAAGTCGCGGCGACGTCTCCGCATACTTGTGGAGACTAATGGCGACCTATCGGAGACGTCGCGGCGACGTGCCTTGGTGAGAATGCAAGCCATTTTCCCGGTCTCATTGGCGGAGACGTCGCCGCGACTACCGCGACTGATCAGTCGCGGCAGTCGCCGCGGCGACGTCTCCTCCGGTGAGATACTACCTTAACCAGTGAATTTTAGTACGGTAACCTGGCATATGTATGGTGTGTGTGTGTGTGTGTGCTGTGTATGTGTGTGTGTGTTCGTCTGCTTCTCTTTATACCCAGGGAGCAAAGTTTTTTTTTACATGGAATGTTATAAAAGGTTGGGGCCCAGAATAGTCTTCTAGGACCTTGTAGAAGCACAACCTAGGTGGACAACCTCGCGAACTAGCTACTGGAAGGCCACGTGCATATGAAGGATTTTACCCCTACTTTACGTTAAAAGCGCCTTTAATCATTAGGGTTCATGAATGCCCTACTCTGGTATTTTCACGATTACACCCAAATGCATGCTGCTATCATCACATGTCTTCGGACATGTCTTTCATAGATAGGTGTGCATCTTTTGATACCAAATTTTGCCTTTTTACTTATATGTTTTGTAAGTCACGTGTCTTTATATGTCACGTGTCAGGCATAGAATATGCAATTTCACATACGCTTATGGACAAAAATTCGTGGACATTGTGCAGATGATAGAATGACAAACAAAATTATCTGTAAAACCCTATACATGTTTGATGGCATTATGATGAAAAACAATACACTGACAAAACAAATGATAAAACAATACAAAACAACATAATTTGAAACAAAGAAATACCTAAGAATTATAATTGTAATAACTATGATGATAATAATGTTGATGTTATGAAATAGTGAACGTTCCGTGTTTTGACGATCGCGATGCATCATTATTATTACCCCCAGTCATTAGATACATACTGCAATCCATCCAGCACACCACTGGCGTAGATCTGTCATTGATACCTATTCATCAGGGGGTGATCTATCCATTCACCCCCCCCCCCCCCCCCCCCCCCGATGAATAGGTATTACGTAAGTATCTACGCCCTTGCAGCACACAGAGTGAACATTTCCACTCACATGGGAGTGCAAGGGAGTGATGAAGATCAAAATAGAGGGACAAAACTACAAAGTGACCAATCAAACCTCAATTATCAGGCTACATTATTACATATGCCAATATGACATATTATAATTAAATTGGTGTGAAATACCCTATACTATAAGTGTGGATTTGCATTGTATGAATGATATCCCTCTAAACCTAAACGTCATTTACGATCATACATTTATGTAAAGTACATCATCCGCTTAGAAGTAACAATGATGTGCTCGATAAAATGGTCCAAGTCTAAGATGTCAAATGGCATTACATACAGTCATGTAGTTCTTGAACCATATAGTATGTTGTGCAGTTGGCAGCTAACACAGGAACTGCCCTGAGCTTCCTCAGTGAGAACAGTATTTGAGTGAACATGGAGACATGTGCAGTCACCTCATATAACCATAGCTGTTTAAACCATCAACCTGACCATTTCGAGGATTCAAATCTTTGAAAATCTGCCATATACAAGCTGTTTAATAGTGATCCATCTTGAAGATCTTATCCCAATAAAGAACATGCTTCTCCATAGCAATCTACGTCACCATTAATGACAAGAATGCAATGTCACGGATTCAAACAGTATATGTTGTTGTGTGGACTTGTTGAAACAATGATGTATCAATACAACCTAAAAGTGTACGATGGCTCAGAAAATGGCCTACAACATTAACAAATATCGTAACATTGGGCCGTATGCATAAAAACAAGCAATTGCTTGTGCTAGCCTTTTGCTTGAATCGGTATGCACGAAAACAAGCAATTGCTTGCAAGCAAAAGCATTTGCTTACAAGCACAAGCAATTGCTTACTGCTCGTAAGCAATTGCTTACCAAACAAGCAATTGCTTGAAAACGTATGCAGAAAACGAAACTTTTACTTGTCTTGATAAGCAATTGCTAGGCGTTTTTTTCAAGCACATCCAGACCAGCTTGAGCTCTTGCTTACTCAGGGTATTCGCGTTTAAGGATCACATTTTCATACCGTTTCAGGATGATTACGAGCTCCTTATTCCACAGGTTATGTTGTGATTTCATATTTAATCAAATTTCTGTTATTTTAGACTTTTTACGGCAATTTTCGTCCATCGATCTGCACAGAAACCCCCCTAATGCTCTGTGCTGTTTTCCCCTATTTGCGTAAGCAAAAATACTGCTGCCAGGTCGGGCACGAAGCGTTGTTGTCCTGCAGTGCGATGTTCGCACAACCGTAACGATCCTTTGTCCAACACGTAAGCAATTGCTTAGGCAGTGCAAGCAAAAGGTTTCAGCACAAGCAAAAGCTTGTGCATATGAATTCAAGCAATTGCTTGAACTTGATCTTTTTCTTGACATGCTCTTGCATGTGCTTAAAGCAATTGCTTATAAGCAATTGCTTGTTTTTATGCATACGGCCCATTGTTTAAACCAAGCTTAATGTATAAAGCTGTAGAGTAGGTCACTATGTTTTTCTTTAGTAGGATTATCAATTTGTTATCATGATTGTTTATTTCCATGCCCATTACTTTGTTTGATTGTATTATCGTGTACATGAATACAACTATTTTTTCTACTATAATGGCACTTTATATAAGTGCTCTATATTATTATTATTACTACTACACAAATTAAGAATAATTCGACTGAGAGTTGAGGTAGCGCTACTGCCTCTGACGCTTCATTCATTTCCCCATATCTTTCCCTACACCTACACATAGGAGGAACAAGTTGCACTCATTGCTTGCTTCTGTATTAATTCAGTATTAATATTGGCAAAATACATAACACACATACAAAAGGTATTAGTGCATTTTTGTCAGTAGTATCATTACATTTGTATGAGTAAGAAAATCACTTTATTCAACTGTTTACATATTCTAGGGATCGAGTTACTTACTGCGACAAAATGTATGGAGACCATCAGTATTCGGTGATAAAATATGAACTCAATATTCGTTTTTTCACTAGGTAAACAGTGTTCGTTTTCTTTCAAACTTTCACAAATCTTTCAATTGTATTTTACAATGATATTGATATAGGATTGAAGTCTCAAATGTCATTTTGTGCAATATCTGATACTTTACAGGTATCACTTTAAGCTAAACAACACGGTAGAAGAGAAACGAGGAATCTCCAAATAATTTTCGTGGAGTTAGACACTTTACAGGTAGTGGGGGTACAATTAAACACTGATCACCCCATCCTTGACCAAGTGGTTCTTGAACACGATCTGTTACGAGTCAACTGATGCTTTCAGATCAGGTCATGTATAGTGTGTACCTCTACCGCACCGCTCAAGTGCGCTTTGGGGATACAGGGGTTGGCAGCTCTTGTATCCCGTCATTCAATTGCTAAAAACACAACAAATAAGCCTCGAACGGACGGATCTAAACGGAAACGACCCAAGACCGCCCATCGACTACGAGACAACAAACTACAAATACTTGAGGTGAACATCCGCGGCCTAAGATCGAACATCGGAGACCTCGCCAACGTATGCAAGGAGAAGCAGCCAACCATTGTAATTGCAGTGGAAACATTCCTGGACTCGACTGTTCAAGATGGCGCAGATTGCATCGCAATTCCAGGTTACACCATGTGCTGCCGGAAAGACATCTGGAGGTGGCATTGCAGTGTACTGTTTGGAAGGTGTTGCCATACACCATGAACCACAGCGTGACCCCACTGACTTTGAACTCATGTGGCTCTCAGTAACTCTGCAATCGCAGAAACTACTCATAGGAGCTGTATACAGACCACCAAGTGCTAACTGTGACATCATTGATTACCTAGATGCTAACACTATACCAAAGATGACTGAATTTGGAGCAAAATCTGTAATGCTCATTGGAGACTTCAATGTCCATCACGAAGAATGGCTTGGCAGCCACAACACAGACACCGCAGGACGCCGGATGCTACAGCTTACTAGCAGCCTTGGATTAGATCAGCTTGTAAAAGAACCAACAAGAGGGGATCAAATCCTGGACCTTGTCCTGACCGATCTTCCTGCTTCATCTACCACTCTGGCTCCTTTGGGCACTTCTGATCATAACCCTGTACTAGCAAAGCCAGACGTCCCTACTTTCAGAGACAAGCCTTATACTAGGAAGGTATTGCAATATGACCACGCCAACTACTGGGAAATGAGAGGCCACTTTGCCTCCACAGACTGGTCGCAAGCATTCAAGGAGAACGACCCAGAGAGGGCATGCAACAGGATCACAGAGATCATAACTGATGCCATGGATATTTACATCCCTAGCAAATCTGTAACAAAAAAGACTGGCGACAAAGCATGGTTCAATGACAAATGCAGAAGGGCTGCAAGAAAGAAACGCAGGATCTTTCGGAAACTCAAAAAGAACGACACAGCCTCTATGAAGGACACTTTTTTTCTGAAGCTAGGAAATCGTATAACACGGCGGAAAAAGAGGCCAAGAGGAACTACGACACGAAACTCAAAGAAGATCTAACTAATAATAATCTTAGCAGTAAAAAGTGGTGGAGGGTAGTCAACACTCTTGCTGGGAGGGCAGCTTATTGCGACATTCCCGTCATCGTTAACGATAATGCAGCTCATATTACAGCTGGAGAGAAAGCTAAAGTCTTCTGCAAGGCATTTGCTGAGAAATGCCACCTGCGAGATGATGAAACCTCCGCCCCACACCTAGACGAAGTCACAGCAACCACCTTCCACAATGTCATCTTCAAGCCGAAGATCATCAATAGACTGTTGAAGCAGCTTGCACCCGACAAAGCAACTGGCCCAGACCAAATCCCTGCAAGAGTTCTTAAAGAGTGCAGCGCAGAGCTTGCCAGCCCACTTAGTCGCTTATTCCATCTCTGCTTTTCGCAAGGTGTTTTCCCAGGTCTATGGAAGACAGCCACAGTGACACCAATACACAAGAGGGACTCAAAGGCAGACCCGTCCAACTATCGTCCCATTTCCCTACTCAGCATCATTAGCAAGCTCATGGAAGCAGCAGTAAACTTGCAGCTACAAAGATACATGTTCAAGAATGACCTTATCTCAAACAGACAGTTTGGTTTCAGACCAGGCCACAGCACTGCAGATCTTCTCACCATACTGTCTCAGAAGTGGAACAACGCCCTGGACAAAGGAGAGGAGGTGTGTGTCATAGCGCTGGATATCAAGGGAGCCTTTGACAAGGTGTGGCACAACGGCCTGCTAGCCAAACTTCGGTCAAAGGGTGTCTGCGGAAAACTGCTGACATGGCTACACAGTTATCTTTCAGGGAGATCAATCAGAGTCGTCATGTCGGGCCAGACTTCGGAAGCGTCGCCAATCAACGCCTCTGTTCCCCAGGGATCCATTCTTGGGCCTCTGCTATTCTCTATTTACATTGACGATATTGTTGACATATGCGAGAACGAACTCTACCTATATGTAGATGACTCAACGCTGTTTGCTCCCATCCACTCACCTAAGGACATCAACGCTGTTGCTGCCAGTCTAAACAAGGATCTTGCCAAGATGAAAGCATGGGCTGACAAATGGAAGGTCACCTTTGAGCCAGCAAAGTGCAAGACAATGATGATATCAAAAAAACGAACTCCATCAAAACCGAACATCTATCTCGGGGACTGTCAGCTAGACTCAAATGACCAACTTGATATTCTAGGAGTCACGTTTGACTGCAAGCTCTCATGGTCCAAACACATCTCAGCTATCGCCACCAGAGCTGGACAGAAACTAGGAGCTCTGAGGAGAGTTGCCGGCAAGCTCGACACTACAGGCAGATCTACTGTCTACAAGTCACAAGTCAGGAGCATTATGGAGTATGCCTGCCTATGCTGGACTAACGCCCCACCAACCACTCTCACCCAACTTGACAACATCCAGAAGAAAGCTCTCAAAATAATAGGAATTGATGAGACCACTGCACGCAACCTATTCTCCATCCCTAGCCTGTCCCACCGACGACAGATTGCTGCAGTGTCAACACTCTACAAAATGCATACTAGCAACTGCCCACAAGACCTGGCTGATATGCTTCCTCCTCCTCTGGATAGACGGCGTGTGACTATGTACAGCACATCACTGCCATACCACGCACTCACCACTCCTGATGCTCGAACATACACTCTGGATGGAAGTTTTATTCACTCGGCTGTTCGAACATGGAACTCTCTTCCAGATCATATTGTTGGCAACATAACAACCACTGGTCTTCAATCCTTTAAAGGCCGTGCGCATGTTCACCACTTGTTAAAGTAGTTTTTTAGTATTAATATATATTTTGTTTGTTTAATTTTATTTTTTGAGTTTGATGCAGTGGACCATTTGATTGGCCCTCTAGAGTCACAATAACACTCTGGTGGGCTATTGTTCACATTTGCACCTTATATAAAATAAAAAAAATAAAAAAAAAACTTTAATAAAGGTGTTAAATGTGTTTTACTTTATATGTGTATATATTACATAAAAGTAACGTTTATGACCGTTTTTTAACGCTTTTGAGCTGAATGATAGATATCGTCATAATAAAGGGGCATTTGGAAAAATCTAACCCTATTTCATTATTCTCTTACCTTAAGCTAAACAACACGGTAGAAGAGAAACGAGGAATCTCCAAATAATTTTCGTGGAGTTAGACACTTTACAGGCCTCACTTTAATATCAGTCAAAGGTGTTAAATGTGTTTTACTGTAAAAAGTGTATCACGTATATTATGTGTATATATTACATAAAAGTCTGACACGATTACAGTACATTTTTTACAAGAATATAAAATTATAGTAGAACTTTCTAATGGGAAATTTATTTATTACGACAATCGAAATACAGTTGTCTAAAGGCTGATTATAGATCCTACGTACATTTGTTTTCCCCTGTAATGTACAATTTAAAATTAGGCGACGTATTAACTGAAGAATATATTATATTGACAAAAGTAATCGAAGGGATTGGACATAAAGTATTGGATTTTAATTATATACCTGCTCCACTTCCAACGCCTAGAATGCGAACAGGAGAGCTAGAGTCATCCGATTCCAAATGGCGTTTAGAAGGTAATTTGTCACCTTTGTAAAAACCTGTAAAACGTGTTTATTCAATTACTTTGCAACCGGGCGATCAAAACCTGCAAATTTACTGTCTAAAATTATGTTTTATATCAAAAGGAACATAAATAAGATAACGCTGATGTATTTAGTGGAAAAAAGATGCACAAATGTGCAAATTAGTGGCCGCCATGACAGAAAAGTCGTACAAAATTGATTATTTGGGGGAAATTTAGGCCTACTGAATGTAACACTTATAATCACTGTCTTAAACACTTTATGGGAATGAAATAATTATCAATTGTATGATTTACTCATATAACATACACAAATATAATTAGCACATTCAAAATGGCCGCCAATTGACGCTATTTCCACCATTTTGAACTGATAAAAAAAGTGTTTCAGCAACTAAGCGAACAAAACATATACAAATGCAATTATTCATTATTTCGATGAGAAGGGATGTCAATAAGACTGTTCTGATGAATGACGTGACATGCATGACTTATAGATATGTAAGTTAGTGGCCGCCATTACTGACAAATGGTACAAAATGGATCATATTTCGTAAGTAAGGCCTAATAACAATGAATGCAATAAACAGTGACTTACTAAAAACCAAGTTTAGAATTATAATGATTGATCAAATCAGAACATGTATGAAATCATTAGTAGTATTATATACTCAAAAACACCTTTAATTTGCATAAACAAAATGGCAGAAAAATTACTCTACTTTGTCCTTACCTTAAATGTAAGGACAAAGTATTACGTTTATAAATGTGTTTCTCCAACTGCTCTCGAAAAGGACGCTCCATAAAGCCTCATTGGTTTCAACCATTTTTCATAGAATATTGGGCATATGAGGTTTTGTTCAAAAACTGATTAGCAAGAAAAACAACAATTCAAAAACTTCTTATGAATTTGTTGAAAAGAGGAAGCATTTTTAGACATGTTTAACGGCTGGTTCAAAATTATCGAATACTTGTTGGACCCAACAATTGTTATACAAGGCTATGTTAATACAGTATAATTTATTTCAGCCGTTTCTGAACCAATTTTGCCGTTTCAAATGTTATATTCGGTTGTTCATTAAGTCACAAAATATATTCTGTGTAGCGCCCTCTATACCAAAACTAAACTATTCTTTCAACGATGTTTATAAAGAAATAGAGTTTGTTTCCGAAACCTTTACAATGCTGTATTTTGGCTTGAACAAGCTGAACAGCTAAATTATATGAATTCTAAGACATCAAAACACAGGAAAATACAATAGAAAATAACCGAAAATAAAATGAACAAAAAGCGAACATTTAGCAAAGGTGATGTTGAGTCCAAGAAGTGTAGCCTTTGTACAGAGTGAATTGTACATTATCTTATATGCTGCCTATGTTAATGCCAGAGGTAAAAAATAGTCTGATTATTATCCGTTACATACACATTCGATATATTTCACTATTTGCAGTACGATTATATAAAACTGTAAATGAATCATAATTAGTTAAAACTTCACTCAATAACTAAACGATTATACCACAATAGGGGCAACGGTTTTTGAACCACAAGGTTTATTAATCATATTAAATATCGCGTGACTGCCTGTTACCAGTTTGGTGAAGTATGTGATAAGTATGTTGACTGTTCGTGCTCAGTATCGGTCATTAATGTTAAGCAAACACTCCAGAAAAGGGCCTATATATGCAGATTTAGTTCCATTGAATGATACAAATATACAAAGTACTAAAATATGTAAAATCGTACTTGCATTATCATTATATATATCAAACATAGTCCAAAGGTCCCTTTTGCTTTTAACTACAAGCTTAATTATTTTCATTAAACATCGTGTTACTAACCTGACACCAATTTGGTGAAATCTTCAATAAATAAATTGATTTGTGTGCTTTGATATTCGTTAATCACACTCTCCAAACAGGATATGTGCAGATGTATTTCACTGATTTCAATCAATCAGAAATACCAGTTACCAGTTTAGTTAAATCCTAATATAAACACAACAAAAAAGTAACTTCCCCCCTAAGCAAAATGGCGTAACTTTTTTAACAAATAGAGTTTGAGCAACATAACTTGGCAGGAATGTTTTTAAAATTATTGGCTAACGTCTCTGTGAAAATGAATTTGATCCGCCATGCCATGCATGAGTGAGCACACATTAAAAGAAAAATGTCACTTTGTCCCCCTTATGTCCCCCTTAATCAAATAACATAACTTGTTAACGAAAAGGTTTTTAGCAAAATAACTCGGCAGGATTGTTCCTACATTTATTGACTAACTTATGTGTGAAAATTAAATTGGTCCGTCGAGTCATGGATGAGTGACCACACATCAAAGGCAAAATTTTCACTTTTTGACTCTTGTGACTTTTGAAAAGTGACATTTTTCCTTTAAAGTGTGCTCACTCATGCATGGCATGGCGGATCAAATTCATTTTCACAGAGACGTTAGCCAATAATTTTAGAAATATTCCTGCCAAGTTATGTTGCTCAAACCCTATTTGTTAAAAAGTTACGCCATTTTGCTTAGGGGGGAAGTATTTTGTTTTTGTTTTTGTTTACCTTCGTATGAAATATCACGGACAGAAGAATATTCAATGTTCTTACACGTTTGATGTGATTTGCTACTTAAAATACTACATAAAAGATAAACTCTCAAATGATTAAAACGTTAATTTTGTCACTAATGACAGCCAATAATTTGCATATTCATAAGTCATCCATGTCATTAAATTCATCAGAATAATCTTTTTGACGTCCCTTATTGAAAACATACATCTGCGCATTGCTTCTTCGTATGTTTTACTAACTTAGTTACCGAGTTATAATAAACACGTTTCTATCCGCTCAAATATATAGCGTCAATTGGAGGCCATTTTTAATATTCCAATTCTATTTGTATATAAGCAAAATATATACTGGTGATTCAATGAAACGATCTCATTCAATTATTTGACTCGCAGGAATGATTAAGACACTGATTATCAGTGTTATATTCAGTAGGCTTAAATTGCCCCAAAATAACTTGTTTTGTAAGACTTTTCTGTAGTGGCGGCTACTAATTTGCATATGTATGTGTCTTCGTGTACACTAAATACATCAGAGTTATCAGAGTTATCATATGCATGTTCCTTTTGATAGTAATCATCATTCTAGACATTTAATTTGCAAGTTTTGCTCGCCTGGTTGCAAAGTTATTGAACAAACTTGTTTTACAAGCTTAAAAAGGTGTCATTTTGGCGGCCAGTTTGTTTAGGGAAATTAGATGTTCAAAAACTCAATATTTCGCTTGGGAACAGGGCTAATCGGATTCAGCACCCCTAAATTATGTGAAATATCTTGGTTCCCAACTTTTACTCCCAAATGCTCCTAACATGCACTTTTTCCAGAAATCCCACTAGACTATGACCGAAACCAGTCGGGAGGATGCGGAAAGGCGGAACGAAATTTTCAAAATGTTCACAATTTCATTCCGACTAGTTCACGACTAAATTTGTCGGGAACAGTGCCGAAACAATACCGAAACTATGCCGAAACGAGCCTTGACAAGGCGGATCATCGGCATTGTGGCCCGCCTGGCTCACGACAAGGTTCCGCACAGTTTCCGACAAGATTCCGACAAGATTCCGCACAGTTTCGGAATGGTTTCGGCATGGTTCCCGAATAGTTTACGCACTCGCAGTACTTGATCAAGAAACGAAGACATGATTATGTTTGGCCAAGTTTAAATTAAAAACAAATATTACATAGATAGTACAGTTCGGATTTTAGTGCACTCTAAATCCTTGTTTTCTTAAAGGTAATCACAACTCATGTGTTATATTTGAAAAAAGGCACGTCATATTTAAAGGGGTAGGTTTTGGTAGAGAGGGTGCTGCACATCACAATTTTTTTGCGAGGTAATGAAAAACTGAGTGTCGAATTTGAGAAAACATGCAATTTTAATGGCAGAATAAACTTTGTTTGGTCAAAATCGACCCAGAAACGGCTGAAATATCAATAAATATATCTGGACCTATAATTATTTGGGGCCCAAATAATTAGCTGAATTTTTCAAAAAATTAAAAAAATGCTTGCACTTTTTTTTAAATTTTCAAAAGCGTTTTTAAAATAGTTATTGATGATCTCTCTATTTAATCAGTATTTCAATAAAACATCACAAGCATAATTTTGTATGAAAAAATGGTTGAAACCAATGCCTTTTTAGAAAGCGTCCTCTTGTGTTTTAATGGCTCTTTTTGAATGATAACGGGCTTAGATCCGCCACTGTTTGTAATTGTGTATACCTTTCGAGCATAGTGTAGTTATACTGTTTATAATGTTTATAATGTTCAGGTTTGGTTACTAAAGTTCAGCCTTACCAAAACTGTACTACCCCTTTAAAAGACAGAATAAACAATTGGATCAAAACATGATCAGAAACAGCGGAAATATTCATAAAATATATGCGATTAATAAGAATAATTGTTTAGGCCCAACTTTTGCATTGCTGAAAAAACACGGTGGATTTCGCTTTGATCATGTATTTGTGATGATCTCTTTCCTTACTAATTTATTCAACCATTATATATCTTCAATAAAAACAGCACTGTAATTTGGACGTGTTTGTGTTTTTCTTCCACATACGGTTAAAGGGACTTGTAACATTGTCCAAATCCTCAAAATCCAATTGGAAAACTAGCAGTTCTCTCATACCTTGTAGTTGAGTTCTGGTAAGGAGAGTATAGTTTTGGTGAAACTGAATTTTAGTAACCAAAATAACTAGAAAGGAACACAAAATTACAAATGACGTAGTAAAGATCATGTTATCATTCAAAAAGAGCCGTTAAAACGTAAGAGGGCGCTCTCTAAACACTCATCGGTTTCAACCATTTTGAATAAAATATTGTGCATGTGATGCTTTGTTGAAATAGTGATTAGATATAACCAACAACTATTTAAATACCTATTTTGTAACTTTTTGAAAAGAGGAAGCATTTTAAAAAAATTGTTAACAGCTGGTTCAAAATTCTCTAATAAACCTGGGTCCCCAGGTTTATTACAAATTGTTATATTTATGGATATTTCAGCCATCTCTGAACCGATTTTGATCAAACAAAGATGATTTTATTATTTAAATATTATGCTCTTTCAAATTTTACACTCAGTTTTTCATTACCTCACAAAAAAGTAGTCTAGCGCCCTCTCTACCAAAACTCAACTATCCCTTTAACAAAAGAAGAATGAGACAGGTTTCGGTTTTTCTAATTTCCCTTTCTTTACAAAATTATGAACGATTGAAGTTTTCAGATAATGAATATCCGTCGGATTTTTGAAACCATGATCAAAGTGAGTGCTGTGAGCCGGTTAGTGAATATCACTTTGCATTTTTGCTCATTACTCGGCCATTTGGCATCCATTTTACTTGAAATGTTCACACAATACCCTGTGGTCATAATAAATAACAACAATATACATTATATCAACCAATCATCACGTATTGCACATGTCAACAAAGTTACTAGATTCCTTTAACGGTTAAGTGACTATTAACTCCGGGCGATCCCCCCCCTTGTAGATGCTTTGACGAGTCTGTAAATCAGTGAAAAGCTTTTTGTTCGCCCCGTAGCACACTCGTCATAGTTTGCAAAGCATGTCGGGCAATTACAAGAACATGGCCGCTCCCATCACCTTTGCCGCCGTAAGAATTAGTAAAATGTGGGTATGTTCACGTAAGGATTTCATGGGATCCAGGAGGCCAAAATTGCCAAGTTTTATATCAAATAAAATGTCTGTTCACCCTCTAAACGATAATAATAGCCGAAAGCCATAGTTTCATTGCCCTTTAAGTTACTTACACCCTGCCTGTAGAGGACTAAATTTCCTTTAATTTGATATATGATAATGTACACTTTATCGTACATAGATTTGAAATATTTCAACTTAAACAAGTGTCCCGTTTCTTTTTTTGCGGAGTACCTATACATAATTTAAACAAATATATATATGTGCCATATCTGAAATAACCACTCAGTAAAACAAGAATAATACATTAAATGGTAGAAATTCAAAGACTTTTATTACATGTTTGCCATGGCAAGAATAATGAAGGCATACAAATTTAAGGAAAGCTTTTCATTTCAAATTTTCAACAAAACATAAATACAAAATAAAGACATAATTATGTTGGGGAGGGGGCAGGGGGTGTTTCACAAAGATTCTAAGTTGAACTTAACTCTAAGTTGGACATAAAAAGTATGGAAAGCCACTAGTTTCTTTGAAAAATTGTTGTAAAAGTCCTTTTTCAAAGGCATGAAATGTTAATTCAGATCATGGACCAGTTTCCTTCAAGATTCTGAAATTACCAATTATACAAATATATTACAAATATTACACAAGCAAGGGAAATAAACTGCTCCATTTTATGAACACAGATGAGCAACCAGGGGGGTGTTTCACATAAGATTCTAAGTTGAACCTAACTATTATGGAAAGCCATTTGTAGCCTTAGAATACAATATATTCAAAAGCAACAAAGCAAGAATTTTTGACTTTTCATAAATGTTGCATCAAGAACATGAAATCTCCTTGATAATAGAAAATATTAAGGGTTTGAATCAACATTTTATGCCTTTGAAAAAGGACTTTTACAACAATTTTTCAAAGAAACTAATGGCTTTCCAAGAGTTAAGTTCAACTTAGAATCTTAGTGAAACACCCCCCTGGACATATCATAATATCTAGCTAATTCATGGCAGAAACATTAACAAAAAGGCTCTAGATTAGTACAAACTGAAATACACATGAAAAATAAAATTCATTTTAAAAGAATCAACATAAAGCATGATGCATACAAAATATGTAAAATTCCAATGCATCAAGTATAATACAATGGAACCTCTTAATAACGAGATCCTTTGATCATCATGGAAATGACATTGTTATATATCAGGAATCTTGTTATATCATAAAAAAACAAAAGAATATATCAGGGCTGGGACCAGCACAATTACCTTGCTATAAGAGGGTTTTGTTGTATCAGATAGAGCTCTTTATAAGTGTAAGATTCTACCTTATTAGGGAAATATAACAGCAACCCTCAAAGTAAACTTAGATTTATTTACAACAATCAAGGCACTGGCAAGAATTTGGTATAAAAGATATGATCCATAAGTCAAACAAATTACCTCTATGGTAGCACTGGCTGGCATGCTCCCCAGGGAGGGGAGAGAGTGCATTTTATTTAACCCATCAATGACGATTGTCTACTATAATTATTGTCATTCGTTCGATAGTCCTACATGTACATGTATATTTGAGCAAGAATATAACAAGTTATATTAAGTGTACATGGGGCAAGAGCATAAATATCTCAATCATTTGAGACCTATTTTGCTACTGTACCTGCATAGATCGCTATAAGTTAGAAAATCCTTAAATTGGCAATGCATTGCCATATTTCTCAGATTTCGTGGTAAAAATTGGCAACTTCACGTCAGACCAGTTTATTTTTCTTAAATTTTAATAAATGAAATATTTTCCACCGATTCTGATGTCATTAAAAGGTAGAATGAAAAAAATTGGAGTTGCCAATTTGATCAGAGAAATAGTGATCAATTTTGCCTTGAAATAGCTCTCGTCCTGGATAGGTTATGTGCCAGATTAATGTCTTTGTTCGATGATGAAACCTGCTCCTGTGACCACCTGTGTATAAAGACCACTAATCTTGCCTCCATAAGAAACACTCTGCATGTAAATGAACCTGTCTATAGAGACCACCTGTGCATAAAGACCACTAATCTTGCCTCCATAAGAAACACTTTGCATGTAAATGAACCTGTCTATAGAGACCACCTGTGCATAAAGACCACTAATCTTGCCTCCATAAGAAACACTTTGCATGTTAATGAACCTGTCTATAGAGACCACCTGCTTATGGACCATGCACTTTCTCTCATGGACAGGGTTGACTGCATTTGAATGCAGGTCATCTGGGAGAACAGTGGAACAGTACTGAAAAAGCTACCCATGATAAAACTATTATTTACAAACCATTATCATAGAAAGTAGATGAGTACAATGTTTCTTTCACAAGTACAAAAGTTCAAAAATCAGAGTATCAACTATATTTACAAGCAATTTGGCTACAAAAACGTATTGAACATTAGAAAATGATAACTTAATTTGGATAGAATCCCTTTTACTTGAATGCGGCTATACCATCAAACATGGATTGCTATATGAATTACAGTCAATTGACCACAAATACGGCTTTTCTTTTCAAGAATGAATATCCATACTGCACTAGGTACTGTGCATCTCAATAGGCACATCAACTGGTAAGCATTCTCACAGTTTTCTTTAAAAACCCCATGGTGTTACAGAGTAATAATTCTAAATTAATATAATATGCTGATGATTTAAATATAGACCTACTGAAATAGTAATGTTATTCATTTCTCAATTTCTATACTGGCTGAGAATTTATTACCAACTTTTCATGTCTGCTGTAAACTTGAGTTCAATCCACCAAGGGGGAAGCATAAGGGGAAAGGAGAAAGGAGATTCCTGGAGTAATTGTATTTGTACACAAATAGGGACACTTTGCAGTAAGCTCTGAATATTTATTTAAATGCAGGGATCGAGTGCAATGTATGAGATGCAATCAGAGGTTAAATGTCTCCATGAGGGATCAAGTGCGATGTGAGTCTGGAACACACACAAAGGTTGAATGTCTCAATGAGGGATTGAGTGCGATGTGAGTCTGGAACGCACATAAAGGTTGAATGTCTCAATGAGGGATTGAGTGTGATGTGAGACTGGAATCTACTCAAAGGTTGAATGTTTCCATGATATGAGCTATTGAATATGATGCGAGTCTGGGATGCAATCAGAGGTTAAATGTCTCTATGAGGGATTGAGTGCGATGTCAGACTGGAATGCAATCAAAGGTTGAATGTCTCCATGAGGGATCGAGTGCGATTTGAGTCTGGGATGTCCAGCTTGCGGATGTAGCTGAGGAATTATGCACTCAAAGCTTGAATGTCTCCATGAGGGATCGAGTGCGACGCGAGACTAGGGTGTCCAGTTTCTGGATAAAGCTGAAAAATGAACTCAAAGGTTGAATGTCTTGATCACGGATTGAGTGCGAATCGAGTCTGAGATGCAATGAGAAGTTGAATGTCTCCATGAGGGATCGAGTGCGATTTGAGTCTGGGATGTCCATTCAGCTTGCGGATGTAGCAGAGGAATGCACTCAAAGGTTGAATGTCTCCATGAGGGATCGAGTGCGATGTGAGTCTGGGATGTCCAGCTTGCGGATATAGCCGAGGAATGCAATCAGAGTTTGAAAGTCTCCATGAGAGATCGAGTGCGATGCGAGTCTGGGATGTCCAGCTTGTGGATGTAGCTGAGGAATGCACTCAAAGGTTGAATGTCTCCATGAGGGATCGAGTGCGATGCGAGTCTGGGATGTCCAGCTTGCGGATGTAGCTGAGGAATGCACTCAAAGGTTGAATGTCTCCATGAGGGATCGAGTGCGATGCGAGTCTGGAATGTCCAGCTTGCGGATATAGCCGAGGAATGCAATCAGAGTTTGAAATTTTCCATGAGGGATCGAGTGCGATGTGAGTCTGGGATGTGCAGCTTGCGGATGTAGCTGAGGTAGATGAAGAAGACCACTGCTCCCATCAGGATGCACACGGTTGCAAAGATGATCATCTGAGAGAGACCAGGCAGTGGAGCTCTGTCTACAAACATCTGAGGGAAGCAATGGATGAGGGGAAAGGAAACGCTTAAAAACGGCTCATCCACCATGAAAGTTAATGTAGTATGGATGTGCCGATTGATTGTGAGTGTGTGTCTGATGACCAAGGTAATAATGTAAAGTGCTTAGAGATGATTATCAATCATATTAGGCGCTATATAAATCGCAAACATTATTATTATTATTATATCATGGAGGCTCATTTGAGTTCATCTTCCCTACTTACTGCCATGAACAGTATTTATTTGCATATCTGCAATTTTCTCATGAACTCTAATATCCAATAATCAACCATGGGCAATTCCAAGCAAATGCCGTGACGGTCAGAGGGTGTTTCTCACAATGAAAGTCCAAATAACTCATAAAATCTAAATATCTAGAACCAACTTTTGATATGCATCTGTAACCACTATATCCTACCAATAATTTACAATAGGCAAGAAAACCAAAATTCCCAATAAATGATTAATTATGAATATCAATATCTGCCGTAACGCCGTGACGGCAAAAAGACATGGGTTTCTTACATGCTAAGAAACTAAGTAAACTCTGTGAACTACAGGAACATTTTGCACTTTTGTCACATTGATTCTTTGTACTAGACATCAAGCTAGAACATCCAAATAAAAATGTAGAAAAAATCCAATGCTCATAGTAAATATGATACCATAAATGTATCTATGCACTGTAATGCCGTGACTGTAACGCCGTGACCTCTGAATTGTACATGTTATATACAGTATATGGGAGATATTAAAGAGATGAATAATATGATATAATTTTAATGTAGTGATCCAGAATCAATAAAGAACTAGATGAATGGGTGATATAACCAAGATGCTATTAAATGATCATCCGCATGACACAAATTTGCAGCACAGCGCCCTCTATTGATCAAAAAATCTTTTAGGACATAATTGAAATTCTTATCTATTTCAGAAGTTAGTTAATGGAACCATCAAATATTAAAACCAAAATACATACTTAAATGTAACAATGAAATATGAGACCTTTGACATCTGACCTTTGACCTTGTTTCTCAAAATAACATACAAATGTTTAATTTTTGGTCTGCACAGTGCATATTTGCAAGTGATTTGTTTCATGTAACATGATTTCAGAGTTAGTAAATGTTTGTTTTTGAATTGGTAATTATCCGAGTGACCTTTGACCTGTGCCCCAAACAGTTTCAGAAAATTGTCTTTTTCCTACAGTACTCTTTCTAACATTGATTCTGGAACTTAATTGTGAGAACAAAAAACAACAACAATATTTTGACCTGTTGACCTATGACCTCCCATGACCCCATTCCCTAATCAGGTCATATACTTCACTGGACGCATACCAGTATTATTATCATGTTATCCTTCAAGGATTCTCAAACTATCTTGATAATAATATAATTTTTGCATATTTGTTAGCTATGTGACCTTTGACCTTTGACCTCATGGACCAAAATCATATCCAATAATCCATACCTCTAAATACATGGATTGTACAAAGTTTGAACGAAATCCATCCAACGATTCTTGAGATATTGCAAAAAAAAGAACACTGATGTACAGATGCACATACAGACAGACGGACATACAACCCATATACATACATGACTCAGGTAACTTTGAGATGGAAACATTATCAACTGACCCTATTCATATAATTATAGCATGACCAATGCCCAAGCATACCTACAAAAAATATCTCACACTATTTGATTATGTCTACTGTGTTATGTCAATGGGAATCCAGTAGGTAGCGTCACGGCGTTACACAAAACGTAACGCCGTGACCAAATTGATATTGATTATATTAATAAGTAGTAAAAGATAATGCTGCTATTCAGCATGCATATTATAGCCCTATGGGCTAATACAGAGAAAACAAAAAATTATTGAATTCCCATTCATATTTTTCCAGAAATATTAAAAATATATGTTTTTAGTGTAACGCCGTGACATATTAAAGGGACTTAGTAACATTGTCCAAATCCTCAAAATAAAATTGTAATTCTAGCGGTTCCTTTATACCTTGTTGTATTCGTATTAACAATAAAATCATGGGACAGCTTTCGGTTTTTTCAAATTTCCCTTTCATTACAAAGATATGTATGATTGAAGTATTTAGATAAGAAAATTTCCGGGCGAGATTTTCATCCCTGTACAAAGTGAATGCAGTGAGTTGGTGAATATCACCCAATATCACTTTGCATTTTCGCTCATTACTTGGCCATACATTGTCCATTTGACCTGAAATTTTCACACAATACCCTGAGGACATATGAGATAACAACAGTATACATTGCATCAACCATTCATCAGTTTTTGCACATCTCAACAAAGTTACTAGATCCCTTTAATGATTGTAAATGAGACAGTCACTGAAGCGGAACGAAGAGCGAAAATGACGAAATTGATATTTATCTGAAAAATTGAAGCAATGATCCTATCAACACTGAAATTTTTTTTTATGAAAACTCCTTTTCGCAGTTCTTTTATGCTTAATATTTAATTGAATGTTTTGTGAAAATAACTGAAAATTAATTTATACTATATATTAACAATAAAATAATAGTTTACAATTTTTTTTTTCAAAAACAAAATACATTTTTGGAAAGTTCAATCTTTTAGCTTTCATTTGATACCAAATTTGTTATGGTACAACGAATTTGAAAAATCAGTGGTTATGTCAATGTTTGCTTGGAATTGCCCCCATACAAATAAGTTGAATGCAGGTACCTATTACCAGCACAGATTGAACACCCGTCTTTGTGTGAGATACCGGTATGAGAATAACACGAACCCCCTTGTATTGAGCATGGACAACAGTGAATTCCAATAATAATAATAATAATAATCATAGGTTGGATTTAGCTCGCGCTTAATACGAGAGCATCATTTCTAAGCACTATAGAGTGGTGAAGTGTGATGTCATAAATGATGTCATAAACATTTTTTTTAGAATTTTCAAATTTGGACTTCATTTTCAGAAAGAGCATAACAAATAATGTCCAAATACCGAAAATCATAGGGATAGGTTTCGTATTGGCTGAAATATGCCCATCCGAATGATTTTTTTGTCAATAGGCAATCAGTGTTATAGTGCACTGGTTCATAAATTTATGAACCAGTGCACTATAACACTGATTGCCCATTGAAGTAAAATTCATTCAGATGGGCATATCTCAGCCAATACGTAACCTATACCTTTTATTTTCAGTATTTGGACATTATTTGTTATGCTCTTTCTGAAAATGAAGTCCAAATTTGAAAATTCTAAAAAAGTGTTTTTATGACGTCATGGCTTCTGTACTCTATACACTACTATTACTCAGGTCATAGGATACATTGCCAGCCAGTATACATTGTATGCACCATCCCCACTCCCTCGGGAGCATTCCTTACATATGGCTCATGTGCATTGAGAAGCCACTTTAAACATATTTGGTATTAAAGTATGTGCCTGCATTTTCATCCTCCAGAGTACAGTAGGTGAAACCTTCAATTAGAAAAGTCTTTTTTTCTATCTTTTAATTGTCATTTATCATTTTATCTGCATATCTGTACTTATCTGTTCTCTTTTTATATACCTTCCATGAAGAAGAAACATACATTACATGTTATCAAAACCTTTTATGTGAGTATTTACCTGGATTTCATCCTCCAAGGTACAATAGGAGAAACCTTCAATCACAAAGTCTTTATTTCTATCTATCTTTTTTATTGTTTCATTAATTGTCATTATCATTTCACCTGAATATCTTTCCTTATCTGTTTTTTAAATTTAATATTCCTTCCAAGAAGTAGAAATATACATTACATGTTTCAAAATCTATTCTGTGAGTATTCTCTACCCAGGTGTATAAATGGGGGACCAGGAAGGATGGGAACGTGGTTCCTTTACTCTGTGTGCGCATAAACAAGCAACTGGCTGGAATACTCCCCAGGGAGTGGAAATCATGCTCTTTGTGTGCAGGAATGCTTGAAGTGTGTATCCATTGACCGGGGTAATAATAATAGCGCTTAGAGGCTCTTTGCAATATGCGCTATATTAATGTCTTTATTTATTTATTTGTATTTATTTAAAGAAATTTTTTAAAAATTGTTTTTATTCACCTGGATTTCATCCTCCAGGATGCAATAGGAGAAACCTTCAACCACCTTCAGCTTGAAATGATACAGTTGTGTTGCCTGGAAACAAAGTCGGAGAGCGGCATAAACAAAATGGAACTGATAATATAGAAACTTACACCTAAAAATATGTTGTTTATCAATACAAATTAAGAGATTAATTTCAGCGATCCTTTAACCCAAATATTTTACAGAAAATGTATATATTCACATCTTTTTAAATCAGAATTTGAATTTTTAAACTCGATATTACTCATGGGCCCTGTTGCAGAAAGAGATACAATCGATTGTAAGTTGCACTCAATTTTAAGTCAGATGATGTGTTCTAAATGTGCAAATTGAAATTGAAACGTGCTCATTTTCTGACTTGCAGTCAATTGTAACTTACAATCGATTGTATCTCTTTCTGCAACAGGGCCCTAATCAATTCTGTAAAATTATGCATGGATGAGGTCCTGCCCCATGTCAATTATTTTGATAGCACTCCATGGCCCCATTGCAGAAAGAGATACAATCGATTGTAAGTTGCACTCAATTTTAAGTCAGATCATGCGTTCTAAATGTGCAAATTGAAATTGAAATTAAAACGTGCTCATTTTCTGGCTTGCAATCAATTGTAACTTACAATCTATTGTATCTCTTTGTATCTCTATTGTATCACGCCTCTGGAACTCCCTCCCTCTTGTGCTTCGCAAAATTTACAAACTTGAAGGTTTCAACGCAGGCCTAAAAACATTTCTTTTCAAGCAATATGTGCAGTAAATTGAGTTTTTGGAGGAGCGGCGCCTTTGAATGTTTGAACAGATAAATGGCGCCATACAAATGCTGTGGATCATCATCATCATCTTTCTGCAAAGGGGCCCTTATAAAATCTGAACAATTCTGCATGGATGAGGTTCTGCCACTTGTCAATGAGACAGCCATCACACAATATTCCATTGAGGGAGGGACAGTATTTAAATCTAGAGACACTAATGGACAAATTCTGATTCTTTTGCATATACTGTATGTATATATTTTTTAATAAAAGGTAGCAAAGTTTCTGCAAAGGGGCCTTATCAATTCTGCATGGATGGATGAGGTTCTGCCACTTGTCAATGAGACAGCCATCACACAATAGTCCAGCAATGGAGGGACAGTATTTAAATGTAGAGACAAAAAAGAACGAATTCTGATTCTCTAAAAAATCTTACAATTGAGAAGTAAAGTTGTATAAAGCTGATAGGAACGACAGATACTATATCACAACAATCCATTGATAGAGGGACAGTATTTAAATCTAGAGACACTAATTGGCAAATTCTGATTCTTTTGCATATACTGTATGTATATATTTTTTATTAAAAGGTAGCAAAGTTTCTGCAAAGGGGCCTTATCAATTCTGCATGGATGGATGAGGTTCTGCCACTTGTCAATGAGACAGCCATCACACAATAGTCCAGCAATGGAGGGACAGTATTTAAATCTAGAGACATGAAAGAACGAATTCTGATTCTCTAAACAAATCTTACAATTTAGAAGTAAAGTTGTAAGCTGATAGAAACGACAAATACTATCACAACAATCCATTGATAGAGGGACAGTATTTAAATCTAGAGACACTAATGGACAAATTCTGATTCTTTTGCAAATATATGTATACATTTTTTATTAAAAGGGTAGCAAAGTTGTAAGCTGAGAAGACAACAAATTTTTCCCATTTCTAAGCTTTATTTCAATATCTGCCTAAAATGTGATTCTCTAAAAATCTTACAATTTAGAAGTAAAGTTGTAAGCTGATAGGAACGACAGATACTATCACAACAATCCATTGATAGAGGGACAGTATTTAAATCTAGAGACACTAATGGAAAAAATCTGATTCTTTTGCATATACATGTATGTATATATTTTTTATTAAAAAGGTAGCAAAGTTGTAAGCTGAGAAGACAAAAAAATGTTCCCATTTCTAAGCTTTATTTCAATATCTGCCTAAGATGTGAACACATACATGTAACTAACAATTTGTGGGTTGAGAAAGAGAAGGTCGCTAAGTCACTTTTTAAAACTTTAGAGATAATCATGTTTGAAGTTAGAGAGCCCTGTAGAAACCATGTGTAGCTCTCTTTATTTTGTTATGAATAATTCACAAATTAGAAATAATTTATTGTCTGAAAATTTGGCATCACATAGACGAGGCTCTGACCCTCAAGATAGTATGCAGAACTCAACCTAGCAAACACTGGACTTAAAGGGACTTAGTAACATTGTCCAAATCCTCAAAATACAATTGGAATTCTAGCGGTTTCCTGATCATACCTTGTTGTATTCGTATTAACAATAAAATCATGGGACAGGTTTCAGTTTTTCAAATTTCCCTTTCATTAAAAAGATATTTACGATTATAGTTTTCAGATGTTAGATAATCCAACGGATCGCGAAAACCGTGTACAAAGTGAGTGCAATGAGTTTTTGAATATCGCTTTGCATTTTTGCTCATTACTCGGCCATATAACGTCCATTTGACTTGACATTTTCACACAATACCCTGTGGACATATCAGATAACAACAATATACATTGTACCAACCATTTACCACTTTTTGCACATATCAACAAAGTTACTAGATACCTTTAATACCCTTCTCACTCTCACACAACGAATTACTTCACAAGCAACTCGCTAAAGGCATCAATCTGTTCAGAAGTCAATTTGATGATGGGCATAAGGACCTAACAACACATCAATGCTCCAAATACCATTACTATAGGGTTAACTCGGATCAGACCATAACAATTTTGTGCTTTAGAAGCTGATGACTTAACCAACAAAGTCTGATCAGCAGGTATAGAAGTTTGTCATGTAGGCATGTATTAATCAGTGCTGATAGAAACTTTCTGAGTCAAATTCTTTGAATGTAAATAAAAACTTTTCGTTGCTACTTACCAGGAACTTTATGACGATTCTGTCTGGACTAAAGAGGATATCTTCGTCGATGCCCGTTACCTCTGCAATCTCTTTCAGGTATCCAATACTAGATGCTGAAAATTAGGGTAAATGCATTAGACCAATTGTATGTTATAATATAGTTAACAAAAAAACACTTTTTAAAATAAACATTGGCATACAGTTAATTTAGAAAATGTTAAAAATTTGGAATTTCAGTTCTTAGTTTGTTTCCTCATTAATCACACGAGTTACCAGAGGGCTGGCCCCCTTCTGTAGCTTTCGCTTTCGCCTAAGGCTTATGAATAGGAAATAGGCGCCCCCTTATGTGCCAAAATTGGCACAGGAAGGACTTTAACTTTTAAACTAATCCTCAATCATGTAGTCCACCCTGTTGTTGATCTCAGTGACGGTTAGGACGTAGGGGGAAGACAGGACCTGGTCCTCCCTGCAGCACTCTCGGATCACCAGACGAGGGTATAACCTAATGCCAAGGGAGGTATGGTGGCCACATGCCCCCCCCTTCCCTGTCGCTATGCTACTGACTCACTTCAATGATTTAGAATTGATAATTTTGCCTGGCATACCTTCAATTATGTAGTCCACGCTGTTGTTCATCTCAGTGATGGTTAGGACGCAGGGGAAGACAGGACCTGGTCTTCCTTGCCGCGCTCTCGGATCACCAGACGAGGGTACAACCTAATGCCAAGGGAGGCATGGTGGGCATGTACCCACCTTCCCCCGTCGCTATGCTACAGACTGACTACGAAGTTTTTAGAATCAATAATTTCCCCTTGTGTACCTTCTATCATGTAGTCCACCCTGTTGTTCATCTCAGTGATGGTTAAGACGCAGGGGAAAACAGGACCTGGTCCTCCTTGGCATGCTCTCAGATCACCAGATGAGGGCACAACCTAATGCCAAGGGAGGTATGGTGGGCAAGTGCCCCGGCGCCCCCCCCCCCCCCTTCCCCCCTCCCCCGTCGCTATGCTACTGAATCACTACAAAGATTTGGAATTTAGAATTTTGCCTGGCATACCATCAATCATGTAGTCCACCCTGTTGTTCATCTCAGTGATGGTTAGGACGCAGGGGAAGACAAGACCCGGTCCTCTTTGCCGCGCTCTCGGATCACCAGACGAGGGTACAACCTAATGCCAAGGGAGGCATGGTGGGCACATCCCCCTTCCCCCGTCGCTATGCTACTGACTCACTACGAAGAGTTATAATTATTTTGCCTGGCATACCTTCAATCATGTAGTCCACCCTGTTGTTGAGCTCAGTGATGGTTAGGACGTAGGGGGAAGACAGGACCTGGTCCTCCTTGCCGCGCTCTCGGATCACCAGGCGCGGGTACAACTTCTCAGTGAACGTGATGCGGTACACCTAGAATCAAAACAAAGAGTACAGTTCTTCTTCTTTCAATTTAAGTACAGACTGCCGTTGGCGTCTTATCGTACTATCGCTTTGGGCTCAGCGGAGCCTTATGTGCAACACCTTCTGCTTGAATTTATCCAAGGAGGTGCTTCCAGCAAGGTTTAACCCTAATAAGGCCGGGGGGGGGGGGGGGGGGCATAATGGCATAATGGCCCCCCCCTCCGTGATTTTTTTGATTGCTCCAAAATGCTTGGTGACTTTTTTCTTTCGGGTCTTGCGCATATTTTAAAACAAAAATGTTGGAAATCGGACCTACCGTTACAAAGTCACGTGACCTTTTGTCTATGCATGTCAGCCCGAAAATCGCTCAATTTCGTGATTTGTGTACAAAACATATGGAAATATCAGTTTTATTTGGTTATTTGGTCTTGTTTACATTTTATGTTTGTTTTGGGGTTCAAAATAGTTGGATTATAGTTAGAAATAAAATAAACAACAAAAACAATAAAATACATAAGTAAAAAAACAAAGAAATAAATAAGAAATTATCAAAACAATAGAAAACATAAGGAAGAACCTGGCTCTTCCAAATTTTGTTGCCGTATTATCATTCCAAATGCTCTAAGGAATATATGTTGTGAAAACCAATGTTTAATTATAAAGAATATATGATTTATGGGTGAAAATATGAATTTCATGACCTTATTTGCATAAATTACCATAAATATGCAAATTAATACATTTTTCAAAAAATTTTAATTACCATTGTATTCTATACACTTCACGTGCAAATTTTCACGCCGATCGGCCCCTTTGCGGCCGAGATCTTAAGGGGGGGCCATAATGCCCCCCCCCCCCCCCACCCCCCGGCCGTAGAAAGACCTCAAATAGCCCGGCCTTTTTAGGGTTAAGGGAAGGGAATTCCATAGTCTTGTCGCATCTGGGAAAAACTCTGCTAAAATATATTGATTTCCCGGTGTAAAATTTCAAATTTATTTGTATTTCAGTGTCATTGCAAACCAAGAATGTAAAAGTGATATTTTGGTGCATTCAACTCTAAAACATCATCAACTACGGTATAATATTTTACAAAGTGGAAAGTTAACCCGGGTTTGATTGAACGAAAGAGGAGTGAAAGGAGTTACTGAAAATTATAATATGAGAGTCGTATAAAGCCTAGCTTTCAATCCTAGCATAATCTTCGTCAGGCAAAAATGACAATTACTACATAGAGACAACAGAATATATACCAAAACGACACATATACACATGTGTGGATGGGGTGGGGGGGGGGGGGGGGGGGAAGGAAAGCAGGCAGAGACACAAACCAATAAAAAGCAATGCCTGTGAGTGGGTGAGAGTCAGGACTGGTTGACCAATCGAACAGAGCTGGAACTGACGAGGGTGCAAGTGCCCGGCCAGGTGGGTGTTTGAATATCATAATAGTATACTCGTAGATCAGAAGGGAATGTAATTAACATTAACAACTGTGGGAGGGATGGCAATCTATTTCTATTAAACCTTATTTATTTGACCTAATTAACACATTATTACCCTCTCTCTGCAATCAGTGAAGAGTTGAAGGGAAGAGAGTTTCATCTCATCCGTACATCCACACTCCTCCCTGCTAGCTTTCCCTGCGCACAGCTTGTATCTGCCGCTATCCTGTATTGAACAATTTAAAAAAAAGACAAAAACTGCTGTGAACTGCTTACTATCCGCTATAATGGACTAAAAGAATCAAATGTAAGTCAAATAAGAGCCATTTCACATGTCTGCCAAGTCGTGATTGCAGTCATGATTGGAATCATTTTCCACTCTAATTACGGTTTTATTGACCGTGTGAAAGCAAACTAGAATCATGAATCGTGAAACTCGAATCGTGGAGGTGTTTTCTAATCATGATTCACTCGATTCACAGTGCGAATCTCTAGTCTGAACGGCTTGACCTCCAAAACACGATTTGGGAGGCAGAGCTTACGTGACCGTACCGGGCGCTCTTCGCTTCGAGAGCAGTCATGCAGTGCAGTACTAGTGCTCTCCTTGTTTGATTGACAGGTACGTCTCTAGAATCTTGACTGTAATCAGTCTGCATGAAGTCTTTTTCGTCGTGTGAAAGCAAGGCAACAGAATCACCGTGCATGATTGTAAACATGATTCCAATCGTGATTGCAATCACGACTTGGCAGACGTGTGAAAGGGCTCTAAGAGTCGAGCGTTCAAACCTAACAGGTCCTTGCCCAGGGTGAAATTCCCATTGACTATATTACCAATTGAAATCAATTGGTAATCAGGATTACCAATTGAAAATTACCAATTGAAGTCAATTGGTAATCGAAGTATATGGAAAATGAAACAATTACCAATTGAAATCAATGGGTACCCATTGAAACCAATGCCAATGGGTACCAATTGAATTCAGTTTCAATGGGTACCAATTAGAATTTTAATGGGTACCAATTGGCTTTAATGGGTACCCATTGAATGCAATGGGTACCAATTAGAATTTTAACTGGAATTTCGTCCTGGGTGATCATGGGAAATAGTAAAATATCACATTTATTAAAGAGGACCTCATCTATTTCTGAATGCTTATTAGAATGATATGAACATTTGAGAATGAAATAGTTTGACTGTGTTCATATATAGGTACATGGTAGTTGAAACCTTCAAATGGCTATAGCTTATTAAATTGTGATCTATTTCTGAATGTAATTATATATTCTTCTAACCATATATTTAGTTTTGATTATGCCATTTGATCATATCATCCTGTATATCATATCATCCATTTAAGATGGTTTGATTATATGGTTTCTAGCATGCATTCTTCATAGGCAACCCCTACCCGAGTATTTCTGGGACTAATCAGGAATGGGTTATAAGAATGATAATGTGCATCTACCTCAGACCGGACTCGATTGATGTCAGGCAAGTCAAATTTCATGAATTTTCAGTTTGCTTGCCTGGTCGGGAAAATTAATAATTACTAAAGTGCAAAGAACAATATAATAAAATATGTGTAAAACTTGTCTAGGAGAAAGAGGATAAGTAGATTTTAATTAAAAATGTAGGATTTTACTTTTTACCGAACAGGCCAGTACAGAAAAAATATAGTATGGAGGCTTGCCTTAGTACCTTGGTAGTTATCATCGACTCTGGGCCTACTTGGGTCTGCGTTGTATACGTTGTCAGTCAGCGGGACTGAGATGCCAAGCTTGGATGGGGGTCTGTAGTCTGTAGTCGTGAGTATTTTTATGACCAGTCCTAAGTAGCATATACTTAACTCCTAAAGTCCCAAGGATTTTAATGCTCTATGGCATTTGTGTGTATTGTAATTCGCAAAAATGGGAGCTTGGCACTCAAGGAGTTAAAAATAATACTGTGCACGTACCGTTGAGTCTGGGCTTGCTTGGGTCTAAGTTGTAGATGTTGTCAGTCAGCGGGACTGAGATGCCAAGTTTGGATGGGGGTCTGTAGTTTGTAGTCTGAGTATTTTTAAGACCAGTCCTAAATAGAATATACTTAAAAATGATACCGTGCACGTACCTTAGATGCTTGGTAGTTATCGTTGAGTCTGGGCTTGCTTGGGTCTGCGTTGTAGACGTTGTCAGTCAGTGGGACTGAGATGCCGAGTTTGGATGGGGGTCGGTAGTTCACCTGAAAACCAGACACACGCAGATCAACAAAAGTAGGCAAATTGAAACAATTTGTCTTTCTTTATAACTACTTATTGTTTGTTGAAAAATTATATTTCTTAGACAAATGAAGTTACAAATCAAGCTGTAAACATAATAAACAAATTATAACAGGAATTTACTATACTATACTCTTCAATTTTTAATTAACTTTTTCATAAATTATACTCGCGTTACTCTTAAAAACCAAACTGTAAAAAATAGAAAAGTTGTATAATAGTAGACTCCCAAGGGACTTGATGGTGCACAAGATCATTGTGCAGGTTTGAATTGTATCCGATTACCAAAGATGATAATAGTGTGCCTCTGAATATGACACCTAAATACTTTGCACTCTATAAATGTTATCTACAGTCAGACCTGTGTATAGTGACCAACTAAAGGAAACAAGAAATGTGGCCACTGTAGACAGGTTTTTATAAACTTTCTTTCTGCAGGGGATCACTTTTGGAGGCCACTATATGATGATAGTTGGCTGCTATAGACAGGTGGCTACTAAGACAGGTGGCCACTATATACAGGTTGGCTGCTAATACAGACAGATGGCCACTAAGACAGGGTTTCACTGCTTTATACTTACAGGGAGGTCAGTGAGGAGTGACTGGTTCTTCCTGTTCTTGGGGGATCCATGGAGGTAGTCTTCCACGGAGACGGGAGGGTCGTAGATGAAGTAGAGGCGTTTGGTAGGGGGGCAGGCACACTGGATGGTCAGGGTGAAAGACAGAGAGGGGCAGTTGAGGGAGGCTGAGGGAACAGACACCACGATGGCTGACATCCCCTGTGAAGAAAACAAATAGAATATTGATGGCTACTTTATTAGAGGTATTCATCCACAGAGACGGGAGGGTCGTAGATGAAGTAGAGGCGCTTGGTAGGGGGGCAGGCACACTGGATGGTCAGGGTGAAAGACAGGGAGGGGCAGTTGAGGGAGGCTGAGGGAACGGACACCACGATGGCTGACATCCCCTGTGAAGAAAACAAATAGAATAGTGATGGCTACTTTAGTAGTGGTTGTTGTCCATGGAGACGGGAGGGTCGTAGATGTAGTAGAGGCGCTTGGTAGGGGGGCAGGCACATTAGATGGTCAGGGTAAAGGACAGGGAGGGGCAGTTGAGCGAGGCAGAGGGAACAGACACCATGATGGCTGACATCCCCTGCGAAGAAAACAAATAGAATAGTGATGGCTACTTTAGTAATGGTAGTCGTCCACGGAGACGGGAGGGTCGTAGATGAAGTAGAGGCGCTTGGTAGGGGGGCAGGCACACTGGATGGTCAGGGTGAAAGACAGAGAGGGGCAGTTGAGGGAGGCTGAGGGAATTCCGACACCACGATGGCGGACATCCCCTGTGAAGAAAACAAATAGAATATTAGTGATGGCTACTTTAGTAATGGTAGTCTTCCACTGAGACGGGAGAGTTATAGATGGCTGAGGGAACTGGCACCACGATGATCGACATCCCCTATGAAGCACAAAAATAAAATAATGATGGCTACTTTAGTAGATGTAGTCGGTCCACAGAGACGGGAGGGTCGTAGATGAAGTAGAGGCGCTTGGTAGGGGGGCAGGCACATTGGATGGTCAGGGTGAAGGACAGGGAGGGGCAGTTGAGCGAGGCAGAGGGAACAGACACCATGATGGCTGACATCCCCTGCGAAAGAAACAAATAGAATAGTGATGGCTACTTTAGTAATGGTAGTCGTCCACGGAGACGGGAGGGTCGTAGATGAAGTAGAGGCGCTTGGTAGGGGGGCAGGCACACTGGATGGTCAGGGTAAAGGACAGGGAGGGGCAGTTGAGCGAGGCAGAGGGAACAGACACCACGATGGCTGACATCCCCTGTGAAGAAAACAAATAGAATATTAGTGATGGCTACTTTAGTAGTGGTATTCATCCACGGAGACGGGAGGGTCGTAGATGAAGTAGAGGCGCTTGGTAGGGGGGCAGGCACATTGGATGGTCAGGGTGAAGGACAGGGAGGGGCAGTTGAGGGAGGCAGAGGGAACAGACACCATGATTGCTGACATCCCCTGTGAAGAAAACAAATAGAATAGTGATGGCTACTTTAGTAGTGGTTGTTGTCCACGGAGGCGGGAGGGTCGTAGATGAAGTAGAGGCGCTTGGTAGGGGGGCAGGCACATTGGATGGTCAAGGTGAAGGACAGGGAGGGGCAGTTGAGCGAGGCAGAGGGAACAGACACCATGATTGCTGACATCCCCTGTGAAGAAAACAAATAGAATATTAGTGAGGGCTACTTTAGTAATGGTAGTCTTCCACTGAGACGGGAGGGTTATAGATGGCTGAGGGAACTGGCACCACGATGATCGACATCCCCTATGAAGCACAAAAATAAAATAATGATGGCTACTAATTTAGTAGATGTAGTCGTCCACAGAGACAGGAGGGCAGTAGATGAAAGTGGAGGAATCCACTAGTTCCATTAGCTTGAGAGTTGAGGGTTACCCTTTTCTGACCTAGAAAATTCAGATGATTTAAACCAATGGAAATACATGGATAAGTCAAAAGAAGAGCGGCAAATAATATGAGATGCTGTAATAGACGGTTTTTAGAACAAGCTCTTAATTAGAATTCCCATTAACCCGTTCAGGACTGCATGCATGGTCACAAAAAATATTCGGGCTGGGGTCTATCGAGAATGCATGTTATAGCAAGATCCATCAGTCATGATTGGGTTAATAAGACATACTGTACATTTATATATAATCTACTTTGTAAAACATAAAATTATCAAAGGACAATATTTGCCGGTTTTGTTCATCTTATTCCTCTGCCGATGCACCATATCTCTTGTGAGAGTGTGATCTCTAGAATTTCCAGAAGAAAACACAACCCCAAAATCAAGACTTTGTTGTACATGTAATTCAACAATCTACCTTTCAAACCCAAGGACAAAATATTTGCCAGTTTTGCTCACCTTATTCCTCTGCCGATGGTTGACGGTAATGTGTGCAGTCTCTGCCCCGTACCTGTTGTAAGAGCGAGATATCCGGATGTCGATCAGTTTTGGGTTGGTCACTCGGATGGACAGAAGCACCTTGGTGGTCTGCCGCACAGATACTGACAGGTGATATAGCAAACATAGTATATAAATATACAAAATGGAATGAAGATTAATGAAAAAAACAACTAAACATTTGAAGTCCATCCTATGGACCCTAATATGAAAACCATCAGTATGCGTAAGTGTTTTATGCTGATCAGCTTTGGGTTGGTCACTCGGATGGTCAGGAGTATATGAGTATATGAGTATATGAGTATATGAGTATTATGAAATTAAATTAGCATGTAATGTGCATTATATTTTTGTTATCTTATTTTAGTCATTCAATTAGTGCCTGTCACGCAAGCCCTGCTTCCAAGAATGGCTCCTCCGCATTTTCGCGGAAATTATAATCTACAAAATTTGTGTGCATTCATGTTTTTAATTGTTTCTTTAATCAATCTCTTTATTTTAATGCACAAAGCATACAGATTGGGTGATTATTTTCTTATTGTCCGGCGTGGGCGGGCTATAGAAAAACCGAGGGCCGGGGCATTCAGTTTCAGCTTTCTGGGGCATGGATATCGGGATCTCTACACAAAGCATTGTAAGCATCTTAGACAAAGAAAACTGGCACATTCTATCTTCGCGCTTTGTTGAGGGTCCATCATTGGCTATAGAAAAACAATGGCGCATTAATTCAATTCTATTCCAATCAGATAATTCCATTGACATTTTTATAACCATACTGCCAACCACCTGTAGAATTTCAGTGCAGTGCAGTATGTAAACTGCTATCCTTCTGTAGAAAAAATACACACGCACTATTTCAAACACAATTTGCTGCCATCTGTAGACAGAAATTGTACATTCTTACACATATAATGGGAGAAAATGACCCTCTAGAGCTGAAATACTTTTTTTCAGTGAGTTTGCCAAAATATCAGTATAACATATTTAAGACAAAAAGTCGTGTACATTGACAGATGAGAGGAAGATATGTCTCTTTGTCTATCTGTGGATGTGGTGGCAAGATTGGTAGAGCGCACGCTTTCCGATCCTGAGATCCCGAGTTCGAACCCTGCCCACTGCCGTTGTCCTTCAGCAAGACAATGTATCCACAATTGCTGCTCTCTACCCAGGTGTATAAATGGGGAACCGGTAGGAGGTAAAAGCCTATATGTGAAGGATCTTCTCAATGCCCATGAGCCGCTTGGAAGGAATGCTCCCCAGGGAGTGGAGATGGTGCTCACAATGTGTGCTGGTTTGCATTGTATCCTATGACTGGGGGTAATATTATCATTGTAAAGCGCTTAGAGATGATTATCAATCATATTAGGCACTATATATTAAAACCGAGTATATTATTATTATTATTATTTTCTCAAAAACATTTCCATAATCAGGAAAAGGATAAATGAATAAGTCAAATCAGCAATATACAATGAGGAACGGTTGCTACCTAGGTAACACTCAAGACTTACTCGGTCCGATGTAACTGGCAGAAACCTTGAAGGTGAAGGAGTCGCCAATGTCCATGTACCTGGTTGGTTGCTTTGTAACCTCCGGGTCAGGGGCCATCACATGGTTACATGGTGCTTCCTTCAACTGCATGTCACCTACGTACACAAAATATATCAATTACAATTTAGTCGTATTTGTACACCCTAAAATAGACTCAAGATTGCACAAACAGTGTAACGCTTAAAATACAATTAATTCACTTTACGATTAGTTGTTGATAATTTGTTTTGCCAAGATCTATTCTCCTAGTTAAACAGTATACAAAAGATAATGGGCTAACACACTTGCTAGAGAAGATAAAGATTGTTATCATTTTGAGTCATTTGTAGTTGAGTGAAATTTTGTTTGAAATATTGGGCTAATTGAATAAGAAGGATGACACATGCACACATGTATATATACATGTAGTGACCATATTTTACCAAATGATGACACACGCAGAACCCCGGGGTACTGCGTTGTGCAGCGCCATCTTGCGTCCAACCGTATCGCAGCTATTGCGTTGTGCATGCAGTGCAGCGTGCGCTTGTATGCACGCTATACCCAGAGTACAGCCTTAAAAAAAAAAAAAAATTAAACAAAATGGCGGATTTTCGTTTGGTACCCCAGGGTACCATTTATGTCATCAAATGAAGATTTACCTCAAAACTATTGAATAGAAATTGACTGTAAAAGTAAACAAAGTTTGACCTTGGCTCTTTGTGATGATGGGTGTTTTCATGTTGACGTGCAGACTGGGTTCTTGAGATGTTGCCATGGCGATGTGAGTGCCTCCTGTGATGGCTTTCAGATCTGTGATCAACAGTCGCATATCCCTGCACATTGATATGAAATACACTGTATTAACCTGTTCAGGACGGATTGATTTTGCTATTTATAGCATGTATTCTCCATAGACACAAGCCCGAATATTTTCGGGACCAGTCCTGGGCCCTATAACGTAAAGATTCACGATTAATTGTACAACTGATCGCACGATCAATTAATTGGGCGTATATATGATTAAATTGTATGATCGATTGACGATTAATCATGAATCTATATGTTACGGAGGAATTGGATAATATCATACACATACAAATATATCTGATAAAGGAGGCTAAAATGACATAAACTTGGAGTATAACACATTTTAGTATAAACATTGTAGTATAACGCTAATTTTCTGGAGAGTCTGAATATATCTGATAATCATTTATGAATGTATTACCGATTGATTAAACTCAGAAATCAAGTATGGCCAATGTGTTATCATTAAAAAGGTAAAATGTAGTCCTTATGTTGATGATAAGATCAATGTGATAAAACATCTGACTTAACCCGTTCCCTTCGAGATTCTGAAATTCCCATTGACTTTGTACATGACCCACCCAGTTCCCGTAAGCAACGGGTTAAAAACACATTGGGACTACAAAGTACAAATATTTTAAATATAGCTATTTGATTATCTAAGAGCAAATAACTAATAATCCCTACGATAAATAAGGGACTGATGACATCAACTCCTATTTCCTATTTTCCCAGGGACCCTTTATATCATTCAAAGAATGTCAGATTTCCAGGTGAATCCTGGGTCCTGTTTCATCAAACTTTTCCAAAAGTTGTATAAACTGCCCAATTATTGTAACTCCTGCATCAACAGCCAATCAGCATGGGAATTCAGCTGTTGCCATGGTAGATACCATCTATACCAAGGGGGATGGTTGAGGTGTTCAAACAACCCCCTTTAGCGAAAAAATTTGCTGTTTTAGATGTTCAAACACACCCCAACCACGCCACTGAATGAAGCTAAAACACCCCCCTTGAAAAAAATCCTGGGTATGACTATGATACTTGGTAGATACAATAATTGGACATCATTTACAACAGTTGGACAAGTTTTCTGAAACAGGGACCTGATGTCCGGCTAACGTCCCAGGGAAGGGGAATGGTCATCGCTTCATGTGTTCTGCGGAACTTCCTGGACTCCTGAATATAGTAACAAACACACATCGGCCATCCATCACCAAGAGATGACACACATAGGCTAGCTGTCACTTGATGGATCAATGCTGGACATGCAAATAGGCCAGAGAGAGGGGGTGGGGCCTTAAAGGGACTTAGTAACATTGTCCAAATCTTTCAAATCCAATTGGAATTCTAGCGGTTCCCTCATACCCTGTTGTATTCTTATTAACAATAAAAGCATGGGACAGGTTTCGGTTTTTCAAATTTCCCTTTCGTTAAAAAAATATGTACGATTGAAGTGTTCAGATGTTAAATTATCCATTGGATCGTCAAAACCGTGTACAAAGTGAGTGCAGTGAGTTTTGGTGAATATCACTTTGCAATTTTGCTCATTACTCGGCCATATAACATCCATTTAACTTGAAATTTTCACACAACACCCAGTTAACATATCAGCTAGATAACAATATACATTGTATCAACCATTCATCACTTTTTGCACATGTCAACAAAGTTACTATATCCCTTTAAAGTTAACCTATTCAGCACTGGACCCGAAAATACTCGGGCCGGGTCTATGGAGAATGCATGTTTTAGGAAAATCAATCAGTCCTGCACGGGTTAATAGAAAATAATCATGCTTTTATATACAAGTTCTATGATGCATTTAAAAAAAATGTACCGGCCGGTATGCATTTTAAATATATAGCAACTGATAGCTTCCAATAATTGTTTAAAGGGGACCACCAGGCAAAGAACAACACATAATTATATGTTTTGGTACACATTAGTCTTCGCAATTCAGACCGCATGAACGCATGCTTTAGAATGGTGATGCGTTTTCCAATTATTTTTTCTTTCTTTCTGGAAACATATTTTTGTGAACTCTTTGATGGAATGGAATACTAAAGATGTTTCCTTCTTTAATAAGAATATTATTTTTGGGTGGTGGTACCCTTTAAGTCAACCTTAGGATCTTTGTGAATTGTGAACACATCCCCCTGGTGGGATGCATCAATCGATAAAGGGCAGCTAGCTAGCGTGTTAAGTGACGGATGTGCTGCTGGTGAAGTAGACTTTAATAGAGAGAGCCAGAGCTACATGTAGCTTCCATTATTTCTGACAAGACAACTCACTTCCTGCGCTTCTAATTCCCAGGGCCCATTTCGAAGAACCCCAGGGGGGTGTCTCACAAAGATTGTAAGTTTTAATTAACTCAGGCTGTAAGTTGGACCTAACAATTATGGAAAGCCGTGAGTTCATTGTAAATTGTTGAAATTAAAAAGACATACAAGTTTGATAAAATCAGTCATATTTGTTATTTTCAAGGAGCCTTGAAATAATTGATACATTTTTTGTTTTTCAATACTTGTATTTTTTGCTTTAATTGAATACGATTGTATTCCAAGGCTACAAATGGCTTTCCATAATTATTAGATCCAACTTACAGTTAAGTTGGATCTTTGTGATACACACCCCAGGGCCAATTGTGAAGAACCCCAGGGGTCTATTTTACCAAAAGGCTCTTTACTATGTTTGTACACAACCTTGGTATAACTTTGACATTTTAAACGGCAACACGTGTTGCATGAAAGCATCTTTGCTAATATACTTCCAACCTTGTCCTTTGTGATCGGAACAAACAGTAAACACCATCCGTATTTCAGTAGATCAGTCACAGTTACGACGGTCTTTGCTTAAAGGTGCACCGGTAAAGTGTCAGATATTGCCCAAAATTACATTTTAAACTTCAATCCTATACCAAAATCATTGTAAGATATGTCCGAATGATGTGTGAAAGTTTCATTGAAAAAGAACACTGCTTTCCTGGTTAAAAAAACGAAAATTTGCGTCAGCTTTTACAACAAATTACTGTATATCGTGTATGAGGTTTATGATCGTTCATTAACGCTCTTGAGCTGAATGATAGATATCGTCATACTAAATGGGCATTTAAACAAATCTAACCCTATTTTATTCTTCTCTTACCATAAGCCAAACAACACGGTAGAAGAGAAATGTGGAAGCTCCAAGTAATTTTCGTGGAGTTAGACACTTTACTGGTTTCACTTTAAAGGGATCTAGTAACTTTGTTGACATGTGCAAAAAGTGATGAATGGTCGATGCAATGTATATTGTTGTTATCTCATAATTGTCCGCAGGGTATTGTGTGAAAATTTCAAGTCAAATGGACATTGCATGGCCAAGTAATGAGCGAAAATGCAAAGTGATATTCATTAACTCACTGCACTCACTTTGTACACGATAAGAAAAACAAACTCTGGGGGAGTTTTTCTTATCTGAATACTTCGATCGTACATATCTTTGTAACGAAAGGGAAATTTGAAAAACCGAAACCTGTCCCATGATTTTAAAACGAATACAACAAGGTATGAGGGAACCGCTATAATTAAAATTTTATATTGAGGATTTGGACAATGTTACTAAGTCCCTTTAAGAGCCTTTCATGAAACAGGCCCCAGGATTTGACTATGCTCCAGGGAAGATGCACAATGTTTTCTGTGATACTATATATGTGTTTGTGTTGAGTGACATGGCTAATTGCTCCACTCCCTGCGAGAATTGTTGCCCTAGCTTCCCCCGCCCCTATTCCTCAGGGGGAAGATGCATAACACCTCGTTCATTTTAGGATAGGACTACTACGTCTACTTTAGCCTATTATTTAGGATTACTTTTCTGTCTTTTGGATCCCCTCTTTTACTCTCCTTTCAAGCACACTTAACAACGTAAACTGCATTTTGTGCATGCTGTATGCTGCCCGTTTATTCTTTCTGCTATGAATATTTCCAATTGTTCTCAATCAACCCTCTTTTCATAGCTGATTTTGTTTGTACAATAATTTCTTTTAAAAATTCAAAAAGAGCCAAAGTTCATTTCACCAGCTCCTCTATCAGTACATGATAAACATTTTTACTTTTCTTGAACCTATAGAGAATCATCTTTATAATTTTATCAGATCATTCTTTGCCTTCTAAAACTTCCTTGATTCCCAAAGAGCAAAAACTAGCAAGCTCCTAGATCTCACAGTCATCTATCAGGACATGATGACAAACGTACTGTACATTGTTTCCTGGGGGGGGGGGGGGGGGGGGGTGTTTCACAAAGATCCTAAGTTGAACCTAACTCTAAGTTGGACTTAAAAATTATGGAAAGCCATTTGTAGCCTTGGAAAAAAAATATATTAAAAAGCAAAAATGCAAGTATTTTATACTTTTCATAAATGTTGCCTCACGAACATGAAATCTCCTTAATAATAGAAAATATTACCATAATTTGAATCAACATTTCATGCAGGCCTTTTAAAAGAATTTTTACAATTTGTTTTCAAAGAAACTAATGGCTTTCCATAGTTTTTAAGTCCAACTTAGAGTTAAAGGTATGGTGAAATCCCGGCTTTGATTCAGGTTTATAGCTTTAGATATGTGCCTATATTGATATACCACACTCTTTTTTTCAAAGAAATCCTTAAGTTGGGCAAAAAGGGTAAATTTCATGCAACTTTTGTGCTTGTTTTTGCATTGGCGTTCCATGCTGCTAAAAAAGTTATTTATAGCGGAGCGGGAATGTGCGCACTTGCAACCCGGATCATGACATCACAAGCAGGACCGCAACACGGAGGAATGTGCATGGTTTACATGCAGAGCCTATGACTTGCTAATTAAAACAAATTGTTTTTGCTTGTAAATTGAGGCTTAACTGAAAATTCCTAAGAAATTAATTATAGCAACTTGCAGCAACACATCTGAGTGTAGATCGTCCATGATTATAAACTATAACACATGTTTGCAAATATTGAAACAAATCGAAATAATATCTCTCTGTCAACGTGAGTATTGCACTCAGCTTGTACATGTACGTCTATGACCGAGCTATACTGCGATTGCCTGCATGTGACGTCACAAAGATGACGTCATTTTTCTTCGCCCGGACTCAATTTTTTTACGGGGATTACTGAAGTGAAAATATGTTATTACCTTTATAGTAATCTTCATGAAAATCTACCTTAGATACAGTAAAACACAATTTTTAGGTAGTTTTCTTGTCAGCCAACCTTTAAGTTCAACTTAGGATCTTTGTGAAACACTCCCCAGGACTTCCTGCACTAACTACCCATCCAGGCACTTTACTCCAGAAGAACAACAGCAATCCTAATAATGACCGGACCAAAGCACATATATAAAGATTATGAAACATGTTACTCACTCATCCAAAAGCATGAGATGTTGCTTCAAGGAAATTAAGTTTAGAACGTATCCATTTTCATTTTTTTTTAAAGGGGACCACCAGGCAAAGAACAACACATTATTATATGTTTTGGAACCTTTTGGCGATATCAAATAGATATTCAACATTTTGCAAAGGGTTATGTAATTCATAAACAAAGCAATTAATTTCCACCACTTACGGAACCACTACTATTTCCTGGTTCTATACGGGCCAACCATTTGTGAGTGCTCCAATGCTATTCACGCGTACGTTTGGAGACAATAGATTCCCGGGCGACTCGTTCGCTCTGCACACATTAGTCTTCGCAATTCAGACTGCATGAACGCATGCTTTAGAATGGTGATGCGTTTTCCAATTATACAGGGTGTTTATAAAAAAGCGGAACCCAACTTCCATCCGCAATAATTTATTTAATAAACATAATTATATTTATTGCAATATGTCATACCAAAGGTAGATTCATACTCTTTCGTTTGATACCAAATATGTTGTGGTAACGTCATGCATGATTGAATAAAACTTACTTTGAAAGGGTTATGTAAAAAGTACTTTGCGCACAAGAGTAGAAAGAATTTTGCTAAATGCAGTGTAAATAATGAAACAGTAGACAAAGTCAAGTGACATTTCATGATGTTTCTTGATTCATAGTTTGACAGTTATTCAACTTTGAGAAGAGTTGAGGGTCCATAATCATCCCCAACATCCTTCCACATGCCCCCATGTACAGGTTTGTGCTCGTGTTCAGTGGTCAGTTGCATGGTCAGGCAAGGAACCTATTTAAAAAGTATCTCCATGTTATGCTACGGTCACAACTCAGAGCGGCGACCGCCCGATTTGTAGCCTGCTCGGTCGCCGCTGGAATTTAGGCATCGCCCAACGATTTTGGGGAAGTCGAGCAGGCTGTAGAGCCCCAGCGGTGCCTGGGCGGTGCCCTGTCGGTGTCCCGTCGGTCACCGGTCGATTTTAGGTCACAACTGGGCTAAATTAGGGAGTTTCTCCGCGCGGCGTCCCGGCAGTGACCGACCGATGACCCACCGGTTCCCGAGCGGTCTCCCACCGGTGACCGGCTGATTTTTAAGAAATCGCCCGGCGACCGGACGGTGACCGGCGGGTCACCTGTAGGTGTCCCGTAGGCGTACCGGCGGCGACCCACCGGGCTCCGCCGGGCAACCTGGGTTCCGTACGGATGGCGTACGCCCGTTACCGTTACGATGGTAAATGTGAAAGTTTACCTGCAGGACTTTATAATGTTTGATAATTACAACCTTGCATTTGTTTGTAACCAAAAGTGCGCAAGCGGGCGAGAAATATTACGGTAATTGCCTTGTTTGTATGATTTGTCACCTGAGAAAGAAATTCATGATGTGCCAAGCCTAATACAATCAAGCCTAATACAATGTAGTATTAACTGAATTTGCAGTAAAGCAAAAATTGAAGACTAGTGGGGTGTATTCTGAAAACCACTTTAAGCTAAAATTATGTTAAAATTGTATCTACATCATATCTCCGTCACTAAAATATGTTTTCGCAAGTCGCTATTCCTTAAAGGGATAGTTGAGTTCTGGTAAGGAGAGTAATGTTTTGGTGAAACTGAATTTAATTAGTAACCAAAACCTGCATCATTAGACTACAAACTAATAATTATTCTAGAAGGGAACACAAGATTACAAATGACTCAGTAAAGATCATATTATCATTAAAAAAGAGCCGTTAAAAGGTAAGAGGGCGCTCTCTAAACACTCATCGGTTTCAACCATTTTGAATACAATATTGTGCATGTGATATTTTTGTTGAAATAGTGATTAGATAGAGAAATAACCAACAACTATTTAAATACCTATTTTGTTACTTTTTGAAAAGAGGAAACATTTTTTTAAATTTTTAACGGCTGGTTCAAAATGATCGAATAAGTGTGGGGCCCCACATTTATTACAAATGACTATGATTATGGATATTTCAGCCGTTTTTGAACCGATTTTGATCAAATAAAGTTTATCCTGGCTTTAAAATATTGTGCTCTTTAACATATTTCACTCAGTTTTTCATTATCTAACAAAAAATCATTGTATGTAGCCCCCTCTCTACCAAAACTCAACTATCCCTTTAAGTACAGTGTCATATTTTAGTGACGAAGATATGACGTAGATATAATAAATTTTAGCCTAAAATCGTTTTTAGAATTCAGGACTAAAGCGCATAGTGCGGTGCATGAAAGAGTAAAATGATATGATTACATGTAGACTCACATGTATTGTGTGTGTGTGTGTGTGTGTATGCGTACATAATATATGCGTGTGCATAGTATGACAGCCATGAATCAACTTGCAAAACAATGTATGCATGTTTAACACATTTTCTAGACACCTTTGCATCCGAAAGTCACACACACACACACACACACACACACACACACACACACACACACACACACACACACACACACACACACACACCTGTAAGCCATGTCAATCGAGGACCTAAATCCTTGTACTATGCCAACGTGGACACACTAATATGTGTCACATTGATATTCTGCGTCCAACCGAGGACTATTGTGTATGTGTTTGACTTTCTGCGTCCAACCGTGGACGTACGGGGTGCACGTTAATTTTTCCGGATTTTTGATGCGCGCGCATATGAATGGCATATGAATTAGCAATCCTTTGCACTAGTTAAGTAAACGAGGACGGTCCACGGTTGGAAATGTGTCCGTGGTTGGATAGGGTTAGGGTTAGGGTATGTCCTCGGTTGGGGGTGCTTACAGACACACACACACACACACACACACACATACACACACACACACACACACACACGCACACGCGCACACACACACACACACACACTTTTGTGGAGCGCCTATATATATATACCAAACAATGATCGATTTAGGTCAAACATAGGTCAAATGGGTCATCGGCTGCCGAGCGGTCGCCGCCCGGTGACCGACTGATCTCCCAGCGGCGACCGGGCGGCGACCGCTCGGCAGCCGATGACCTATTTGACCTCTTTTTGACCTAAATCGCTCGACGGCGACCGCTCGATTAGGTCGGTGCCCGGACGGCGACCGCTCGGCCACCGAGCGTATTTTGGGCGGCGAGTGAAAAGTGAGCAGGCGCCGCCCAAATTTTAACTCCCCGCTAAAACTTCAGCGGCGACCGAGCGATGCCTAAAAACCAGCGGTGCCTGGGCGGCCGCCGCTCGGTGACCGAGCGATTTTGGCTAAAAACTCGCCGCCCGGCCGCCGAGCAGGCTACTTTTTGGGGTTGTGACCATAGCATTAGCTTAAGAACGATCGGAACAAAAGGATTACAAGACAGAAGAACACAAGGAGAGGTTTCAATGAATTACCATTGATCAGACCGGGTTGATGAATAGATCTAAATCTTGTGCGCAAAGCAATTTTAACACTGCTCATTTAAAATGCTTGCAATTCGATAACTACAAGCTCAATTATTACAAATATGGTACCAAATGAAAGAATATTAAATTATCTTTGCGATGATATATTGCAATAAACATAACTTTGTTTAATATTTAAGATATAGCTGGTGGAAGTTGGGTTCCGCTTTTTTATAAACACTCTGTATATTTTTTTTCAGGAAACATATTTTTGTGAACTTGTTGATGGAATGGAATACTAAAGATGTTACCTTTCTTTAATAAGAATATTATTTTTGTGTGGTGGTACCCTTTAATTCTCACCCAATCGAACCACCCTTTATGGACCATCAGAGGAGCTTTCTAGCTCAGCTGGCAAGAGCACCCAAATAGCAATCCGGAGGTCTCGGGTTTGAATCCCGGGGACCCCCTATATTCTTTGCTCATTTTCATTTATATTATATACATATGTACATCAGCGTCAATAATACGTCTGGTAAGTTTCACTATGTTTGCAACATTTTGTATCTAGATACAAGTATGGTTTAAATAATAATACCGTAAAACTCCGTGTATAAGACGCACTTTTTTCCGTCGGAAAAATTTCAAAGTGGGGGGTGCGTCTTATACACAGGTACAGCCCAAAAAAAAAAAAACACCCTGTCATGTTGAATGTGTATAACACATGGTTTAGGGCATGACAAGGGCTTGTTGTCAGTTGTAGCATTCAGCAACGTATACCTTTTTCTCACACAAAAAATATTGGTTACAGATGTACAAATTGCAAGTTTATGTTATGTTATACTGCTGCTAATGAATATTCATACATTCGTGAGCAGCAGTACTAATTAAATATGCAATTTTCTAACTAGTGGTTATAAATTTTGCTCATAATTAAAAATACTTGTTAGTAAATTTTGAAAATTGCATTATATTTAGTGAGTATTGGTGCTCATGAATATTCATGAATATGAATATGAATATTTATGAGCACCAGTGTTACTGCTCAATAAATGTGCAATTTGTGTACTAACCACTATTTTTATGTGAGAAAATGATGTTGATGAATGCTACATTCAACATTAAGCTATTGTCATGCTCTAGACCAGTGGTATAAGCATTCCAACAGCACTTCAGGGTCTTTTTTTTTTAAATACAGGGTGCTATGAAAGTTGGGGGTGTGTTTTATACACGAGTGCGTCTTATACACGGAGTTTTACGGTACTGTGCTTGATTTATATAGCGCCTAATATGACTGATAATCATCTCTAAGCGCTTTTTAATACAATGGTTCATTATTACCCCGGTCATCGGATGCAATATTGCAATCAATCCAGCACACAAAGTGCACGTTTTCCACTCCCTCAGGGAGCATTCCATCCTTCCAGGTACCCATTTATACATCTGGGTGGACAGCAGCAAATGTGGATAAATGTTCTTGCTGAAGGAAAAATGCGATGGGCATACTCTGGGTTTGAATTCGGGACCTCACCATTGGATGGAAGGCACGCGCTCTACCAATCTTGCCACACCACGTTTGACTTATTTTCTGACTTAGTCTGGTTTATAGACTTTGTAAGATATGTTTTATGAGGATTTATCTTGGACCTTCGTTTTGTGCTGATCATAAACCGCCTAGAAACATACAAATTATTCTGTTATCGTAATTGTATTGTATTGTAGTGTAAATGAGAGTCAATATAGGGCCTAAATTTTCGATCCTAGCAGGATCTTCTTCAGAGGCTAACTGACGAGGAAACATAAAATACATAATAGATATACCATGGAAGTAGGAGTTTTACTTCCATGGATATACTAAACATAATACAAACACATGCATATAGCTATAACCCAGATAACAATGCGACGTTGGCGGAATGTAGTCTATAGTCGGCACCGTCGCGGTTGGAAAAACAACGTTTAGCCAACGTTGGCCTACGGTAAATTCACAACCATATTTTTGCAGTCGGCGAGCTGACGTTAAAACAACGTTAAGCCGACGTTGGCTGTTGACTGTTGGCAAACTGGTCGGCAAATGTACGTTGAAACAACGTTGGGTGATAGTTAGACGAACAATCATATTTATATGGTCGAAAAGCAAACGTTGGGCCAACGTTTCGCCTACTACGTTGGATATTGGTTGGCTAGTTGACGTCGTACTAACGTTTGACAAACAACCGCATTACGACGGTAGGCAAGCCAATGTAGGGCCAACGTTCACTTATATAGTCGTATGAACGTTGGGGTTTAGTCGGCTCAATGTTGGCTTGACGTCAGAAATAGCAAAATAAAAGGTTGGGCAAACGTTGGCGCAACATTGGCAATTGATGTTGGCTTATGGGGGTTGGGCCGACGAGGGCCCAGCGGCAAGAATGACGTGGGCAAAACGTCACGTTTTGACGTTGGCCCAACATGACCGCCTACATTGGGCCAACGTAGCATTGTTATCTGGGAAAGGAAGGGGGCGGAGACATAGAACAATAAAGAGGCTGTGAGTGGCCAATCAAAATTGGCTGGCCGATTGGAGGGAAAACACACAAAGAAGATGTTATATAACATGGGACAAGGGAGTGGGTAGAGAAAATGTGAATGAGAATTGGGGAGGCATGATGAAAGCAGAGCCCTGAAAATGGGAAGACCATGAATAAATAACAAAATACTGCAACAAACCAAAACTACAGAAAAACTCATGCAAAGTACCACAAAATAATGTTTTCGATAATTTGAAGATAAAAAACCCCCTTCAAGAACACCTAATATTCAGGCTGCAAATTTGATCGTCATCTGTATGCTGTCAAATACCTGATACATGTCACATCAGGTGGATGTTACTGCATATATCGCACACATATTCACTCTCCCCCCCAAAAAAATAATTTTCTGGGGCCCACTGTGAACAAAGTAAGCACACATGTTTCAAGACCAATCAAGACAAATATACATTGTATATCTGGGTCACACAGGATAAATTATTGATCCTTGTTCCAGATTTACGAAGGACATAGTGTGGCATGCTCTCATTCTCTCTAACCTTAAAGGAATCTAGTTACTTTGTTGACATGTGCAAAATGTGATGAATGGTTGATACAATGTGTATTGGTGTGATCTGATATGTCCACTGGATATTGTGTGAAAATTTCACTTTAAATGGATGTAATATGGCCGAGTAATGAGCAAAAATGCAGAATGATATTTACTTACTCATTGCACTGACTTTGTAAGTGGTTATGACTATCCAGTGGATAGTTAAAAATCCCAACACTTCAATCATAAATATCTTTTTAACGAAAGTGAAATTCGAAATAACAAAACCTGTTCCATGCTTCTATTGCTAATACAAATTTATACAACAAGGTATGAGAGAACCACTCGAGTTCCAAGTAAGTTTTGAGGATTTTGACAATGTTCAAAGATCCCTTTAACTGTTGGCTTGTTCTCATTTAGATCTCTCTCCTCTTTTTTTTGCTAAATTTTTGTAACTAAAAAAAAAAAGTTTCTTACTCTTAATCCCGCTCTTCTTTCATATTGAAGGGTATGACCCAGATACATATATTAATTTCTCCCTAAATTGACTTTTTTTTTTTGGGTGGTGAGGAGAGAGTGGGCTGTTGAAATTCTTATTTGTTTTGGCAGAATGAATCTTGTCATGAAGTAATTGTCTCCAAGGTAACTGATATGACATATTTTGTGTGGAAAGCTTTACTCTTTAAAAGGCAAATTAATGTACAGTACATACTGTATATAGGATATATCTTTGAAGAGTTTAAAACTGCTATCAGCCTATAAATAAAGTTTGTCCCCATCAAACTCCTTACCACAAATTTCAAACAATTCATTGTAGATTCCAGTACAAGGATAAACAAAAAAATATGAAGGATTGCAAATACCACAAAACACAGCACATTGATTTCATGTATAACTGATTTTAAAACCACTTTTGTATATATCCCATCTCAATTCATTATGACTATAAGCAGTTTCAACTATAATTTAAATATACATAAATAAATTAGATAGATAAAAAGTCTGGGATGTGATAATTGTCATCCTAGCAAATCAAATAATTTTGGTAAAATAAAAGAAGAATCTTACTTTCCAACCAATTCTTGACCAACCGTGCTCTTTCTGAGGACGGATAATTCACCACTGTCTTCATCATGGTGATCTTCCTCCTCCTCTTCCTCCTCCTCACCATGGTGATCTTCCTCCTCCTCCTCCTCCTCTTCCTCCTCACCATGATGATCTTCCTCCTCCTCCTCCTCCTCACCATGATGATCTTCCTCCTCCTCCTCTTCCTCCTCACCATGGTGATCTTCCTCCTCCTCCTCCTCTTCTTCCTCATGATGCTCCTCTGTTGGTGCCTCCTCATCATGATGGTCATCTTCCGTTGTCGTCTCCTCACCATGGTGATCATCTTCCGTTGTCGTCTCCTCACCATGGTGATCATCTTCCGTTGTCGTCTCCTCACCATGGTGATCATCTTCCGTTGTTGTCTCCTCACCATGGTGATCATCTTCCGTTGTCGTCTCCTCACCATGGTGATCATCTTCCGTTGGTTCCTCCTCACCATGGTGATCATCTTCCGTTGGTTCCTCCTCCTCATGGTGATCTTCCTCCTCCTCCTCCTCCTCTTCTTCTTCACCATGGTGATCTTCCTCCTCCTCCTCCTCCTCTTCTTCCTCACCATGGTGATCCTCCTCCTCTTCCTCTTCCTCCTCCTCACCGTGATGATCCCCTTCTTCCTCCTCCTCCTCTTCCCCATGATGGCCTCCCTCCTCCTCCTCCTCCTCTTCTCCTCCTCCTCCTCCATGCCCGTGCCCATCTTCCTCCTCCTCCTCCTCCAGGTCGTGATGGCCTTCCAGGAGCATGAACCTGGTGGCAGTGATGTGCTGGATGGTCATCGGGGTCTCCACAGTATGGGCAGCTTGCTACAAGGAGAGAAGAGGAATGTGCAAACACAAATACATCATAAAACAAAATAATATTAAATTGAATATGAACTGTGAAAGCTAAAGCACCTAGTGTCCTATATCATAAACTGTGATTCCATTGATAAACAAAACAAAGGCACACAGATATGATGAAATGTGACGCAATTACTTACTGAAACAACTTTGAAAATGGGTCACTATATAAAGTCAATTGATATGCTAGAGAAAAAAAGAATGCAAAATAGAAAGAAGGATTTCATTCAAAAGAAACAGTTCTCTTTTCTTTTTTCTTTTTTTTGCTGATCACTTTAGGAAGTGTTTTATTATGACATATCTTTGTTTCTATTTGCTTTAGACTATTACTCAGTAAAAGTACAAAGTATAATGGCCTACACGTGATTCCTGGATAACATCATTGATGACCACGTCAGTCAATAGTTTCCGTGGGGAATCACATCCACGTATGAATGAGACCGGAGGAGGGCAAGAAACAAAACAAAAAACAATTGCTATGGCAACTACCATCACAAATAAACAACGTATATATTGACTCAGTAGCTGACACAGTTTTTATACAAATGTTCCCAGCCTTTTCCGGAAACATGCATTTGGTAATGATCAATGCCGAGCATCACTGAGCTGTGTTGTTACAGGATATGTACAGCCACAAGCAATTGAAGGGAGACGCTTTGAGTGTATGCACACAAAACTTAACCCCTCATCTCTGTGTGGACATTAACCCCTCTTTATCAGAAAATTACCTGGGCCCATATTCATACAAGAGCCCCAGGGGGGCACGACGCTCACCTGAGGTCAATCAATTCTAGGGCCCCCTTGGCAGTCACATCCACCATTTTAGCAACTTTTGTTCCTCTACCCCTAAGGATGTCAAGTTTGGTTAGAATCCAATCATTGGTTCTTGAGAAGAAGATGAAAATGCATATTTCCTATGGTAGGGCCTCAAAAATATTGTTACCCCACAGGTCCCTTATGGTGCCACCCACAAAAATCTTGTGAACAATTTTCATTCTTCATCAATAGAGGCATCTAAATGTGAAATATCAGGTCTGTCATACTTTTAGATCTTGAGAAGAAGATTTTTAAAATTTACATATTTTTTACACTCAGTCCCCTCCCCCAGGGCCCCCTGGGGGCTACGCACACCATTATAGCACATTTTGTTCCTCTACCCCTAAGGATGATTCCTGTCAAGTTTGGTTGGAATCCAATCATTGGTTCTTGAGAAGAAGATGAAAATGCATATTTCCTATGGTAGGGCCCCCCAAAAAATGTTACCCCCACAGGGCCCTTATGGGGCCACCCAAAAACATCTTGTGAACAACTTTCATTCTTCATCAATAGAGGCATCTACATATGAAATATCAGGTGTGTCATACTTCTGGATCTTGAGAAGAAGATGTTTAAAATTTACATATTTTTTACACTTGGTGCCCTCCCCCAGGGCCCCCCTGAGGGCCACGCCCACCATTTTAGCAACTTCGATTCCTCTACCCCTAAGGATGATTCCTGCCATGTTTGGTTGGAATCTAATCATTGGTTCTGGAGAAGAAGATGAAAATGTATATTTCCTATGGTAGGGCCCCAAAAAAAACTGTTACGCCCACAGGGCCCTTGTGGGGCCACCCACAAAAATCTTGTGAACAACCTTCATTCTTCATCAATAGAGGCATCTACATATGAAATATCAGGTCTGTCATACTTCTGGATCTTGAGAAGAAGATGTTTAAAATTTACATATTTTTTACACTTGGTGCCCTCCTCCAGGGCCCCCCTGGGGGCCACGCCCACCATTTTAGCAACTTTGGTTCCTCTACCCCTAAAGATGATTCCTGCCATGTTTGGTTGGAATCTAATCATTGATTCTGGAGAAGAAGATGAAAATGTATATTTCCTATGGTAGGGCCCCCAAAAAAACTGTTACGCCCACAGGGCCCTTATGGGACCACCCACAAAAATCTTGTGAACAACTTTCATTCTTCATCAATAGAGGCATCTAAATATGAAATATCAGGTCTGTCATACTTCTGGATCTTGAGAAGAAGATGTTTAAAATTTACATATTTTTTACATTTGGTGCCCTCCCCCAGGGCCCCCCTGGGGGCCACGCCCACCATTTTAGCAACTTTGGTTCCTCTACCCCTAAATATGATTCCTGCCAAGTTTGGTTGGAATCCGATCATTGGTTCTGGAGAAGAAGATGAAAATGTAAAAAGTTTACGGACGACGGACGACGGACGACGCACGACGCACGACGGACGACGGACGACGGACGACGGACGACGGACAAAAAGCGATCACAATAGCTCACTTGAGCCTTTGGCTCAGGTGAGCTAAAAAGCCTACTAGCTTAGTTTGTTGCTAAGTCTATTTATGATGACATGGCTAAGAATGATACAAAAGATAATTTAGTTGCTATCTAGGGTTAACTTAGAGGGTACCTATTACAGGCTTACCAAGCTAACCCTAGTTAGGGACTATTACAACTATCTGTTGCTCAATAAACTCTATCATTTGAAATACACTTAGCAAGGAACTAAGCTAGCAGGGTTTTTATGAATATGGGTCAAGTTCTTTCTAGAGTGGAAGAATTTTGTTATATCTCTCTAAATTAGGAGAGGAGAAAGTTGGAAAGTACACATTTAAACAAGAAGGGTAAAGAAGGAGTAGGGTAAGAAAGACAAACTGGATGTCCCAATCCGTTCTTCCAAACATCTGTCACCAATATAGTCTCAATACGCAGCAGTCTCATCCATTGTTTGATGAGCTGAGTGGAGACTTGGCAGGTCCAGCTAGCCATGCTGCTGCATCGGCTTTGAATCACTGCCTGTCGTCGTCGTCGCTGTCCAATTTGACGTGAGTAATAACTTCCGAATCGGCAACAGCCGTCCATCAGATAGCCTCACAACACTGCCCTTTTTTCCTCCTAACTCCTAATTTGTTCTCCTTTCTATAAATTCCCAGTTGCTGTACATGGAGTCATCACTTGTGTAGTACATAAACTCAATGGTTTTACTACAGTGTGGTACTGTAGGGGTTATAGGGAAATGAAAATTGGAATATTCGCTTACTGTTACTGATAAGTGCATGATTCCTGTCACTTCTATAGTCATATATTACTGCATGGGTTCACTAATAGTGGAAATAATCAATGTTTTTTAAACCACTATCAATTGTTTTGAAAGACCACTGGAGGCTGCCATATGTTTTCCAACGGTACCGCATGTTCTAAACTAGTTTTGAGGATTTGGACAATGTTACTAGATCCTTTTAATTTCCCCTCTTGTCTTTTTTATACACCTGTTTATGACAACACATCACTACTTTCAGACTGTTGACACCTGAATAATTTCCTTGATACACTATTCCATGACTTACTTTATAAAATTAACTACTTGTAAAAACAAAAATATGAATGCCTAAATTGTTAGTAATTTTGATTTTATGTTATTTTTTCTTATTCATTCAAACTTGCATGTTTTCAAATCAAATGGTATTCTTAAAATCAGTTTAGCTATCATTAGAATAACATGGTTAACATATGCAGTAAATGATTACATGGATCTTAGTGATCTCATTATCCATTAGAGATACGTACTCACCCCCCTTATCATCACTGGTATAGCCCCCCAGGATCTATACAATACACACTGGAAAAGACCTAATAAAAACGGCTGTTTAACAAGCCTAGCATCCTCTATGACCTGACCCACAATGCCATACACTTCCTCTTCACGACAGTGGAAACACCACCAAGAGGGGAGGCAGGGCGGGAAGTAGATAAGGGGGGTGAGTACGTATCTCTAATGGATAATGAGATCACTAAGATCCATGTAATCCATATCAAGATACTGTACTCACCCCCCTTATCATCACTGGTGTATATTACCAGACAAACAACTAAAGAAACAGGTGGAGGGTGGTGGAAAGCACTTTGCTGATGCTGCCCCAAGGGGCCGCCACAGCAAAAGAAGAACAGTCCGCCACAACATACCACAAGATCACACAAAATGACCGAGACCACGGCCGGCCAGCCAGCACATCGCTTAGATGACAAACCCCCAAGGACAACGAATGAAGGGGGAGGGCCCACACAAACAAAAACAAATCGCCCTGGCAGAAAGGGATTAAGCCAGGCCAAGATAAATAAAGGGGCATCTCTAAGCCCTGCCAATAATCAGAAACTGAAAGTAGCGATGCACGAAAGGAACAGAAAAACCAACCACAAGGGCGGAAAATTCTGAGCTCCTGCAGAAGCCAAAAATGACGCACAACAAGAGTGCAAGTCCCAAATGACACGAGAGAGTGTCAGATGAAAAACACAAACCATCACTCTAAGGCCAGCCTCCCATCACCCAGGCCACAGAGGCCACAGAGGCCACAGAGGGAGCAAGACAGGCGCAACCCGACGGCCAAACACTGAGGCCTGACCAAAACAGCAAAAAAACCTGAAATCAGGGATGCATACCCATCGGAAACGACTGAGGAAGATAACTTCAACTCTCTAAACATAGCCTATAAACGTCAGAGGCCAAAACCGAGCCCATACCATGGAGCACACATCCTTAACAACACGAAGGACGACTCAAACGAAGTCCCAAAACTGCAAGAGACATCTTGACAGCCCGAGACAGTGAGAAAGGCCACAATCCACAGGGTAGTAAAACACTGAGGAAAGGGATGTGCCCCGGGAAGGAATGACTAGAAGAAGGGGCAATATAAACAACCCATCAATAGCCATACAAACCATCTAACTCCATCCTCCAGGGATCCAAGACGAGATCCCAGAGGAAAAAAAATCGAGGAGATACAATCAGAGACATCGCCCAATACCCTGGGAGATGAGACGCAAACATCCCCAACAACACCCGACACAACAGGAGGATTGTCGCAATCCCTGCTAGATTTGGCGCTAACTGGAGGCACAACAGAGCCACCACCTGCCACCCGCCAGGGATGGAGGAACTGAAAGAGGCGTAAAGACCCCGAGGATGACGGCGAGGGCTGACATCTAGGACGCCCAAGGGCGAGCTGACAATTGTCATGCTGGCAGTACCGCATACAAGATCGGCAAGGGAGCCAAACAACTAACTATCAAAGAACTATCCAGCATCCCCGAAGATGAAGAATAGTACAACCGATGCATGTGTAGAACACCAGCACCGAATCAACGAAAGAAGCATGCTAGCAAAGAGCCTGCATGCAGCAGTGCACTGAACCAGACCACAACACGCCTTGTGCCTAAAAACCCACTTATAGAGAGGCCGACACCAGGCCGCTCAAGCTGCTAACAGCAAGCAGGGAACCATGCAAGCGGTTGGAAACAGCGAGCTACTAAAAACCCCTTTAAATATATATACAAATATATGCTAGGGCCAACCAAAGCAAACATGCACCAAGAAATCTATAAACAACACGGACGCAACATAGAGCTCAAAAAGAGCCTACGGAGTGCAGCACGGCTAGCTCCAGAACAACCTACTACTACTAGGAAAAAAGGCAGGGATGAATTAAGTACTCAGTCCTTCCCATGCCCGGGTTGCACATTCCGCTTCTAAGGAAAAGGGGAGCCAGACCACTTGACAAGCCTGAGGGAGGGACAGTGTACAAACACACTGACCGACAAGAATCCACCAACAAACCTGCCATCATGCGAAAAATATCGAAAACGAGACATGATGGTAGAAAAATACAGGCGATATCCCTCTGGAAGGTAAGAATAAAAAGACCGACCAAGGGTAAGAATGCGCCCTGAAGGGAGTGCCATAAAGGGAGTACTGATCCCCCAATACAATGACTCCAAGAATCAAAACTTATCATAGTCTCACCTGCAAACAGCCTCAAGCTGAAGGCAGGCATCCATCCTGATAAAAGAAAATCAGAACAAACAGACAGTCGACAAAGACTTGAATGGTTGAAGGGACGGAAGGACACAAGAATACCAACTCCGAGGCCCGAGACCTGCTCGACAAGGGCAACGCTTGGTAGGAACAAAAGTAGAAAATGATCAAACATCTCTACCGGAAACTGGAGCAGCAAAGAACCAGATTCACAAGGATGGGATGGAGCAAGGGCACCATCCTACCGGAAACTGGAGCAGCAAGGCACCAGAGTCACAAGGATTGGATGGAGCAAGCGCCCCATCCGAAAATCCCTGACAAATCTTGAATAAAACCGCACAACCTGGGCCCACTAAATCTGAAAGCAAGAGTATTACTGCTAAACAAACACTAGAAGACCAAGCTGGTGTGAAGAGCAGCACAAGGCAGCTCCCAACAGCCGAGGATTCAACAACTGAGCTAATAAGGCCCATCAAGCCGGCACAATCGCTCCCCATAACCCCCTGAGACTAGATCAAACACACAGGGTGTGAGACTGTCCTGGGGAGCAGTTAGCAAATAAGAACTAACCGGCATACCCGCCCCTCGGCACAGCCGGACAAGCGGAACCTGTGGGGGAGGGGAAGCAACTCTCCCACTGAGGCCATGCCAACCAAATCAAAAAGGAGACTGTCGCGCCGCTAGGGACAGCGCAGCCTGAACAGCCCCAATACAGGACAAAACACTCTCTGTAGGGGATTCAAATAACGAGGGGCGGCAATCTACAAAAAGAGAAACTGCCGCCGCTAAAAAAATAAACGGACACAATCGAGGCGCCAGAAAAAACTATACACTGGCTCGAAAGAACAGCAAACGCCATAGGAAAAAAAAAAAGTTTCCTAAAGTAGCTTGGTGCACCCATAGGGGTTGCCCGCTAGTATGCTCCCTGGGGAGCCGAGAATGTGTACAATAATAATGTGCGGGTCTGAACCGTATCGAATGACCAGGGATAATAATAAGCGCTTTGAGCACCTTATATTAGGTGGACATTGCGCAATATAAATATCCTATATTATCATAATTATTATTATTATTATGACGCTGCTCCCCCAAAAGGGGGGGGGGGGGCACACCCTCAAATAAAGGGTTAGATGATTTCATGGTCAAAAACAAACTAATTACACTAATTCATAATGGATACAAAAAGCCTGCGACCACCCTCCATTGTCTCAAAGACCTAGAGGTTAAAGAATACTTACAGGCTCTAAGGTTCGGAAACCTGTAGACCCCGATAACAATCCAAAAATGGACGACATTGCCACGTGACCCAAAGGGTCGTAGAGCCATGAAGAACAATCCCTCCCGCAAAGAAAAATCCAGACAGGCGCTCCGGGCGAAAATGCCCTAGAAAACTACATAGAGCTGAAAACAAAACAGCATCTCAAAGTAATATTCATGTAGGCAACATATTAAAATACATTACCCAGGGGAGGGGAAAGGATCAGCCGCAGCTTCAACCGTAAGGAAAACAAGCTGAGGAAATAATCGAATAGGTCGAGGGGGCAGACCCCCTGGACACCCCACCCCTGGAGCCACCACAAAGGATAGGGAGACCCTGGAAGAATTTGCTACAAAGGGTTAAATTGAGAAGGCCAAGGGGGCAGACCCCCTGAGCGAACCCACCCCATCACCAGAGCAACCACAAAGGGAAGGCAAACCAGGATGAATCAATTGCGGAGGAGCGTAAAGAAGGGGCAGGGGGGACACCTGGGCGACCCCCCTGGGCAAAAACCCCACCCCAAGTGCCGACTAATTCCGAAGAGGGGAAAAGATGGCAACTGAAAAGGAAGGGGCAGGGAGTATCCTTTGCCCTCCCCCAAGAACAGGGGGAGGGGGGGCTTGGCGGATGACCATGACACCTGAGCGCCAAGGCATACCGCAGAGTTCTGAAAAGGACAGGGACATAGGGCCGATTCCGTCCGGGAACGGGGGACCCTGTTGGGGAGCCCTAAATAACACAGAAACTCACCTCCAATAGCAGCACCGAAGCTTGGAGACAGGATGCACAGGGACCACGCCAAGGAATCCCTGGGAAAACCAGGGCGGGCCCCATGCGTGAACTACCCGTATTGACAGCCTGAGCAGCCAGCAGGGCATCACCACGGGACTGTCTCCTCCCTGAGGAACAAGACTTACCGTCCCGTGAAGTTGAGGTTATGGAACAAGTCTCGACGACTTAGGTGACCGATTTTAAAACTCTAAGACCAAATTCACATCATAGAGCTATGCATCCTCGCATCTTGGCGGGAGCCCTCCTGCATGTCGACCTCCACCCTGAGGTAAAGGCCGTTCTCAGTCCCCGGACCGAAAAAGAAATAGGGGACATGGGCAGGGCACGGGTTGGGGACCGACTCCCCGTTGAGGAGTTGGGAGCCCCGGGCATCATGACAATTGGACGGTCTCCCAAATGCCCCCCTAACTGAAGGATCAGTAAGGGGAAGAATACCCAACCTCAACCTACCAGAGAACCGGCTCTGGCGACAATGACACATCATCAACGAGACTCCCAGTTGCCACACCTGGATGCGACAAAAAGGGAGACAAAAATATAAAGAACATGCATATTGTTAAAGGATCTACAGCGACTAGATGGCCTAATGTTAACCATTAGCTCCCTACAAACAATATGTCTCCAAGAAAAGGAGAATGGCAATTTTCCTATGAAATTAATCAAATTCCTCAGAAAAAAAAAAGTAACCAGCCATCCTAGGAACGCCGCCTTTAAATCGCTAACAGGCGACATGCCATCAAAAGAACTCGGCCCAATACACGACGCCATCTAAATTATGGAGATGACGAAGGCCAATAAATTGTCAAACACATGACAAACACGCTGCTTACATTTAAGTATCAACGAATGCCAAATTCTTAATTCCATTAAAACACTGGCATGTACAACAAGTTAAACCACTTGAAAACAACTGTGTTTAAATAACAAACACAAGAGTAAATACGAAATATATATTAGGTTAACCTCAAGGGAAAACATAATAATATTAAGAACATGACAAGCACAAATGAAAAGAACAACATATTCAATCACAGTTGACTTGAATGCACACTGGTTCCTCTGTATGGAATAAAAAGACAAACTAATGTTATTCCAAAATAATAACCATGCAAGTATTAATGAATCAACCTCCAAGAAGGCAATATGAAAAAACAAAAAACATGGCATGCCATCACAAAGCCAACCAAATGTGAACCAGCATTCACAGCAAGACGATAAGCTGCAAGAAAAAACAATGTTAATTCCATGAATTTAAACATCTAAAATACCTTTAAAGAACACAATGCTATAAGATGGCAAGCAATGGTGAAGAAGGTCAACATATGAACTGCAATGTGAACAAAGAAGCTCACTCAACTAGAGGAACAAACAATCACACAATGATGGCCCTATACATGGTGAAAGCCCCTATATAGAGTCCACCCCTGCTAGTCAAGGGGCTTACTGTATATAAGCCCAACTGACAAAACATGGGCCAACATATGGGAGTTAAAAACACCCAAAAGAGGACAACAAATACTCCACAGATAGCCCCAAATGGCTCTACCTGTAGAGGAGATATCCAACAAGGATAAACATTAACAAAAAGGAAAGGTCTTACTTGATTTTCACTGATAAAACAGCAAAAAGCACACAGCAAAAAATACAGCATGTATTGTAAATAGAGCACTGGAGAGAAGAGGAAGTGTATGGCATTGTGGGTCAGGTCATAGAGGATGCTAGGCTTGTTAAACAGCCGTTTTTATTAGGTCTTTTCCAGTGTGTATTGTATAGATCCTGGGGGCTATACCAGTGATGATAAGGGGGGTGAGTACAGTATCTTGATATGGATTAACAGCTCTGAAATGAGACAATTCAAAACGGGGAATTCAAATTAATACACTTCTTCTACATCTACCTGAGATTTGGAGGAACAGTATGTCGCAATATATTTGTACATGTTTTATGACTCTTGCTGCTGCTGCATTTATACTACTACAACAATTATCACGATGACGACTGCTGCTGCTGCTGCTGCTGCTGCTGCTGCTGCTGCTGCTGCTGCTGCTGCTGCTGCTGCTACTACTACTACTACTACTACTACTACTACTACTACTTTTACTATTACTATTACTACTACTACTACTGTAAAACCATCACTTATCAACAAGGACAAAAAGCAACATGTTAAATAACTACTCGGTTCAATCATGAATCAGACATACATGCATGTTAGCATCTAGCCTGATACTATGACCCTTTTAGTGCAACAAATTAGCTTATAAGGGATTAACGAAGAAATGTTCCAAATTTGGCCTAAAAAGGGGGCGGAAATAGCATCTTATTCATCGAGCCTGCACAATGTGTTTCTTGGCATGTGGGTTATTGTGAGAGGAAGTTGTCATTTATTGTCCATGCACCCCCTGTTGCAGCTAGCCGGAATCTCACAGGTGCATGAGTATTGTCTCGTAGGCACACAGGGCCCTGTTTCATCAAACTTGTTCCAATGGTTGTCAATGCCCAATTATTGTAACTAGTAGGTCGACAGCCAATCAGCGTGGAGTATTGCAGCTGTTGCCATGGCAGTTACAATGATTGGACACTTACAAACCATTGCAAAAGTTTTTATGAAACTGGGGCCAATTGTCACCTGTTGCCTGGGACATGCCTGGATAGCAGGGGCTTGCTACATCCGTCAACATCACACAACAATAAAGAACACTATTTTTTTGGGCCCGGACATTTCAGGCATTGGGATTGGAAGTGGGAGGCCGGGAGACCAAGCAACATTTGAGACCTGGGGGTGTTTCACAAAGATTATAAGTTGAACTTAACTCTAAGTTGGACCTAACAATTATGGACAGCCATTTGTCGCCTAGTGCAAACGGACTTACAGACAAAAATACTGTGCATGAGGTGGGTACATATATACTCGGTTGGATAATTAATTTTGAATACCCAGTGTGTTTCCTTGATTGTCATACACAACAGTCCTCGCTTAGGTGTGTCAAATACAATGTATGTGTGTGCGTGTGTATGCCTGTTGTGTGTCCATAATTACCTTGATGTAGTCATCGATGTCCACAGTCTTCGTCCACGTGTGGATCTCCTCCTCCTCGTCGTCCTCGATGCCCCCGATGAGGACATCGCCCAGGTGGTTGAAGAAGAGGATGTAGGGGTTGCTATCGGAGATGCTCTGAGAGGCCTTGATCACTCTATCTGGAATGGCTACATGGGAACAATAGAAGCAGAAGAAATAAGGGACAGTCTTAAAGAAATAAACTTGCCTCCCCCCCCCCCCCCCCCCCCCCCCTAGGAAAAAAACAAAAACAAAACACAAACGAACAATGATCATTGACCCCGATGAGAACATCACGGAGGTGGTTAAAAAAGAGGATGTAGGGGTTGCTATCGGAGATGCTCTGAGAGGCCTTGATCACTCTATCTGGAATGGCTACATGAGAACAATAGAGGCGGGAGAACGATTGGATAGTCTTGAAGAAATTCTTTTCCCCTCCCCCCAAATAAAATAGAAAAGAAGCAAAATCAACAATTCACAAACATTGACCACTCTATCTGGAATGGCTACGCAATAGAAGCAGAAGAACGATTGGACAATGCTAAAGAAATTCTACTTCGTATGGCCTAATGAATCGGAATCAGGTAGGACGCACATCTGTTGCGGCCGAAATAGCACCACATTTTTGTAGACAATAGGTTTTCTATTGATATGCAAATGAGCTCTCGCTCCCCCGTGTATATATACGCCGCGGTTTCGTGACAACGCCATTGTATATTTGTGTGTAGCCGAGTAGCACCGATTATTCTACACGCTCGTCTGGGCGAATCCTCGTCTTCAATTCAAGCCTTTTCTACTACTACTAGCTAACTACGCCGGCTTGAAGTTCACTTTTACCGCATACTTACCAGCACACCCTAATGCGCCGTCAGGCGACCGGGTGGATAGGCCTGTATGCCCCGCGAGGGGACCAGGTTTACTATCAGCTGAAGCTCCCTATTGTGCCATCAGGCGGCCGGGGAGAGACGGCCAACCGCTACCTGTATGCCCCGTCAGGGGACCAGGTGAGAATCTGTACGTCAACATCGGCCATCGAATACACCTGCTGATGATGCCTGGATCTCCCGTCGCTGATGCTGGATCTACCCGTCGCTGGGTGCTGGATTTACCCACCTCTGGTGATAGGTCTACCCGCTGCTGGAACCGGAGTACGGGGCCTTAGCCGATCGAGACACCAGGAGCTTGGATGGAGATGGAGCCGACATGAGCGTTTTATCTACCTTATTGTTATAAAGGCCAGCATGTACACAGCTCCCTTTGAGGTAGAGCCATGAAGCCGCTTTGGGCCTCTTTTGATTGAGCCGGCTACTGTATTAGCCTAGGCTGTATATTGGTATGAGAAGCCATGGAATGGCTACTAGATGAGGGTTATCTGAGATATATCCCGGCCTGAAATAAGGCGATGTTATATACATGTACATGCACGTGGACTCGAATGGGCTCTTTCATTCGGTGTGATTTTTATCCCACACACCATAGTTATCGACCGAAAGGAATAATGGTAATGTATTTGATGTTACGTGATGTTACATGCCACGTTACAACCCCACTTGGTCGATGTGTGATCAGATGGTTCTATGAACCGGGGCCCATATCCACGGTATACTCGCGGCAAGTGGCCGCTGCAGTCGTGAGATAGAGACCGTTCGGTCACTTCGATGCAACGATGAAGCGGAGTATAATACGGATAGGGAATGGTCGTGAATGATTATACTACATTATGGCCATTTGTGCCTGAATTGGAATTGGTTATTCTAGAACCGATTATGATACATAGTGCCTTATTTTAAATAATGGCTATGCCCAACTTACACATGGTGGTGTAATGGATGAATTTTAGCACGGCCATGTACTTAGTATCTACAGTTTGACGCATTTGCGCTGACCATTTTACGGCTAGTTCTGTCGACTTGTGTATACCGTGAGATGCAGGGCGCACCAATCATGGTGTCGACCTTTGAATGGGCACAGGATATCAGTTTTGCCCTATTTGCCGGGCGCCAGTGTTTTCGGCATCGGAAACTGAATTTTAGCCTACCAGCCAGCTTGGCTGTCATGGTTTTAAAACAATATGACTATACTGGCATACTATACTGACTATACTATACTGGTATACTGGCATGTATACGTGCTGAAAGGTATCTGATTACCCGAACCTGAATTCTAGCCCAGCCGCCATCTTTATTATCATGCTTTCGTTTAAACATACTGTCATGGGAAATGCGGTATATGGCCACCACAGATTGTTAAGGTGATTTGGTATGCGGTTCAGTACATGCATTTTATGCACCATATCTAATTTGGTGCTATCATCGTTACCGTCGTTCAGCTTAACGACGCTCCACCCTTTGATTAGTCATTGTCGACATGTCGGCCATTTCAAGGAGCCTTTATTTGGGCGGATCGTGGTATGTCCACACGGATTATGACGGGTCACTTGTTTGGCTTGAAGACGGATAATTTTGCTCGTCTAAATTGTAAGAGGAATTACAATACAAGGGCGTTTGGCTGTGAGCCAATGCCCCGCCCTGGGCGCGTGTCAGTCTATTGCTCGCCTTTTGGCGCACGTAGCCATGGATACTTGCTATTGAATGTTATCAATGGGGCGCCTCTTAGTATGAATGCAAAAGCTCCCGGCCCGGTATGTGCGGTCTTGATTGTTCGTGCAGTTGTATTGTGTGGAGGTGTACAGTTTTATCTCCGGTCATCCGTGCCTAGTTTCACGATTTGAGTACAGGGGTCCTCCCCTTATATCGTAATGATGTAAATTGTTCTCATGTCTTAGTGGAATTACACACTATTCTTATGCCTTTTGGCTTTGCCAGAATTAGGCAAGCCATTGTCAAGGGTAAACCGGACGTTTTTCATTACCAAACAATGCAAAGTAAAGCTGACTAAGTGGTTCCGGAAAGGATACCTCTCTGAAGACAGTACGACTGAGAGCCCATGTTATAGTGCTAAGACATGATGGTGGACCCGTCTGACTTAACCTTATGAAGCGGTGGCGTGCTAAGCACGACACATTCCACCCGCGTTTGTCTTATAGTTGTCGCATTCCAGGGTAGTTCATCAGGCGAGAAGATTATCACCATACCACTCCTTTTGTTCGTGTTGCTTCGCCCTGTTATGTGTTCAGATTTGAAAGGATGTATATCCGAGTAGGTGGATATTTTAGTTTGAGAACACATTATTTGTTCTGCATGACAACAGTATCGTTCATTTCTATAGCAATACAAAGTGGACATGAGTGAACGATGTTCAAGGTGTGAACATACTTTGTTGCCCCTATATCATAAGTTGCGACAATTGACAGTCGAATCTGAACAATGCGTTCTGTTTAGGCACGGTAATGCCGACACGTATCTGTATTGACGGTTGTGTGTTATCGTCCAGCTGTAATGGATTGAGTGTTACAGTATTTTATTCATACTAACGTTGACGGAGATTTGGCAGTCGTTCGCGCTAATCAATTTGCGGAACTAGATTATTTGCCGTGATCTATTGATTGGCGTTTTTGACGCCAGGTGATCGTTCTATAGTATATGGCAGTATCGCCTACGTTGTTTGTTTGGGGCGTGTTTATATCGGAACTAGCGCCTTATGATCCATTCTTTAGAAGTACTGCACAATCATGTGTCAATGCACGTTTCAGCATTAGGCCAGTCGTACGTGCGGACAGAAGCTGGTTTGAATACTTTTCGAATTGTTTTTGCAAAGGAAGCGTATACATTCGATTTCCTTGACATGATTGACGCATTACACGTGACAGGTGTAGCTTTCGGATACTTGTTTATCTCGGGGTTACTACAATATCTACGTTAGTTTGTTTTGAGTGATCGCTGGGCTCGTTCCGGGTCGGATGGCACAGACTTATTGATAATACACTCTTGATTGAGACCGCTTTGGTATATATAACGGTCGTATGTACCTTTGTATAAGGTACTTTAGAAGCAACACACTTGGAATAACCTCGAGTGACTTTCGTTGTTGTTGTTTTTTTTTCGAAATTGGTAATTTCGGACCGCCGGTACGGCTTTCATATTGGGCGCCGATATGTTAGCATTATCTGCATTTTAATTTAAGCCCCATCGGTATGCGTCAGCATAGACATCAGCATGATCAGTAGGTCGATGGCATAAGGTTAATTGCCACAATGTTTGGATCCAATTGCAGCATGGTAGAACGACGCCAATCTTGTCGCCTTTATAGTCAACGATACGTTTGTTATCGTGCCGCCCTATTGTGTGGCGAACACTTTGTGATATTGCGTTCATTTGTAATAATTATGTAATATACTATACGTTTTGGGTCAGTGGCATTATTGTCTTATTCGTTCATGACTGGTTCCGTATACTCGGGCTAGGGTCGTCGGAGATGTATCAAGTGGATTAATCAATCCTTACGGACAGGCGGAGAAACCGCCTGAAGGAGCTTTCGCTGAAAGGGCCTTCCAAACGTTAAGTGTTGGTTGTCACTATGATGGTACGGATAAAATCATTATAATGCAGAATAACACTGCTTTTCTCATATAAATAATTAATATGGATTCCGTGTGCAATGGCACTGCATGTTCCGTTGGGATCGTGAACATTCGGAATTGTTGAATCATACTTTTGTCCTTATTGGAATATAAAGGTTATTTGGTACACCGTACTTGGATCTCGTAGTTTTATATTTGAGTTTAGACTCTCCCTCACTCTCGACTTCAGTGATTGATAACAACCAGAGGAAGAGAAATATATTGGCTCAATTTAGATGATAAAGCTTTTTTTTTGGAGGTCTAGCTCCTTATTCCGAGGATCGTATTATTCGATCCCGAGATTACTGTACAGGTATGCAGGATCACGCGGACACACGGCACACGTCGCGTTTATCCGTTCGTGGAATAGGTTTGCGCGGACATCATGACTGTATTAGTGCAAGCTATATGATTGATGTACCTTTATTCTTACGGGCACTGATTTAAAATGGATTTGATTTGGCTGTCCGCGTGACTTGTCTATCGGGCACGACAATTCTGGTTGCTGTCGTGCGTAGTATTAGCTCCCCAACTCTGGCTTTGAAGGTCCTACCTGATTCCGATTCATTAGGCCATACGAAGTAGAATCGGAAAATTAAACGAGATTTAAATGAAATTTAGATTGAAGTTTAATTATGATTCTACGAAGTATAGGCCTAATATGAGGAATCAGGTACCCGCCCTACTATCCGTCGGATTGACTGGGGTGTAAAACTTATCGAAGACTCTTTACACTTTGAGTGCCAGTGATTCGTATATTCTATCACGTCTATGGCGTAATAAGACCCGTACCCTTGTGGAGTTGGGCGAGCCTTTTCTTTGAAAAATGGCGTTGTCGCGAAACCGCGGCGTATATATACACGGGGGAGCGAGAGCTCATTTGCATATCAATAGAAAACCTATTGTCTACAAAAATGTGGTGCTATTTCGGCCGCAACAGATGTGCGTCCTACCTGATTCCTCATATTAGGCCTATACTTCGTAGAATCATAATTAAACTTCAATCTAAATTTCATTTAAATCTCGTTTAATTTTCCGATTCTCTCCCCCCTAAAAAACAAACAAACAAAACAAAAATACAAATGAACAAACATTGATCATCAACCCTGATGAGGACATCGCCCAGGTGGTTGAAGAAGAGGATGTAGGGGTTGCTATCGGAGATGCTCTGAGAGGCCTTGATCACTTTATCTGGAATGGCTACACAATAGAAGTAGGACAATGCTGAACAAAATTATCTTGCCCCTTAAAACACAACAACAAACAAATATTGATCAGTCTATCTGAAATGGCTACGCAATAGAAGTAGAAGAACAATTGGAAAATTATGACAAAATGGTCTTGTCCACCAAAACCCCCCAAGGAACAAACATTGATCACTCTATCTGGAATGGCTACACAATAGAAGTTGGAGAATAATTGTTATCGCAAACAGCTATTACAAATAATATTAACAACATATAAATGTGTGTGCATAATAAAGGGTAATGATTTGTGCAGAAAGGGCTGGTGGGGGGGGGGGGGGGGGGGGAGAGAGAGTTACATGTAATCTAGATCTATCAAATGCAGACAACCAATAACTTCATGCCTAATAACTTGGCCAGACAAACCCAACTTCCCTTCCAATTTCTAACTAATTTCCACGAGCCATTGTATGAAGGAATTTTAAAGGGATGTAGAAACTTTGTTGACACTATGCAAAATTGGATGAATGTTTGATAGAATGTGTATTTTTAAAAATTGAATGTCATATGACAGAAAACAACATTTTTAACACTTATGCACACAAGAACTTGAATGGAATGTTTTGTGGTCAAGTCAGGTGAACAGGTCAAATGATCGATCGACTTTTCACTGTAATTATGGGTAAGGTCAATTGGCAGTAAGGCCCTTTTGTCAGATCAACAAGTCCACAATTCATGAAATCTCCAACCCAATTTGTCAACTGCACTTTACATGACAACTCAATTAAAATATTAGGCGGAGGGCCAAAGTCGAAAAAGTGACTTTAGGTTGCCAGATCTCCACAACAAGTTTAAACCGATTTTAATTTCAAGTATTTTTAATGAGACAAAATAATTCAGAGGTCTACCTCAAAAAATTTGTTGCGAACACCTCCAAATCCAAGATGGCGTCCAAAAAAGCAGTCGTTTTGTCGTGTTATAGATAATTGGCAAAATTTACCAAACGACACCTCAAATCAGCATTATTTTACAACCATGTTAAAGACAATATAATTTCCTATAATCTGATACCAAACACCATGGGTTTCAGGATATGTAACACGGTCATTTTTAGCCCCAAACTCAAATTTTAGGCATTTTTTTCCAACAATATGAAATTATTGATTTACATAATTACGCATAAATCAATAATTGTATTAGAAGTTGAATTAATACTTTTCAAAAAACTGTCCAATTATATCAACAATACTCTGTGAAAATTCCAAGTGTGTACCGTATCTGAACAAAAAGTTATAGTACTTGGAAGTCAGCATTTGATATCGACAAAACGGGTAGTTTTGCATGATTTCTCATGCTGTACAGGGTGTCTCAAAAATGTGTAATCTTGATTATAGGATTTGTGTACCAAATGATTGCGTCAATCTCGGGACACCTTCAATTCCAGTTATGAAAAATCAACAAAACCACCATTTCCTGTAATATGATGAATATTCCACCATCATTAAGTAATCCGCGTAGATGTCGTGTCTGTCTTGTATTTTGTTTAAATGCATTTATCATAAATCAAGCGCTAAAAATGAACTTAATTCCACTCCACATGGAGCATTCCAGTCAGCTGCATACTGACGCGCCTGATATGCATATTGCGAATTCAAATCATACTGGGTGCCCATGATGTGTTTAAAACATTGTCAAGATCATGTTCATTATCTTGAGTAAGTGTCTTACTGAAGTACACAATATGCGGGACATAATATGTGCAGAGCGTATCTAGATTCGAACACCATCTTGATCGCAAGCCACGCACCCTTCATGCCAATCATATCTTAGTACATGTACCTGGAGACCATAAAGGTCTATACCAATTGGCTGACTTAGTATTAACACAAAACAAACTTAATTGCTAAACCAATATGTACACCACCGAAAAGCCTCAGCAAGCCGAATGATAAATGTTTTGTGCACCACACTGTACTCGTGTAACCATGGTAACAACAGCCGATTATTGACAGAAATATACCAAATCACCAAATATTTATTTTAAAAACTTAAAATTAGCAGGTAAACGGTGTCATTTTACATGTGATTTGTTTTCCTTCATGTTCACGCGAAAATTAGTGATCATAATGCGGCTTGTAGTAGCCAGATATATGATTTATTGTATTTCTATTGTTGTTGTTACTATGGTTACAAATGTACAAGGTGGTACAAAAAGTTACTGTACGATAAACATATAGCCTATTCAAAGTTTTCTTCGAACCCTGAAAAAGTCTAGCTAACTGTGGTGTTTCGAATAATAATCATGTTAAAAACATACTTATCCAGATATGGTCGGTCCAACTGTAAAGGCCGCGCGCCTCTCATTCGAATATTGCACTAAATAGTGCACTTTGCATAATGGGGATTTATTATTGCAGTGAAATTACCGATACACTATTTTCGTGTATTGCAAACCGATGGCGGCATATTCATGACATAAAAGAAGAAAATTGAAGGTTTTGTTGAAAACGGGTATAAACAATATGTCATTATTTAGGAGCATTTCTTGAATAAAGTCCGTAAACAAGAATTACATTTATTGGGGCACCCTGTATAGTGTTCGAAATCGTACAAAATTGCTGTATTTGTCGATATCAAATGCTGACTTCCAGTTATTATAACTCTTTGTTCAGATACGGTACACACTTGGAATTTTCACAGAGTATTGCTGATATAACTGGGCAGTTTTCTGAAAAGTATTAGTTCAACTCCCAACGCAATTATTGATTTATGCCGAATTACATAAATCAATAATTTCATATTTTTGGGGGGAAATGCCTAAAATTTGAGTTTGGGACTAAAAATGACCGTGTTACATATCCTGAAACCCATGAAATTTGGTATCAGATTATAGGAAATTTTATTGTCTTTAACTTTGCAAAATCATGCTGAGTTTAGGTGTCGTTTGGGAAATCTCGCCAGTTATCTATAGCAAGTCAAAACGGCTACTTCTTTGGACGCCATCTTGGATTTGGACGTGTTCGCAACAAATTTTTTGAGGTAGACCTCTGAATTAATTTGTCTTATTAAAAATACTTGCGAATTAAATTGGTTTAAACTTGTTGTGGAGATCTGGCAACCTAAGTCCTTAAGGAAGCCACTTTTTCGACTTTGGCCCTCCGCCTATATGGCCAGAGGCAAGCTAGACCTTTATCTGGTACGTGATCAGAAGTAATCAATCTGAAAGGGGAGCTTCTATAATTATATTACCTCTTGGGAATCAATAACAATGGAAACAACAATGTTTTTAAAACCACTATCAACTTTTTTGACTGACCACTGGAGGCTGCCATGTTTTCCAACTGTACCATATGAAATGTTATCTTACCATGCATTAAAGTGAAACCAGTAAAGTGTCTAACTCCACAAAAATTACTTGGAGCTTCCACATTTCTCTTCTACCGTGTTGTTTGGCTTATGGTAAGAGAAGAATAAAATAGGGTTAGATTGTCTAAAATGCCCCTTTAGTATGACGATATCTATCATTAATAAGCATTCAGCCCAAGAGCGTTAATGAACGGTCATAAACCTCATACACGTTATACAGTAATTTGTTGTAAAAGCTGACGCAAATTTTTGCTTTTTTAACAAGGAAAGCAGTGTTCTTTTTCAATGAAACTTTCACACGGACATATCTTACAATGATTTTGGTATAGGATTGAAGTCTCAAATGTAATTTTGGGCAATATCTGACACTTTACAGGTGCACCTTTAAAACAAGTGTGTTATATAACCACTGACATAGCAGCAGCTTCAAAAACAGCAGTAACATATATAGCCCACTTATGTTTGTGCATGGTGCAATCAAATGATGTTTCATGCGTTACTGTTGGAAAACATGGCCAGCCTCCAGAGGTCAGTCAAAACAGTTGATAATGGTTTAAAAAACATTGATTATTTCCATTATTAGTGATACCCAAAAGAAAATATACGACTAGAAGTGATAGGAATAATGCACTTATATCAGTAACAGTGAGAACAAATTCCAGCGTTTCCTTTTCCTTTACAGTGATCAATTAACTTTGTCAAATTCAACCAAAATGACTCAAAGCTTCCACATTTTGTGTTGGCAGAACCTTTATCTGGTAGCATGTGATCACAGGTAATCAATCTTAAAGTGATCCATCAAATTTGTCAAATTCAACCAAAATGACTCAGAGCTTTCACACATTTCTCTTGTACGGCCTTGTTGTTTGGCTTAATATAGTAACAGAAGAATGAAATGGGTTTTGATTTTTTGAATGTCTCCCTGATTAAAGAAATATTTATGATTGAAAAGCATTCCACAATTGCTTTTTATCAAAATCAATGGGTAGTACTAGTAGGTGATAAAATCTGACATCAATTTGAACTAGGTTATTATGGCTAGTGTACTTTTTAAAATGAAACTCACACATCATTCAGAAGAACCTTACAATGATATTGGTACATGCATGTACATGTATAGATTGTATTTCAATATGAATGTTAATGTGATACAATCTACACTTTCATGAAAATATACCAAAGTGGCTTTTCTGTTTATTCCGATCATAATAATAATAATATACATTTATATAGCGCATAATAGTAAGATTACTCTCTATGCGCTTTACATACTAAATTAAATAAACAAAACATCTCTCTATATACCGGTATATATTTAATTAAACATTATATAATAATGAGAAAAGAAACCACATTCATAATTTGGGATAAAAAAAGGGTTGAATCTTCCTTGTGTATGCATAGCACCCTCTTGTGTTAGTTTGAATGAAATTCACCTTCTAAGTGAGTTATCATGATTTCTTTCTCCCATCCAAGCAGGTAGTATGATGAATATCAGTTTTCTATGATAACACATTTTGGATTAGCTTCTAAAATTAAGTTAATACAAGTACTTTTTGTCCCGATTATACGAAATGTATGAATTAATGTGTGTAGTCAACAAATGAAATCAGTACAAATTATTAGGAGAGCATATAAATAGTTTGTGTCCTATTTAACAAGGCTACTACTACAGAAATTACAAAACCAAAGATACAGGTAGCTTGCAGAGTTAATAAATTAGGAAACTATTTCATTCACCAAAACTATTAAATCAAACTATGTAAATCAATCTTGTTATGTCAGCATCTATAATCATAACTACAACCTTCCCCATTAATCCAGCACAAATTTGACCTCTACTTCTTCTAATCCATCAACAGAAATGACATGTGTAACCACAAAAGATTGACTTGGATTAGTTTGAGCTCCTTTTTTCATCAGAATTTACTTACTAAGCATTTGTTGAGGAGTAGTTGAGGGTATGGGTAGCTGAAACACCCCCCAGTTCGCAGCAATCTTTCATTATACAGTCAAACCTGTCTTAGACTTAGTGATCATGTCTATAGTAGCCAACCTGCCTATAGTGGCCACCAAAAGTGATCCCTTGCAGAGAAAACCAGTGTTATGGAACCTGTCTACAGTTATCTTGTTTCCCTTTGGTGGTCACTATACAAAGGTTTGACTGTATTCCAAATATCCCCCTAATCATTTAAATTGATATTATTAGAACAACACTGTTTACTGTTGATAGTGAGGATATTACAACTGGCAGTATTTAAAGATGTGTTGACAAGTAAACTAGGGGACCAGAAATAACACAAATGTTTCAGAATATGCGACTGACAGAACTAAAAATAGTCAAAATGACTATTTAATTGATTACTGGATGGAGGAAGTATCCATTCATGTCATGAAATTGGGCACTTTATTGCTTGATCTTGACATGATGAATTAATATTTGTATGTCAAAGAATATATACTTACCAGCTCTGCGTCAATGATTGAAAATAAAAATAGTACAAATGACTATTTAATTGATTACTGGCTGGAGGAAGTATCCATTCATGTCATGAAATGGGGCACTTTATTGCTTGATCTTTAATAACATGATGAATTCATATTTGTACGTCAAAGACTATGTATTACTTACCAGCTCTGCGTCAATGATTGAAAGATTTTGGAGTAATTATGGTCACATACTTCCTGCTCTTTCTTTCTAGCACCCCCCTGCACCCCACCTCCCCCTCTTCTCTCTGACTAGGCATTGTACTTCAGGATGGCCAATTATGAAGGTTCGAAGATTGCTGAGCATTTACACATTTTCTTTCAAATTAGGTTCAGAAATGATATTAGAATATGTTATTGCTAGTACTGCATTAGGTTTCAGTACAGTTAATATCACATGTTTGTAAACTCTCAAGCCCACCAGAACTAAAGATAATTTTTTTCTTCAAATCATTGTTTGTTTTGTTCAATATGATTCAGAATTCATATATGCCTAGTTTCGATGACAATGGCTCAAAATGCATTGTATTTATTATTTGAGAAGTGTACAAATATAATCCAGTATTGATATTTCTTAACCAATTGGGTGAGTATTTACAAAATCTAGTAGTGAACAGGTTAAAATTATTTTAAAAAGGCTGAATATTTTGTTGTGAATATAGTCTCTAGTGGGTTGCATGGGCGTCAACAGGCGGGGGATGGGGGGGACATGTCCCCCCCCCCCCCCCCCACATTTGAAAGTGGAGGGGATTGTTCCCCCCCCCCCACTTTTTTCATAAATGTATACATTATGTATGTTTGATTCCATAGATTTCACTCGGACATACATCTATTATGTGACATTTCTGTCTCAGGTATGCACCAAATCGCATAATTTCAAGCCCAAAAGTGCAAAAGCTCCCTTCTGTGGGAGGGGGACACCCCCTCCCCGCTCGGTCGCTTCGCTCCCTTGGCGATGTCCCCCCCCCCCCCCCCAGTTTTGAGAAGCTGTTGACGCCCTTGCTTGAAATCACTGCATATCAGCTAGACATAAGTCTGGCTGTCAGCGTAGAACCAGGCTGCCCCTAGTAGCTTTGGTTTCTCATGGGGATTTAGAGGGGATCATAGCAGCAACAACAAACACACAACATGATCCCACTGGTCTACCAATGTCACAACTGATCCCACCAGTCTACCAGCGTTTCCAAGTAATCCAAAGTTTGACAGGTATTTGACAATAGGGCAAGGACATTTGTTTGAAAATGATATGAAAATTTATATTTTTTCCCTGCGGTAACCTTGACCACATAAAGCCTACCTGAGGATATCCTAGCTTGAGCTTTTTTTTCTTCTTTTTTTTTTTTTGGGGGGGGGGGGGAATTGGAACTTGCACAAGTGACAGCTAGCTAATAATGCAGTACTTTCAACAAAATTTCTTTCAAATAGAAATGGCTTCAAAACATTAAATTACACAACAATACATTGTTCGTTTCTGTATTTTCTAACTAATATATGATAATATTCTTACCTATACAAAGTAGATAAAAAGAGATGCATACATACAAACATTTTAAAGTGACAAGTAAGTGAACAACAAGGTGTATGAGAACTACTAGAGTTCCAAATAAGTTTTGTTGATTTTGACAATGTTACGTGATCCCTTGACGGATGTCTGATCATAAGCAACTTACCTGTCTTTACATTGACGATGTTGCATGGGTGACAGCAGGGGACGTGACATGTCTCCCCCCCCCCCCCCCCCCCCATCTGAAGTGGAGGGGATTGCCCCCCCCCCCCCGCCTCCCCACACTTTTTCATAATACATTTTTTGATTATATAGCTTGCACTACATATTCTGTGAAATTTCCGTCTCAGGTATGCACCAAATCGCACAATTTCAAGCCCAAATATGCAAAAGCTCCCTACAGTGGGAGAAGGACACCCCCTCTTTTGAGAAGCTGTTGACACTCTTGATTGTTGCCTGTATTGGAGAGGAAGACAGAGGTGTGGTGGTTGATGCTGGTGGCATAGACACCAGCCCAAGTAATGTGGGGACCAGTCCCAAATGGGTTAAGGGTGTCAGACTCTGAGTACTATGTTACCACAAGTCCTGAATGGATTAAGGGTGTCTCTAAGGACCTTACCTGTGTTTGCAATGAAGATGTTGCCTGTATTGGACAGGAAGACATAGGTTTGGTAGTTGATGCTGGTGGCATAGGCACCAGCCCAAGTAATGTTGGGACGAGTCCTGAATGTGTTGGGTATCTGAGTAATATAATGTTAGGACCAGTCCTGAATGGGATAAGGGTGTCTGAGTGTTCTAAGGTCATTACCCGTCTTGCAATGAAGATGTTGCCTGTATTGGAGAGGAATACAGAGGTGTAGTGGTTGATGCTGGTGGCACAGACACCCCTAGTAACGTCAGGACCAGTCCTGAATAGGTTAAGGGTGTCTGAATGCTCTAAGGACCATACCTGTCTTTGCAATGAAGATGTTGCCTGTATTGGACAGGAAGACAGACGTGTGGTAGTTGATGCTGGTGGCACAGGTTGTCACAAACTCATCGGGAGACATGTTCAGAAGGTGGCTGAAACTCACTGTGTCGTACGAGCGCCAGATCTGAATAAAAACTAGATCAAATGGTATTGTATTAAAACCAGAAGCGTTTAGGAAGTTACTAGGTTTCAAATACACAAATTTGTATCATATAACTTGTGTTGTTATAATTGGCATGACCTGCATTGCAGAAGCTACACCTAAGCTTCTTGAGCTATATATAAGAAAATAATTGAGTGCAAATGAAACGCTTCACCACAAAACGACCAGTAAGTTGGGAAAATGATTGTGCTGATTTTCACATGACATTGAAGTAGAAGTCATTACCTTTAAAATGGTATATAATTTGTTATATTCAGACCAAGCAAACCCCCTAAAAGTGAGCGCCAAAGATTTGGAACATGGCTGAACCAATTTTTTTTAAAGGGAGAAAACGAGCCGCTTCAAGCATCGTAATCTGATCATTTTTATTTAACATTTATTTAACATTTTTATTTAATAACAAATAATATTTATACATGCATGATCTCTGAAGCTCACAAGCAAAGTTGCCTCAGCACATTGACAATGAGACAGGTGCGATGAACAACTATTAGATCATCGACGTACTATGATTTGATGTAGTCCCTATGATCCACTTTCATTGGAATATATTACATAATAATCAAACATCACAAACTGTACGTCTCTCTATCTATCAGTTACATCTCTGACCACCATGGACAGGATGCTAGATTAACAAAGGCAATTAGTTCATAGCAGGTATGTTCTTGGAACTTTGTGGAGCAGGGGTCCACGGCCCAGACAGGGGAGCGAATAGGGGGCAAGCTCATTAAAGGGACTTAGTAACATTGTCAAAATCCTCAAAACTTACTTGGAACACTAGTGGTTCTCTCATACCTTAAATCATATTCATATTAACAATAAAAGCACGGGACAGGTTTCGGTTTTTCAAATTTCTATTTCGTTCAAAAGATATTACGATTGAAGTGTGTCTGTATGAAATTGTCTACGGGATAATTTAATCCGTGTACAAGTAAGTGCAATGAGTTAGTGAATATCACTTTGCTTTTTTGCTCATATATCTCAGCCAAAAACATCCAATTAACATGAATTATCACACATTACTTTGTGGACATATCAGAACACACCAATACACATTTGATTAATCACTCATCACTTTTTGCACTTGTCAACAAAGTTACTAGATCCCTTTAAGGGGGCAGCCGTTGCTTGAGACAGATCTATGATCCACTTTCACTGGTATATTACATAATTAAACATCGCAAACTGTAAGTCTCTCTATCAGTCACATCTCTGACCACCATGGGCAGGATGCTGGATTAACAAAGGCAATTAGCTGACAGCAGGAATCTTCTTGGAACTTGTACGTGAATCAGGGGTCCAGGGCCCAGACAGGGAACCTAATAAGGGGGCAGCCGTTGTTTGAGACAGGTCTATGATCTGCTTAGACTGGTATATTACATAATCAAACATCACAAACTGTATGTCTTTCTATCAGTCACATCTCTGACCACCATGGACAGGATGCTAGATTAACAAAGGCAATTAGTTGACAGCGGGGCGGTGGGGGGGGGGGGGGGGGGGGGGGGGGGGGGGGGGAGTTTCACAAAGATTCAAAGTTGAACTTAAGTTGGACCTAACTGTTATGGAGAGCCATTTAAAGCTTGGATAAAACATGTTCAAAAGTAAAAATGCAAGCATTTTATAGACTTTTCATAAATTTGACATAAATTCTTGATAACAGAAATATGAATGATTTAAATTAGATTTTAAGTGTTTTAAAAGAACCTTTACAACAATTTGTCAAAGAAACATATGGCTTTCCTTAATTTTTTGAAGTCCAACTTAGGATCTTTGTAAAAAAAAAACGCTACCACAAATATGTGGGCCATTGTCCTTTATAATGGGTTATATGACGCCTTTACACATAATCTTGATAAGACAACTCAAATGTAAAACAGAAGTTCCTTTAATAGTCTCTTTCTCAAATTTCCAGCTAATAAAGTTTGAAAGAAAATCAAAATGAACCACGGAGCGATGATATAACTTCCATTTGTTCAAAGTGGGCAATAATGGAAAGCATTGAGGAATATCGAATACAATTCCATATTTGGATTCAAAATTTGACAATAAGTCTGGATTGAATCAATAAGTCACGATATTAGATAACATATGTCATCGTGAACTTAACATGCAGAGAGCACCCCCAGTAACAGCGGAAAGAATTAATCGTAAAATGTGGACCACATGATTGGTAATGCGAATGATTGCCCCACTTTGGTGACTTTTGGGGGTGATTTTTAGCTTCTAAGCGTCTCCATAAGTGCATGCAGGTCTTGGGGAAACTATAAGTATAATTTAGAATTGCCTTGTTGCATGAATGAATCCGCCCCATACAGGAAAGGGTATGAAATAAGAACAGCATGTTGGCTTACTAGTTCATTCCCATTCCTTCCCCTTCAGTGTAAATGGACATTCAGAAAACGGACAAATTCCATCATTTCCTCCAAAAACATGCTTCTGATTAGCCTCAATTGACAGTGCTTTAAAACAGAAATGTTGGTCATGAACAAAAAATTCTGCCTAAATGAAAACAAAATTGGGATGAGGTCTTTTTCAATATAAGTATGGTCTACTGTATATGTAATTTTGTATGCCAATATTTGCTCATGTCTAAATACTATGATCATATCTTAATACAAAAATCATCAAAATGGCAATCATCAATTGAGACAGATTCACTTAGTCTCAATTGAATTAGGTCATGACCCCTTAAATCATTCTTCTGCCAGCCTTCGATCATTATCCCCTACAACTTCATCCCATTTTTCAAATCAGCATTTTCAAATCTGTTTCCAGCATCTATTTCACACCATCAAGTCAGCTCATATTTGATCTTGAACGAATATCTCCAATTGAAAGACAGCAATGTACCTTTAAGCAGCTAGAGCCTCTTTTTGTTACCGCACACAATACATCTATGATGTCATGGCTGTAGTAGAGTAAGAAGGCTCTCAAACTGTCACTTTTCATTTGAATTCAATTAAAATCAACTGAATCAGAACCCCATGACAAGATATGTAGACCTACATGTAGCTTTGGTTTAACTGGCGAGATAGTTTTAGGTTTTTTTGTGGTCAACTCACCAAACGTCCTGACAAAGATAGGAACAAGTCACAAAATGGCCACTAGATTGTGAACATGAAACAAAAAATAAAATAAGGTATGAAATGTAGAAAAAAAATTACTGTATAAGCTGTTAATTTCGCGAGGGTTTTATTTTCGCGAATTTCGCGAATCACTACCAAAGCGCGAAATTAACAACACGCGAATATATTGGCATGAACTCATGTCAACTTTAGCCACCATGAAATAAGAACGCAATTATTACCGAATGCTGTATTTTGCACTATACCCCCCAGCCACGGAGACAGTACTGTAGTTCAACACTAATATCACGTGCATTCGCTTATCAACCGATATAAAAAGAAGGATGTGGCATAAACTCAACATGGCGCCAAATTTACTTTGTAAACTCCTGCTTGTAATACTACTAGCGTGTACCTTGTCCGTGTATATTTTACCAATCCATTGATACTATAGTTCGGTGCATCACACCATGTGATCACTAGTATCCACCGATTTAAAAATAAAAGGAATCAACATAAACTCAAGATGGCGGCATATTCACGTCATACTCGCGCCTGTCTTGTCCATTTGTAGTTCACAAATATGCTATGAATGTAACATCCATTGAGACTATATATTGGTGCATAAACACGCGCACCGCGTATTCATCTTGCGCTTTCTCCGTGCGCTCTAATATCAATACTCATTGACTTTCGTGCTTGAATCAATCTCCCATATGTTTGCATGTTCCCGTCAGCGGCACGCCGCCCTGCGATGCTTTCTACATGGTCTATGGCAGTAGCTACAGATACAGAGCGCGATACAGACAATGCGTAACCATAGACTTGTACAGTATTCAGCTCTATGCGAAACTCATTATTATTTTATTAGTACGAGAATCACCATTCACGGGACAATGCTTCTAGTTACTATAAAGCTTATAAATCGTATTTTGACCGAAACTGAGGTAAAATTTGTGTACATGTTAACAATATTTCCGTAGAAATTACATTATGTTATGTCGCCGTTATGATAGAATACACATTTGTTCATTTATTAAAAGGATTTCCTCGTGCAAAGTACACATCACTTTTGCCCTCATTCGCGAAAATATCTGTACGCGAAAATATTGGCGTATACAGTAATTCACTTTATTATTTTATTATGCTTTATCTACCATGAGAAGTAAATAGAAAGGGTAACTCTAACAAGCCTGACATTGACACCTGTGCTCAAAACAACATTCCTTACAAGAATCACATATCTCTTCACTCCTGACTACTATAACCCTATCATATTAGCCTGATCCCCCCCCCCCCCCACCACCATGCATCCAGAGAGAAGTGAACAATGCGAAAGGTTGAACGGAGAAGATGTTTAAATAAATAAAGAACAAACACGCTGGTGTGCCTTGAATGTTGAGTTTGGTAGTCCTACCCCATCCTGCTGAATGACAGGGTGTGTGTGTGTGACCCCTATTAGTGAGGTGCATCACTGATGGATGGGGTCAGGAGGGGCAAGGGGGGCCCTCTAACAAGCCTGACATTGACACCTGTGCTCAAAACAACATTCCTTGAGAGAATCATTTCTGTCTTCACTCCTGACTTCTCCTAAACTTAGAAAATATACATTATGTCAAACTTGTCTCCTGGCTGGTAACCTAGTTTTGAGCTCGAGGCTATAAAAAGAAGATAATTTTCACAGTAGTGTGGAGAGTAAAGATGTCCTCATACAATAAGCTGTTTTCGCAACCTTCAACGCGGATGTAGAATCATGCGGTTCGTGTGCAAAATCGAGAGCTTCCTACAGTAACAGCAGGCAGACCGTTCTTGGGTGAAATCACCGACGGGTTTCGGTCAGAATTGCATCCGTGTTATGCGACCGCCCGATCAGGCAACAACCAAACAGCGCGCTCGCCACTCGTAGCGAGGTCAAACGTTCTTTACAGTAGTGTGCTGCCAGCTGAAACGATTCGAGTCTACGTCCGCGTTCACCGAATAAGCGAAACTGCTTGTAAACAAGAGTTGTTTTAGCGCGGCGGATGTACCAATAGATCGTTCCTACGTCGCTGAAAGCATCGTTCCTACGTCGCTGAAAGCTCCGTATCACTGAGCGAAACTGTTGCTCCTCAGTCTAATATCAATATCCATGTTTTCTTCCCTGTTTGATACATTGTATTCATAACGAATAGATTGATAACAACCAGAACAAAACTCTACACCTAAGTAGAGATGAAACAAAGAAGAGAAGGAAGAAAATACAAGCTTACTCAATTTGTACATCATTATGTAAAAACTGCTTCATGAAGATAAGCATTAATATTATAAATCATTCTTACATCTTCAACAATTGAGTTTTATGGACAGATTCTCCTCCCCAAGTTGATCACTATTCTACTCTCAGTAATAAGGGAAGTTATTTTACGGAAAATTTGTTTGTTATTAATTATCCAAGCATGTCTGACAATATATCTTTCTTGATGAGGATGATGACCAACATCATATTGCAGATGACAATTAGGGTCTAGACAATGAAGACTAGATGGATGTAATAAAGGAGACCTGTGCAAGTTGGTTACGTGGTTGAGTGCACTCCGATCCCATTGGCATATCATAGAACAGGTAGTATGGCTCATGGTTGTGCATAGTGTGCACACTGGATTATTTAGCAATTTCGACATTGGTCAGAAGTGTTTGCCATTGTGTTGAGAAAGACCAATCAGATTACTTGACAAACTTCTGGCTAGTCTTGTAACAAGCCTCCCCAAAATAAACTTAGAATACCATTCAGGATTTCATTCACTTCTGCTGACTGTTTTTGCTAATACTGTATCAATACTCAGCAGCAACAACAACAATAATGTCATATTAACATCAACTACAACCACCACCCCATCTTTTGGTTTAGTTTTCAGAGGAAAATATTGCTGTTAGTCGAGAGTGCATGCAAAATCTTTCATAACATTCTCTTTCCCCCTGCAGTTTTATGAAGTGAAGGAAATAAGAACATACATACACTGACAAAATAGGACAAATGTTTTTCCCACTTCCTCACCTTTTAATCACATCATTGTGGGGTACATTTATTAGATCTTCAGGCATGTTTTCCTTTTTACAGATAAATAAGGACTGTAAGGAATTTTAAATGTTATTTGTATACCTGCAACTGAACAACCAAATCAGGCCATGAATTTGTATTTCCTAATTGTAAATTTGTATTTGAATTCAACTTCATGTCCAGATCAAATAAGCCAACCATTCATATACAAGGTAAAATCTCTATACATTGGTTTAATTATAGTATGGTAAAATATTGAGGTTTGAATTGTGTCTGTGAAGCACAATGCACTGACTTGTTCCCCTTGCAGTAATGGGGGGTAAGCAAAAGGTCAGCTTCAAGACTGTCTCCTACTTAAGCTTTTATGTGACAGGTACCCTTGGGCTTAATTGACTAGAGTTGAAAGACAAAGTGCATTATCGCCCCGTCTCCCCCCTGGTTTGAAGTGGCTTCTCATAAACCCCATTCACACCAAGTACCTCCTTGCTCACACTAGCTGACAAGACCAACAAGAGACTTAATACAGGTGTACAGTAAAACCTCATTATTGAATTTACCTCGTTGTATCAGAAAATGAGCATGTACTTCTCATGATGCTGGCTCACACTGTGGCGAATGGGAAAGTGTTGAAAGACAAAGTGCATTACCCCACCTTCTCCCCCCTGGTTTGAAGGGGCTTCTCATAAGCCCCAGTCACACTGACAAGACCAACAAGAGACTGAATACAGGTACAGTAAAACCTAATCATTGAAATTACCTCGTGAGTATCAGAAATACTTCTCATGATGCTGCTCTCACACTGTGCCGAATATGGTGGCGAATGGATAGAGTTGAAAGACAAAGTGCTTTATCCCCCCCCTCTCTCCCGGCTTGAAGTGGCTTCTCACAAACCCTTGGGCTTGAGTTGAACTTGAAAAGACAGAGTGCGTAATCCCCCTTCTCCCTTGGCTAAAATCAGCTTCTCATATACCAAGTCACACTGACAAGACCAACAAACATACATGTACTTGTACTTATTGCAAATGTTCCTTAATTGGACCCGATTAGGGCCAAATGTAAACATTTTCATGTTTAGTGGACACATAACCATTCCCTTTCAGTCTTGTGCTGATTTGCTATCAAATAAAACATTGATCAGATACAGATTGGCCAATATGAACCATACCATCATGGTGCATCAAGCCCGAAAACATCCATATTTTCAAATTAGCCCTCATACAGTACTAGAAAAATACAATTCAAACCCCCCCCCCCCCCCCCCCCTCTTTTGGAACTATCCCCAAATAGTACCTGACAAACCCTATTAAGTCACCAACATTTTATTTTGGTGACTTCAAAAGAGCGGACCCTGACAGGAATTTGGGAACCAGAATCAAACAGCTAATTTATTAAAACTGCCAGTAGACCGACATCATGCCAAATAGCCAGGATTAAGTTGTTATTCGGTTGGTTTAGTCTAGTAGTGGTGTGATGGGGGCTTTAATCCACTTGTGCTGCCACTGTGAAAATCTGCAGAGGGGGGAAAGGGGGGAAAGGACAAAAAATGGGGGCTGGGGAGATCTTTAAGTCCACGTTTTTGGATGGCTGATTAAGATGCAGGAAGCTTTTAGTTATTTGCCAATTATATGGGACCCTTCAAGACAGGTTGCGCACAAGTTGTTGGCAAGGTCTGGCAGCTGCATGCTTCAAGTACATAATATATTTTATATTTTCAGGAAGAAAGTCATATTTAAAAGAAAATGAAGCATAGAAAATTCATGCTGTTGCAAGTGCCTTAACCTGCATTGTAAAATAGTGAAACATACATGGAGGGCTGGTTCACAGGGCAAATTTGCCCCCAAAATGACAAAAAAGAGCCCCCTGAAAATAATTTTACAATCCTTTTAAATTTGTATACAGTTCAATGCTAATCAAAATTAGTGTGCTAATTTCATGCTAGCAGGCTTAAAAATAGCCCTCCCCCCCTCCCTCCCACCACAAATTTTTTTTATTTTAAAAATAATAAATGTAATTATTTCCATGTTGCAAGATCTTCTGCCTGGATGTGTTCATCTCTCCCGCTAGTATGCTTGTAGGAAGTGTTCTGATGATACATCCTTTACATTACTTATGTAACAACTCCAACAGGTGCATTGCAAAAAACTCCTAGTTATAAAACAGGGACACATTTTTACAATGACAACAACATCCTGTCCATAAGAAAACCTAAAGCAGTATAGGTTGATACAAGTATAAATACTGTAGTTATTGTTTTCTTTTGGCTATAGTACAGGTATGTATATAGATAAAACCTGTATTTATCTGCTAGTGAAACTTTATTTTGAAATAGAATCTATGTTGAGCCTTCAAAATATTATCCAGTATTAAACTGATCTTGTTTAGCTCATTTAGAAAATACAAGGCAAAAGCTAGCTTTCTTAGCTCATTTTTCATTTAGAAAATAGATTTGTGCAATTTTGACCAGCTCATTTTGCCTTCCCCTTCAAACAATGACAATTTAATACAATACGATAAAAAACAAAGAGTACGATAAAAAAAACAAAGAGGACGCTTTATACAAATGTGTTTAAAGTACCACATCAAAGTACTCGAGCTAATGTTCAGTCTAAAATATTTCAGGTCTAAACTTTGAGGTTAGTGCTCCTAGCTGCCAGGATTAATTTAGCGCTTATGTCTTCTTCCGGTAGACTTGCTTCCAGACTGTTAATTGCCCATTAAATCAACCATCTACCACTGTCTGCAGGCTAGTAGTCTGTACATAGTACACATAATCATCCTCATTTAAGCCTTTAAAGGGACTTAGTAACATTGTCCAAATCCTCAAAAATAAAATGTGAATGTCTAGCGGTTCCCTCATACCTTGTTTTATTCGTATACACAATAAAATCATGGGACAGGTTTCGGTTTTCAAATTTCCCTTCATTACAAAGATATGTATGATTGAAATATTCCAGATAAAGAAAAAACTCTGGTGGAGTTTTGAAACCAATGTCAAAGTGAGTGCAGTGAGTTAGTGAATATCACTTTGCATTTCGCTCATTACTTGGCCATGCAATGTCCATTTGACTTGAAATTTCACATAATACCCTGTGGACATATGAGATAACAACAACATACATTGCATCAACCATTCATCACTTTTTGCACATGTCAACAAAGTTATAGATCCCTTTAAGGGATCTAGTAACTTTGTTGACATGTTCAAAAAGTGAGAATGGTTGATACAATAATGATTGCTCTTAAAATCCTGATATGTCCACTGTGTATTTTGTGAAAATTTCAAGTTGAATGGACGTTATATGGCCGTGTAATGAGCAAAAATGCAAAGTGATATTCACTTACTCATTGCACTTACTTTGTACACGGTCACGACTATCCAGTGGATAGTTTAACATCTTCGAAAAAATTGAAACCTGTCCCATGTTTCTATTGTTAATACAAATACAACAAGGTATGAGGGAACGGCTAGAATTCCAATTAGATTTTTGAGAATTTGGACAATGTTACTAGATCCCTTTAAAGGTGAGAAAAGAAGTTGCATCAATAGACATGATAGTGACAGTTTCACTATGTCCAGTAGAAGTAAAAGGGCTTTGCACTTTTCAAACACCATTTATAAGGACCAAGTCTAATATAGCTTGGGGTCTTTGGGAAAATGTGGTATGTCATTAAAATAAAGTCTTTCCCAAGATTAGTTTATTACAGCTACAAAAATAATATAATTACACATTTAAAGTAAAATATTTGAAATGCATTGCACAATGATGAAACATGTAATGGCCTATCTGCACCACAACATCTATATTTCATATGTTGATATAATACCACAGTCCTTTTTAGGACTATCCTAGAAAGAATACCAACAGTCCTTAACGGGACTCTACAATCCACCCTTCTTACATGGTGCAACCACAAACCAAACCGATATTATAATGTCTCTTCTGTGTGTGTGCTATCTATTCACTCTATTCAGAGGTGCATTTTTTACCCTTGGTCATTAGATACAGTTCAAACCTGCCCAATTATCTAGTGCACGATCTCAACTCCCTGAGGAGCAAACAAGCATATACCACAAGATCATCAAATTGAATATGGTAAGAACACTACCTTCTCCTAAATTAAGAAATATTGTAAATAATGTTATTTTCGTGCGATTAATATTTCGCGCTGAGCGACGCAAAAAACACATTCGCGAGTTTTTGGTTTTGCGGCAGATCGTAAGACCCTCACAAAATTATATCATTATATTATATTATAGTAAACGAAAATCATTAAAATTGCATATTCGCAGGTTTTAATGTTCGCGGACGCGCGACTTCAGTGCAAAATCCTCGAAAATTAAAGCACTGCGAATATTACCACGTTTACAGTAACTTGCTACCAAGTTCTTCATAAATTAATCACATTCAATTTCAAACATAGCTGTTCACACTCACAACTGAGTCAGCTTTGCTTGAATTGGATTACAAGTATCAGTGTAGAAAGGGTTTAATTTTCCCCATTTTCCAAACAAGGGAGAATAACATAAAAGAGGAAAAACAGAAAATGTATGAGTTATAAGAATGTCCTGATAAAGTTAAGGGGGACCACCACGCAAAGAACATCACAGGCTTATATACTTTAGTATAATATCAAATAGATGTCCAACACTTTGCTAAGAGTTGTGCAATTCATAAAAAAATGCAAAAAAACACAGAAACTTTGGCCTTTGGTTCCATAAGTGCCAAACATTGACAGTGTTATACATGCCTATGTTTGGAGACAATAGAAGGCGTATCCTAGACAACAGGCTAGTCTTCTTCTCCAGACCCATGAACACAATTTAGTATGATAATGATTTTTCAAATCATAGAATTTGTCTGGAAACCTTTTTTTTCTTAACTTGTTGGTGAAATAGACTACTAAAACTGTTACCTTTCATTAATAAGAATATTATTTTCTGGTGTTGGTTCCCTTTAAGGGATCCATAAACTTTATATTTTCTGCTGTAATAGTTGAGACTTCAATCATATGCCAATCATATACCAATTTCATTGTAATATTCTTGAGAATGATATACAAGATTTTTATTTTTAAAAAGGAATAATGTTTACCTAGAGTGAAAACAGAGACAATCAATGTCTGATTTTATCCCAATCGTTGTGTGATGCATCCGATTTTGGATACTATGGACGATTGAGTATTCAAATTTGATTAAATATCTCCATAATTAGGGAGAGATTACAAAAATCAAACCCAATTTCGTTCTTCTCTTATTATATACCAAACAACAAGGTACAATAAAAGTGTGGAAGCTAGTTCCAAGTGATTTTGGTTGAATTTTACACAAAGTTAATGGATCACTTTAAGGCATCTCCTCCATGAGGTCATTAACTGCTATGATGCATGTCCTGTCTCTGCCACTAGCTCACAATTACCCACATCTGACAAAACTTCCTATTTCTCACACAGTCACACTATTAGCACGATCGTAAGCATTACGTTATTTCCATGCCATTTGGTTACAAATAGGAAAGAGAAATAAGAAAGAGCTCACAATTACCCAAATCTACCAAACTTCCTTTTTCTCACACAATCAGCACAACCGTTACGCTATTTCCGCGCCATTTTGGTTACAAATAGGAAAGAGAAATAAGAAAGAGCTCACAATTACCCACATCTACCAAACTTCCTATTTCTCACACAATCAGCACAACCGTTACGCTATTTCCATGCCATTTTGGTTACAAATAGGAAAGAGAAACAAGAAAGAGCTCACAATTACCCAAATCGACAAAACTTCCTATTTCTCGCGCAATTAGCACTACCATTTAAATAATATTTCCATGCCATTTTGGTTACAAATAGGATAAAGAAAATGAGAAAGAGAATAAGAGGCAAAAGTCAAAACTAGTGTCAGTAGTGCGTCATCAGTGACATGTTGAGTAGTTACCAAATAGTGCCAAATATAGCTCTACATAATATGAATATTTTACCACGGTACCATCGTTTGGAATAATCTACCACCGTTATTAAAGGCAAAGAACAACATATAATTATATGTTTTTGGTACCGTTTTGTGATATCATTTATCAAATAGATACCCAACATTTTCCAAAGGGTTGTGTAATTCATAAATAAAGCAATTAATTTCCACAACTTGCGGAACCACTACTATTTCCTGGTTCCGTACAGACCAAACATTTGCAAGCGCGCCAATGATATTCACGCAAACGTTTGGAGACAATAGAATCCCGGGCGATTCGTTCGCTCTGGACAAATTAGTCTCGTACATTCAGACCCATGAACGCATGCTTTAGAATGGTGATGCGTTTTCCAATTATATATTTTTTTCTTTCTGGAAACATATTTTTGTGAACTTGTTGATGGAATGGAATACTAACGATGTTTAATACCTTTCATTTTTAAGAATATTATTTTTGGGTGGTGGTACCCTTGAAAGGACTGTAATACTCTAAGCCGATATTGTCAATTGACGGTTCAATGCAAATTTTGTAACTACATAAAACCGCTTCCTACTTTAGTTTGTTTATTTGTATTCTTCTTGATTGTTTCTCTCTTACTTTACTTTGTAGATCTATTATTGTGATTTGTTCATACAACTCGTCTTTCTTAATGAAGATTCAATAATGGACTGAGGAAGGACAAATACAATGAATTTTTGTGGGGAGTGATGGGGGGGGGGGGGGGGGGCTAAATTGCTCGGAACCTCTGTGTAAATGTTCACTGAGAGAGTTTAGATGAACAGGTGCAGCACCAGTCCTATAACAAACTAGAGACAATCCTGATCCAAGCTGCCAAAATTTGCCAGGAAATATCAACTTCTTGAGAAAATTTCAAGTTTATGTTAAACAAAAAAGAACTTCTTTGACAGAGCAACTACCGAACCGCTGATTGGTCTTCACCCATTAGGTCATACTTCCAATTTGTCTACTAGAAAAATCAGAATTCAGGGCTTATAGAGTGGTGAAGTGTGACGTCATTAAAAATCTATTTTTAGAATTTCCACATTTGAACTTCATTTTCCGAAAGAGCAAAACAAATAATGTCCAAATGCTGAAAAGTATTGGCTGAGATATGCATAGATCCGAATTAAATTTGTTCCAATAGGAAATCAGTGTTATATTGCTCTGGTTCGTAACTTTATGAACCAGAGCAATATAACACTGATTTCCTATTGACTGCATGCAGCAGTAAAAACACAGCAAAAATTATGCCAGGAAATCTGAATTTCAAGTGTACATGAAAAAAAAGAACAAAAACGGTCTTCAACAGAGCAACTTCCAAATGTAAGTCTCAAAAATATCCAGGAAATAAATAGAAGAGGATTGGAGGGGGGGGGGGGGGGGGAGGGGGCAAGCAATTTGGATGACAGGTGCAACAGAACACAGTGAGAGACATTCCCTGTGCTTTCAACATTATACCAGGAAATCTGAATTTCAAGTCTATGTGAAAATAAAGATCACAAAAAATTGATCTTCTACACAGCAACTTCCAAAAGGTAGTCTCTAAAAAGTGCAGGAAATAATTGATAGGGGATGGGGAGGGGGTATAGCAAGTTTGGATGACAGGTGCATGCAGCAGGAAGAACACAGCAACATCCACCTTGCTGCCAAAATTATGCCAGGAAACCTGAAGTTCTTGAGACAATTTAAAGTCTACATTGAATTTAAGAACAAAAGAGTTCTTAAACAGAGCAACTTCCAAACGCTATTCTCTAAAATGTCCAGGATATAAATGGAAGAGGATGGGGGGGGAGGGGGGGGGGGGGGGGTGGGGGTAAGTAAGTTTGGATGACATGTGCATGCAGCAGGAAGAACACAGCAACATCCCCCATGCTGCAAAATTTATGCCAGGAAACTTAAATCCCAAGTCTACGTAGAAATAAAGAACAACAAATTTCTTCAACAGAACGACTTCCAAATGCTACTCTCTAAAACTAAAAAGTTGAGGAAATAAATGGAAGACGATGGGGGGGGGGGGGGGGGGGGGTGTTAACAAGTTCGGATGACGGGTGCAACAGCAGGAAGAACACAGTAAACATCCACTGTGCATGAGATTTAAAGTCTACATTAAAGGGAAAGTTGAGTTTGGTAGAGAGGGCGCTAGACTACTTAATTGGTTTGTGAGGTAATGAAAAACTGAGTGTAAAATTTGAAAGAGCATAATATTTAAACAATAAAATCATCTTTGTTTGATCAAAATCGGTTCAGAAACGGCTGAAATATCCATAAATATAACAATTTGTAATAAACCCGGGCCCCGGGTTTATTAGAGAATTTTGAACCAGCCGTTAAAAATTCAAAAAAATGCTTCCTCTTTTCAAAAAGTTACAAAATAGGTATTTAAATAGTTGTTGGTTATTTCTCTATCTAATCACTATTTCAACAAAGCATCACATGCACAATATTTTATTCAAAATAGTTGAAACCGATGAGTGTTTAGAGAGCGCCCTCTTACGTTTTAACGGCTCTTTTTGAATGATAACATGATCTTTACTACGTCATTTGTAATTTTGCGTTCCTTTCTAGTTATAACTATTAGTTTGTAATGTAATGATGCAGGTTTTGGTTACTAAAATTCAGTTTCACTAAAACTGTACTCTCCTTACCAGAACTCAACTATCCCTTTAAATTTGTTTTAAAAGTTCTTCTACAGAGCAACTTCCAAATGCTACTCTCTAAAAAGTGCAGGAAATAAATGAAAGGGGGTATACTGTATAGCAACTTCGGATGACAGGTGCATGCAGCCAGAAGTGCGCTGCAAAATTATGCCAGGAAATCTGAAGTTCTTGAGACAATGTCAAGTCTGAGTTAAACTGCTTCCTACATGCCTTGGAGTGGGTCTATTGAGGATTTCCTTATTTATGCACATTTGCTCGCTAGGAAGAAAAGTGCAAGAGCAATGACTGTTGACTGGAAGCATGTCGGGCTAGCGGTCAAGCGTAGGTTAGAGGTTGTGGGTGATGATTTGATGAAAGGTTTCCTTCCAATTTTCGTTTGAATGCTTGCATGAGCTTCTGAATGCAAATTGTGAATAAATGAATTTAGGCAGGTTTATCACGAATAACCATTGTGCTATTACCTTGGATGATTTGAATTTCCTTTATATATTCATTAGGTTCTCTTTCCAAATATATTAATTTCTGTATAAAATTGGTTTACTCCTAAAGAAATTTTCTTAAGCTTTCTTAAAGATTATTGTTTCGCATAAAAAAGGGTTTCAACAATGAAAAATTGAAAACAGAGAATAAATATCATCACTTTCCTACTGACAACTCAACATTTTCTACAAAATTTAGAAGAGTATCTCAAATGTCACTGCACATGCCTGACCAAATAATAAAGCTTAATAATTATATGCACTTGTAACAATGGCACTTATAACAAAAACATATTAATCATATTAAACCATTACCAATTTTGTTATTTATAAAGAAATATAATCATTTAAAATATAGTTCTTACTGAAATAACATGCAGCTAATTTTTACTGGCACCAAAGACAATCTCACAAAAATATTATTTCAATCATAACAATGAATCAATCATACATGTGAGTCTTCGTCAGATTGTGTCAACGCTGTCTGTGTTTTTGCAGATGTTATATTTTTATATATGATGACATGCAATAAAGCAGGGGCTTGAGAAAACAATGCCCCTCACATGTATACAAAGTAACAACAAACACAACAGATTAAAAATGGGAAGCATCTAATCAAATATTTCCTAAAAATACACATCCGACACTAATTCACAAAGAGTTATTTTTGCTTCATGATAATTCCATGATAATTGAGTTTTAAAAGCATACTGCCATTGTGAAGACAATAAAAAAGGGAAAGTTATTAATTTCATCTCCTAAAAATGAAGCATGCCCTCTACAGCATAATTACAAACATGACTGTTCTCTATATTTCCAATATTGGACATTTTGACTAAAGTTTTACACATTCCTCCCTAAATATACAGAAATTGCAAAAGGTTAAACTCCTTAGTTTATTTTCATTTTAGGTTGCAATAGTTTAAATGCTTCAAGGATGTATCACAGGGTTAATGAATATTCTAGTAGCACACTAAAACATTATGCCATTATTTCAGATATAATCATTCCTGTAAAAGTTAACTTCTTCTTCTACTTCCTTCCTTCGGTATAGTGACCACAATCAATCTGTCACCCGAATTTGGTTATACTCCTCCTCTATCAAAATGCAGCGCAGGGGGAAAAATACACGGAGGCGGCGGGCAAATTCGCCCCCGAAGTGCCAAAAAGAGCCCCCGAAAATGTGAGTACGGGGGCGACAAAATCGGCATGATCGTATCGTGATCGAATGCCGATCCGATGATCACTTACAGCAGCATGAGAGCTAAATAGTAGACCCTGAAATTCGAAGAAGAAAAAAAGAGCCCCGGAAATTTGTAGCCCCCGAAAACTTCCATAAAACTAGAAATTGCGCGCTCGGCGGGTCGCGCAGCCGAGCACATGTATCCCCCGAACCAATTGCATTGCACTTTTGTGGGTTGTAATATTGTGAACTGAACAAGTTTGGTGGTGTACGTTGTTCTACTAGGCTGGCAGTAGCCTTTGGGCAAGGCCTCGCGCGCTGTTTGTCCTCCGAGCAGGGTCTGAAAAACAACACTGGCGTTCGTACGTGTACAGCGCATATACGTACGCATGCATGCAATTCGCAATTCAAGCGATCCAGTTCTAAAAAAAAATGGTTAAAATGCAGTGCATTTGTGGCCCCAAATCCTCTTAAATAAACCAGATTCCTAAATCAATTACTTTTTTGCATTTCTAAAATGATTTCTACGGAAAAATGATATCAAACTGTTCAGATTTACCTCGATTACAAACGCACTGCATTTTAACAATTTTTGTTAGAACTGGATCGCCAGCGCGGTAGGCGATCCGGCGAGTTACCTTCTCACATACACAGAGCTGATTGTGTGATTGTATGAGTTATGTGTACATGTACGCTATACGATCTCAGAACCGATTCTTCTCGGAACCGAGACATGGGTATGGAATCAGAATCGACTCCAAGCTGGGGCAGAACCGCCCAAGCCTTCATACCAAATAAGAAAATAATCGGACAAGAACTCGGACCTGTAGAGCGGTCACAAGGTAATCTTAACTATTTCTTTATATCATGGTTACCATGGCAACCATGAATCCGCCCCACACCAAAATCAATAGGCTTCATCCTCTTTCCTTAATACACCTTCATACCAAATAAGAAAATGATCGGACAAGAACTCGGACCTGTAGAGCGTTCACATGGTAATCTTAACTATTTCTTTATATCATGGTTATCATGGTTACCATGGCAACCAGGACTCCGCCCCACACCAAAATCAATAGGCTTCATCCTCTTTCCTTAATACACCTTCATACCAAATTAGAAAATGATCAGACAAGAACTCGGATCTATAGAGCGTTCACAAGGTAATCTTAACTATTTCTTTATATCATGGTTACCATGGCAACCAGGACTCCGCCCCACACCAAAATCAAAAGGCTTCATCCTCTTTCCTTAATACACCTTCATACCAAATTAGAAAATGATCGGACAAGAACTCGGACCTGTAGAGCGTTCACAAGGTAATCTTAACTATTTCTTTATATCATGGTTACCATGGCAACCAGGACTCCGCCCCACACCAAAATCAATAGGCTTCATCCTCTTTCCTTAAGACACCTTCATACCAAATTAGAAAATGATCGGACAAGAACTCGGACCTGTAGAGCGTTCACAAGGTAATCTTAACTATTTCTTTATATCATGGTTACCATGGCAACCAGGACTCCGCCCCACACCAAAATCTAAAGGCTTCATCCTCTTTCCTTAAGACACCTTCATACCAAATTAGAAAATGATCAGACAAGAACTCGGACCTGTAGAGCGTTCACAAGGTAATATTAACTATTTATTTATATCATGGTTACCATGGCAACCAGGACCGCGCCCCACACCAAAATCAATAGGCTTCATCCTCTTTCCTAAATACACCTTCATACCAAATTAGAAAATGATCGGACAAGAACTCGGACCTGTAGAGCGTTCACAAGGTAATCTTAACTATTTCTTTATATCATGGTTACCATGGCAACCAGGGCTCCGCCCCACACCAAAATCAATAGGCTTCATCCTCTTTCCTTAATACACCTTCATACCAAATTAGAAAATGATCGGACAAGAACTCGGACCTGTAGAGCGTTCACAAGGTAATCTTAACTATTTCTTTATATCATGGTTACCATGGCAACCAGGACTCCGCCCCACACCAAAATCAATAGGCTTCATCCTCTTTCCTTAATACACCTTCATACCAAATTAGAAAATGATCGGACAAGAACTCGGACCTGTAGAGCGTTCACAAGGTAATCTTAACTATTTCTTTATATCATGGTTACCATGGCAACCAGGACTCCGCCCCACACCAAAATCAATAGGCTTCATCCTCTTTCCTTAATACACCTTCATACCAAATTAAAAAATGATCGGACAAGAACTCGGACCTGTAGAGCGTTCACAAGGTAATCTTAACTATTTCTTTATATCATGGTTACCATGGCAACCAGGACTCCGCCCCACACCAAAATCAATAGGCTTCATCCTCTTTCCTTAATACACCTTCATACCAAATTAGAAAATGATCGGACAAGAACTCGGACCTGTAGAGCGTTCACAAGAAAATCTCTGCGGCGGACGCGGCGGACGCGGCGGCGGCGGCGCGACGAGGCCAAATCCATAGTATCCCCCGAAGTGGTTCGGGGGATACAATTAGATAGGGAGCCCCCGAAATAAAAATATTAATTTTGTCCCTGATGCAGCGTCAATATTACCTGGTAATGCATCCAATGAGCACAAAAACATAACAAAAGACAGCCCCTTCCTAACTGAATCAGACTATACAACATCCAGAGGAAACAATAAAAAGGTTGAAGAAGTCCTTGCAGGTTTGCAGACTATATTGGCCCGGTCAGATATCAACGGATAGCGGAAACGAATGCCCAACGAATAGAAAATTTGCGAAATGAAATCATCTGGTGATGAAAGTCGTCTCCATTGCTATATGTACAAAACATAGAGCAACGTACATCACCGGACAAGGAACGGACAAGAAACGCAGATGAACGGATGGAAAATTTAGCTCTCCGTTTGACGTCCATTTACGTAATCTGTTGATATGTGACCGGGCTATATATTGATATCTCAATCCCCCCTACCCATACCTATTCAAATTGACAATCGAATCGCTTTGACCATCGGACAAAGGAACATCAGAGACTTCTGGGCCTTGTTTCACAAAACCTTTGCAATTTTCGTAAGTATCCAATTATTGTAACTACCATGGTAACAGCTCCTATGCTCCATGCTGATTGGCTGTTACGATAGTTGGACACTTACAACAATTGGAAAAGTAAAAAAAAATGCACATCAGCTCTACCCTAACTTCATCAGTACTTAGCCTTTATTTCCTATCGTTTTATTTCTGTTTTATTTACATTTGTTTGATTAAAGTGAATAGGAATTGCCAACTTTATCGCAGATCAGCAGAATGATAGATGTGCTCACAGTGGCATATTTCCTTTCCATGCAGTTTTGTAATTAGCATATTAAAAACTGGTAATGTCATGCTGCGATAACTGCACCATACAGAGGTCTAGTAACTCTTTTAATCTCCTATAAATCTCAGTTATATATATCTATCCTCGAAATGTATATTAATAATTTATAAGGTAGTCATAGAGCCACATAGAAAAGGTCGCATTAAACATTTAAAATTATGATGGACTTGTGCACAGTTGCATATTTCCTTATCATGCAGTTTTGTAATCAGCGTACTTCAAACTGGTAGTGTCATGCTGCGATAACTGAACCACACAGAGGTCTAGTAACCTTCTTAATCTCTTATATATCTACTCCTCCAACTTGATATTCCTAATACATAAAATAGTAATAGAGCCACATAGAAACGGTTGCATTAAAACATTTAAAATTATGATGGACTCGTGCAGTCACATAAGTCCTTTTCATGCAGTTTTGTAATCAGCGTACTTCAAACTGATAGTGTCATGCTGCGATAACTGAACCACACACAGGTCTAGTTACCTTTTAAAAATCTCTTATATATATATATATATATCTACTCCTCCAACTTGATATTCCTAATACATAAAATAGTAATAGAGCCACGTAGAAACTGTTGCATTAAAACATTTAAAATGATGATGGACATGCTCACAGTCATCTATTTCCGGATCATGTAGCTTTGTGATTGGCAGGACTAGAAACACGATGGGATAATTAACTGAGATTGAGCTACAGAAACCTTTTATTCATCGTTTGTCACGCTCCAAATGCATTGAAAATTTTAAAAGGTCGTTTGAAAATGTTGAATTAAAAAGAAGAAGAAATGTCTCCTTTCTATAATTATACATGTATGTCCTGCATGTTTTATAGTTGAATTTTAAAAGTTCATTGATTTGAATTTAAAGTGATCCACTAACTTTGTCAAATTAAACCAAATTTACTTGGAGCTGTCACATTTCTCTTGTACCTTGTTGATTGGCTTATGCTAACAGAAGAATGAAATGGGTTTTGATTTTTCAAATATCTCCCTAATTATGAAGATATTCAAGAGTGAATCCACAAGCGTTCGGAACGTTTTTCGATCGTAGTCAAAAGTACCTGAATTTGAGTACTTCAATCTAGACATCAATTTTCTTTTTTTTTCACAAGGTAAACATTGTTCTTTTTCTATGACAATATCACATCATTCAAGTCTCAAATATCACTTTTGGGCAAATCTTATGAAGTTAATGGATCACTTTAAAGGTGCACCTGTAAAGTGTCAGATATTGCCCAAAATGACAACTGAGACTTCAATCCTGTACCAAAATCATTGTAAGACATGTACGAATGATGTGTGAAAGTTTCATTGAAAAAGAACACTGCTTTCCTGGTAAAAAAAAGCGAAAATATGCGTCACCTTTTACAACGAATTACTGTATGACGCTTATGAGGTTTATGACCGTTCATTAAAGCTCTTGAGCTGAATGATAGATATCATCATACTAAAGGGGCATTTGAACAAATCTAACCCTATTTTATTCTTCTCTTACCATAAGCTAAACAACACGGTAGAAGAGAAACGAGGAAGCTCCAAGTAATTTTCGTGGAGTTAGACACTTTACAGGCATCCCTTTAAAGATGCATAAGGGTAGCACATATTTCAGTTTATGATGTAACATGGCTAGTATTTAAGTAATAACATCTGCAGAAGTGGGTAACCCTTCGCTAAGATTTCAATCTGATATATGCGTTCTATAAGTAATATCATGTCAATAATTATAATTTAACCGCAAACCACACGTATTAATTATAATTTAGTACTCTATTTTGTTCACAATGGGCGCTTTACATTTCTTCTTTAAAAATTCACTCAACACAGGTATCCAAGGTGAAAGGTAATTTATACAAAGATGGCCATTAACCTTCAGTTAATTCAGAACTCATATTTGTGTTAGCAGATTTTAAAGAACAATCACTTAGGCAAGAAATTTAATTTGGATGAGTTTTAAACCTGCCTGTAGGTAGACTACTTGAAGATAAGATTTGTGTTACACTGAAAAAAAAATAGGAAGACAAATTTTTGTTAAATTACTTCCCCTCTTCCTTTGAGGCAATTTTATTAATATAACAACCCAGCTAGCTCGATAATTAAGTGTTGACATTTGGAATGTGCGACGTCCCATTTATAAGTGCTAAAATTGGGACTACACATATAGCCAGCCAGCCCACCCTTTTTTTCTCAGTCAGCGCAACAACCCATTAGCATAATTATTACTTTCCACATTGGATTTACACCTAAGTACTTGCTAATTGAAAGCCCCTGTCACACATTCAAGGATCCAACACGGATCGACGACATTGGCGCACCCAGGATTGTTAAATCTCGTCCCCCGGGGGATGCTGGTCTCAACATGGAGCTCATGGTAGCTACACGGAACTAAAACTAAAACTAAGACTAAAACTAAAACAGACAATACAACAGGCAAAACAAAAATTATGCATGTTTAATTTTTCTCCTGGATCATCTTCACAATGCTGGGCCCTGTTTCATAAAACATTTCCAATTATTGTAAGTGTCCAATTATGGTAACTACTATGGCAACAGCCAATCAGCATCAAGCATTTTTTGCGGTTGCCATGGTAGTTACATTAATTGGACACCTACAATAATTGGAAAAGTTTTATGAAAGGGGGCACTGGTGCGCCAAGGATCACGCCGGAGGCCTGCCTGGTGTGTACTCAGTGAAAAATGAAAACACCACAGAATAACAGCACGGAGGAGCCAAGAGCAGCGATCCGTGTTCATCCGTGTTGCATCCTTGAAATGTGTGAAAGGGGCTTAAGATTTATGTAATTAGAGCAGGAGCCTCTCCTTAATTAACAGCCCTGATTCGGTGGTGCTAAGAATGGCTATTTTTGGGAAGGAGGAAAGGGAACTAATAATGAAATAATCCACTAGTTTCTTTGCAGGAAATGTGAAGCAAGAACAAGAAGTTTTCTAGCTATTATTTTTTTTTCTTCAGGAAAGGAGACATTTCCCACTTTTAAGAAGAGTTTAATGGAACTGATAAAAAGACCTAATTATTCTGTGAATTAACAAAACTTTCTCTCAGTTAAAGGAATCGACTAGTAACATTGTCCAAATCCACAAAACTTAGAACTCTAGTGGTTCTCTCATATCTTGTTGCAGTCGTATTACCAATAGAAGCACAGAACGGGTTTTGTTTTTCGAATTTCCCTTTCATTAAAAAGATATACATGTACTTATACGATTGAGGTGTTCAGATTTGTAATTATCCACTGGAAAGTTACAACTGTGTACAAAGTTAGTACAATGAGTTAGCGAATATCACTTTGCATTTTTGCTACAGTTCACACTTATTTTTAAAAAGTGGTACTAAAATGTGGTGATCAACCTTTTCACCATTCTGTGACTAGTATCACACTCACCTTTCCACACGGACAATGGCTAAATTGATTACAATTTAATTATGTTAAATTAGGTAACAAAGGTGAGTAAGAAATGACACAGATAATTTCCAGAGAAATTGATCATTAAATATATTAAATCTATTAGTTAACGCAAGGTGAGTGAGAATTGACACATTTAATTTCCAACAAAATCGGTCACTGCAGGTAGCTCATTACTATCCATTAGTGGAACACATCCCACCTACATAAATATGTACTAATAAGACAGTAATATGCCATTAGATGACTCCATATTGGCAAATTACCCTTTCAATCGTTATCTCCATTTGTTTAACATTTTGTATTTGGATTCAACTAGGCTGGTAACATGAACTAAATCAATATGACTAAATTTAATACCGATAGATGCGACCCCAATTTTGCATGATTAACTTATGGCAAATGATTCATGAAACAATTTACCTATTCAATTCGTCTCATTGTCTAATACATATTCTCATAATGTATTGGTTCTAAAAAATGCCTACCTTTTAATAGGGAGGCATCATAAGTGATTTCCTCTTTAACGCCACAAGATCACATCATGATCATACTACGCACAGTTTCCATACAAATGAGGTACTTCTATGTTAGTTCAACTCACAGGTTACGTAATTTGTTGTACACACATTTTTGAGGCTACTAAATGCATGAAAATATTAATTGAAAAATAATTTGTTAAAGGGAAAATATTGAGTAAAGCTGAACATTTTTGCCAAGTTCAATGGTGGAGGGGGGCCCAGTAACATTACAGGGGTGTGGCAGGGTGTATTTATTTGACACTGACTCACATAATTTTTATAATAACGCCGTTAAGCGCAATTTCCTCACTCATTGTGCATTCTTCGCATGGTTTCTCTCCACGATTGTGTGGAAGCAATAGATTATCCTAGATCAGTAATGAGCGATCTGCGATGGGGATTAACAAATACTGCAACATCCGATCCCCTTTGGCTCTTCCTCTCTCATTCATCGATTCCCCTCGCAAAATTCAGACTCTTACTATAGCGCTAAAATATTTATATACAAATAATGCTGCAAACCCATACAGAAGGTACCTAGAACGCAAATGGCCATTTGGGTATCATACTATGAGCATATTTTACGCAAAATGGCCTATAAGTTGTCTTTCACAATATCGATTACCAATTATTTATGTAAAATCAAGAACGAGGAAGTACTCCATAATTGGAAAACAAAAATAATATAATGCCTTTGGCCACTTCATTGTAGTAATATCAGTGTGACTGCTACAACCAAAATACAACAACGGAACAAACATAAAATAATTTGAATATGGGGAATTAAATCTAAGATCATTGAAAGATTTGAACTTTTTTCAAGTTGCCCCCTACCATATACATGTAGTATCACATTTCATTTAAATTCTATAAATTAATACAATGAGTCCATACTTTGATACTAATTTTCACGTGTATATCTCCTTATTTTCCCCTCAATTCATTTACAACCTCTATCTCTTAATTGCTGTGTTTGCATCTGATACTTCCCAAATGTTACAAAAACTCTCAACTAATATTTCACAACTATAATAAGATGTTTTTCGTTCTTTCCAAATCTCATCAAAATGTATAGAAACTCAGCATTTGTCCTGTTTAAGCGAACATTTTGCAACTATGATGATAAACAAGGAGGGGCTGGGGAATTATAATCACTTCATTCAGCTTTCAATGTCCTTCAGATTATAAAAAAAAAACAATTTTGGCACTAATAGTAGGATGTATTCATAAATGAAATCCTTTATCACCTGATCAGCTGCCATGTAACATTTTTAACTGTTACATGGCAAAAAGCACTGTTAACCGCATGTCGCGCGCTGCAGAAGAGATTGTATTATGACGTCACAATGAGAACCAAATGTGTTTGTTTTTTTTACTGATTTCAGTTTCAATGCGTATGCATGAATGTGTATATTTAAGCCCCCGGATTTAGTCAGATGATAAAACAGTTGTTAACTTTGCTGTCGGGAAAATCATGGAATGTTCCCCTCGGGATTTAAAATGCTATTTCGTGAAGAAAATAAGTCCCTCGACTACGTCTCAGGACTTATTTACTCTTCCCTCAACAGCATTTAAAATCCCTCGGAGTGGAACATTCCGTGCTTTTCCCTCCACCACCAGTTAACAACTGTATAATGATGCATAGATATGAATATTGCTGAGCACTAGCTCTGCAATTAGCAAGACTAATACAATGCTGCCATTAAACTCATGTTATGGTAAGTCATCAACATGAGAAACACTAATTGCAACATGAAGTCAAATGGGAACTGAAATTCCTTCTTATTATCATTAAAACTTGTTATTAGGTTAAATTTAGAAATTCTGCAAGAAATCCTATTTTAGTATTGCTTCCTGGGTTCAAGTATTGTATTAAAGTCGACAAGAATCACACATTTAATATTTGTATTGTAATTAAAATATAGCAAAGTATGTAGTTAGGAACAAGTTCCCATTGAACATGAACATAATTTTGTTTCATATTTGTCATATTATGCGTTATAAAATGCAACATACTGTATTATCAATATGATAATTGTTTACCATTTTGTAAAAAAGTTAATTTGAAGATGTAATGACACAGTGATGGTGTCAATGTGTAGTGGTGACCATGCTAAGATAGGGACACGGTCCGAGGCAGATTTATGACCAGCAAGGGAATATGTGATTCATCTCCATAAATCATTTCACTTTTTTTTACAAAATAAAAATTATCATAATCTAATTTAACGGGTCTAAGGTTGTGGTTATAGAGCTCTTGAAGTTGAGGTATAGAAAAAGAATGGTAAATTAAGACTCGTTTATTGAAAAAGTAAAGCAAAATTAAGACTCGGTTATTGAAAAAGAAGAGATAAATTAATGAAGAGGATTCTATGTGACCACAAGTGACTTAGCCAGTGTAATTGCAATGCCAATGTTGAATCATAATAATTGTGGTTGGCTAGTTGACGGGGTCTGAGTTAATGACCACTACATGGCCCCAGACAACTGACCAAGCTGATAATTAAACACATCTGGCCATAGGGTACAGGATGGGGGTCTAAGGGGCTGCACCCCCCCCCCCCCCCTTGGAGTAAAAAAAAACAAAAAACAATATTTGACTAAAATCATCTCATTTGAGGGGCAAACATCCATGTTTCTATTTCTGGCAAATCAAACCATGTTAACTTCAGGCAGCTAGTTAATTTTGGAAATTTTGTTGATTGCAAGGTGAAAAACTGGAAAAAATTATAATGGGGTGAATGACCTCTGTAGGGTGTTGCATAAAGAGTTGCGATCAATCACAAAGTTGAAATTAAACGCAAGTCCAAGAATACATGCATTTGACCCAATGTGAATGCAAATTTAAGCGATTTTAAAAATTTACCATTAATCACAATTTTGCGATAAACAAAAGTAATTGATATAACATTTTTGAAGGTGGAAGTATTTAATTTTTTGTCAGACCTCGCAGCATGTAATAAGTAATTCTCATAAAAATTAACAATGAAATCCTCTTCCATGGAAATTAGATTACAACTTAAAAAGTTCAAATAGTTCACAAACTACTAAAAACAAATCCTTAAGTTCCCCTTAGAGTAAATTTGACACTCTTCAGATGGTCAAGTTGAAGCTCAATAAATCATCTACGAGCATAAGCTAGGTCATAAACTTTGGTGATCACAATGTGCTTAAAGGCATCTAGTAACTTTGTAGACATGTGCAAAAACTAACGATTGGTTGATAAAATGTGTATTTCGTAGGTCCACTGAGTGACGTACTTTAGGGCAAAAGAGTGTTATATGAGCAAGAAATTAGTAAAAATGCGAAGTGATGTTTACTAGCTTACTGCACTAACTTTGTACACAGTTATAATCAACCCCAAAAAACTTTTTTTTTCACGAGGGCTATTTTGAAAATTTTGAGGGAGAAAAACACCCTCGTGAAATTATTCACGAGGTCTATTTTGGGGCTCATGCACAGGGGCTCTTATTTTTGTTTACATCGTTTACACTGCTCACGGGTCTAATAAATGATTATCAATATTTATCATGATGTGACCGATTATGCCATGTTTGGTACATTTCTGGCGCTTTCCGATCATGCAGAAAGATTTTTAAAAAAGAATATAAAAAATCTTTTTTTCTTCTTTTTTTTTCGCCCCCGTGCCGTGGCTCACAGGGGCGATTTCAAAGGTTTCGGGGGCGAATCGCCGTTGCCCCCGTGTATTTTTTTGGTTGGTTATAATCATAAATCTGAACACTTCAATCATAGAGCGCAAATTGCAATGAACCTCTATTAAAGCGCGATTATTATTACTCCGGTCACTGGATACACACTTCTATCATTCCTGGCAATATCATCTAAATATCAAACGTAGAGAGGACTTAAAGCTAGTGTGGTTTAATGAATGTGCCCATAATTCCTACTAGCCCACATCATACTGTTTTGGGCTAGTGAGCTAGTGTAACTTCATCCCTCTGCAAAAAAAAAGATACAATTAAATTCTCCCAATACATGATTTTGCAACTACTGTACCATAGACTTAACAAATGACCCAAATGTCTAATTATTGTAACTACTATGGCAACAGCCAATCAGCATCAAGCATTTTAGCTGTTGCCATGGTAGCTACAATAATTGGACACTTACAACAATAGGAAAAGTTTTTAAAAACAGGGCCTAGGTTTCCATCTGGCAATAAGTTAACCCGTTCAAGACTGAGACATTTTTATATATATGACATGCATTCTCCATAGACCCTAGCCTGAGTATTTTGGGGACCAGTCCTGAATGGGTTAAAGGGACTAAGTAACATTGTCCAAATCCTCAAAATCCAGTTGGAATTCTAGCGGTTCCCTCATACCTTGTTGTATTCGTATCAACAATAAAATCATGGGACAGGTTTCGGTTTTTCAAATTTCCCTTTTGTTAAAAAGATATTTACGATTGAAGTTTTCAGATGTTAAATAATTGGATAACGGATCGCGTAAACAGTGTACAAAGTGAGTGCAATGAGTTTGTGAATATCACTTTGCATTTTTGCTTATTACTCGGCCATATAACGTCCATTTGACTTGAAATTTTCACACAATACCCTGTGGACATATCAGATAACAACAATATACATTGTATCAACCATTTATCACTTTTTGCACATATCAACAAAGTTACTAGATCCCTTTAAACACCAAATGCTAACATCCAGCTCTTATTTTGGGAACATCTTTTTATAAATAAATAAATACTTGTATCATCAATTTGTATTAAAGAACCTTCCACTGACATTCAATTAGCATACCAAACACAGATTAATGAAATTCCACTATTCCCTTCAAAAACAAATAATCTCTAATTTAATGAAAATGTGACATTTCTATGTTACTTCATTCATAATTTAATATGAAAAGGAATATCTAAACAAAGCCTGAGTATAACCAGTACATATTTATATCCACAGTCATGTGTTAATCAATCCAATCGACTCACATTTTAAAGACATTTTCATGGAAAATATCTGGGACATTTAATTTGTAATCTAAACAGGAATGTACTTCAATTACACTCCCCCATATAGATCTACCGAAGATTGTAAACTGTTCTGCTCCAATTCAGAGTCTGATAATCTCTAATAAGATCAAAGCATTGAAACTGTCGTTTGTTATCCCTGGAGCAATATTTATTTTTTTCTTTAATCCCAGATATAAATATTGAACCGGTTCACTTCTAGATTTACAATTCACATTGAGCTTATATAGGGGCTCCCACCGCATTTCATAGGCAATTGGTTATGAATAAAACTGACCCAGATTGTAACTAGATATGACTTAATGAAAATGTATCATTTCCATCGTGTGTTTTTCATGAATTAATGTTCAAGTATGTTCCATAAGGTTAGCACACCATGGTTGTATAAATGTCTTGCTCCATGTCAAAAACTAGATAATTTATCACTGGTTAGTTTTTAAAAAGATATGCAGGTAATTACATCCAAACTGAAATCTGGATTTTAAGGAAAAACCTTGGGCATGATTTCCCTTCCTCGTTAATTTTTAAATTCCTTCATCACTTTCTTGTCCTAATTGATACAAGACGCACAGATTTAGGGGAGAATGCCCGTGCTCACTTCTTCATTGTTGGATAACAATGAACCCGTTCAGGACTGATTGATTTTGCTATAATAATAATAGACTAGCTGTACCCGCGGAAATCCGCGGGTTTTTGTAAGAGAAAGACGATGATGACATACACCACTTTAAAACTTTACTAAATATCCCACAGTCATCATTTAAATAGTAAGACAAAATAGACTCGGGCGACTCAATCCCGCCCCCACAACCCGTCGGGGCCCGTCCAACGATACATTCGGCCAATGTATAACAAAACCATGATGATTTAGTATCCACGCAAAGTTATTCAGTTATCCCCCATATTTCATATGATCCATAATTTGTTCCGCTTGAATTAAAATAGATACAATACACTATATATGTGTTCTTGCTAATAAAGTAGCTTCGCCGCTCACCCCTCCCCCTCCCCGTCCCCCCCCCACCCCCGCGGCTCCAATTGCCTGTATGACAAATAACCCGTCGTGTCACCTACACATTTAATATCATAAATTAAGTTCTCCCGCAGATACCATTGACGTTGTTCATATTTTTGTGAAACCCGATGATCATGATACATGTATATTCCCTTGAAAGGAATATACATGCATTTGCATACTACATGAGCAGATACTTCCCCCATCCATTCTACCCCCACCCCCGATAATATACAGTACACTATGTTCGTGTTCTTGCTAGCTTCGCCGCCTGCCCCCCCCCCCCCCCCCCCCCCCGTGTCTTCAATTGCCTGCATGACACATAACCCGTCGTGTCCCCTACACAATTCATATCCAAACTAAGTTCTCCCGCGTATACATTTTGTTCATACTCTTGTGAAACCCGATGATAGCCGTTTATACATGCAATGCATAATGAGCAGATACCTCCCCGTCCATTCTACCCCCCACCCCCACCCCCACCCCGTCGGCGTCTCTTCTGGTACTGCATGCTAGCTTCGTGGCTAACTTATACATCTTACCACAAGCTGGCGCAATTATAGTATCGTGTACGGTAGGGCGAATAGAGACGATGGTCAGCAGGTCAGTGAGCTATGCAAATAAACTACGGTTCGGTGGGTAATTAGATGACTGCGCGACGTGTATACACGGCTGTACAGCCATCGCGCGTTGTATAACCGCAGCTAAATTGAAGTTGTCGCATTTTGTCGTCCATGCACTTACAAACACGATGCCAATCGGCAAAAGCGATCATTACCATACCATCCGCGTAATATAAATATTGATATTTATCAAAACCTGGGTAGTTTCGCAACGTGTTATATCTAAAATAGTTTCTCGATATATTATTTGTTTTATCTACTCCAATTTATATTCTTACAAAATACTTTTAAGGCGATAAATCGTTAGTCAATGCTCGGCGTCTTAAACAGGCAATTGACATTGCTCACTTTCCTTTTCTTCGATCTGGAGGACGACCACGGGGCGGGAGCGACTCGGGAATGCCTTATTGTCCTCCGCAAAACGTATATCCTTCGATCGCGACGGTCGGGAAGTCGCCGAATCCTCGGGGTGAGGGATATCTCGAGTGGGAACCATTTTGGGGTTGAAGCTTACCGTATTAATATAGTAGATAATATAATAATAATAATAATATATTACATTTATATAGCGCTTAATACAATGTTTCTAAGCGCATTATTATTACCCTTGGTCATCAGGTACAGTCGAACCCGCACAATTATCTTGCGCACCGTCTCAACTCACTGGGGAGCATGCTAGCCCAGCTGCCCAATGGGCGCTGAAGGCTCATTAACACCCGACCAAGTACCCATTTATACTCCTGGGTAGAGAGCAGGCAATGTGGATTAATTGTCTTGCTGAAGGACAAACGGAGTGGGCTGGGTTCGAACTCGGGATCTCGAGATCGGAAAGCGCGCACTCTACCAATCTTGCCACACCACGTCCACATGTATAACATGTATTCTCCATAGAACCGTGCCAGAGTATTTTGGGGACCAGTCCTGAACAGGTTAACATTTTTACTCTTTTATTGTAGCAAGATATTTTGAAGGTTGTTTATTTTTCTTTCCTTTTTTGTTTTTGTTTCGCTCATTAGTCAAAAATGGCCTCCCTTCTAAATTGTCCTGGATCTGCCCCTGTGCAGTCTTCTGTTATGTATGACAATGGGTCCCAAGTGTCAAGATATTTCGCAGAGAATGATTTATAATCTCAAGTCATTTCTGGTTCATCATGACATACCCTTGCCCAGGGCAAAACTGGTCTGAACCTAAATCACTTCGGGATTAGTTGTGACAAGGAGTCAATCAAAAATTAAAACCTCATTACGCTCACTCTTTAAATCGCATTTCGTCTCTCTCTCTCTCTCTGTCTCTCTTTATCCATTTCGAATTACCCATTTCTTACTAACACCTACCGTTGTCCTGTTAACTTGTAATAATTGATTAATAAAGAAATTTGAATGAAAGCAAAAATCATCTAAGTTATAGAGTACTGTTGTGATGTTAGGATTTATTTATAGGTATTTTTTACTTAGTTTTCTTGACACCTGCGATGGGAGAGAAATTAAAGTTTCCCTTGAAATATGATTTTGACAGATTAATAAGAAGAGCAATATGAGCAAATGATGTACATGTACTAGTTCTAGCAAGTGCACTGGTTAGGATACAGGGATAAACAAAGATATACTATTATCAATTGAGCTAGAAACATACACTTTCGGGTAAAAATAAAGTAAACAAACTTTATTAGATAGACAATACAAATTCCAATATCAAGGACAGCTTTCCGAATCAATTCTCCATAAAACATTTTTGTTTTGCAAACGAACCAGTACATAAAGACTATCTTTTTAAATCTTTGAGTAAGAGGTTTAAATGTATCCTTTCTAATCCAGAGCATAGTATGAGTAACGATGATCTATAAACCACATCCTCCCCATTCATTATGCACTTAATTTCTATCTCTTAATATCATCTTTTCTCTCAATTTTTATCTCTTAAATATCATCCTTTCTCTCTATTTCTATCTCTTAATATTATCCTTTTCTTCTCAATGTATATATATACAGTATCTCTTTATATCACTGTTTCTCACAGTATTCTTATTTCGAAATTCAAAAGCTCTCAATTTCCCGTTTCCTCACGGTATACTCATCGTCATTGTGAATGTTACTGTTACTTCAGGTTACTTTGGGTCATTTTACTCTTCATAATTATCTGGTTTGATGAACGAAAGGAAAACAGAGTAATACAAAGGAGATTCACAATTGCCCCCGATTGCACGGTGGTGGTTTAAAAGGAAGCGTTTTATTGATGTGGACATGAACTTGCAAATCCTCACTCCCTTCATGCCTTTTTAAAAATATGAAACACATGCACATCATCATTTAATCACAAATAGAAAGTGTACCAATTGTATACATTTTGCCTTTGTCTCTTTTTGTTTAGATTGTTGTTGTTTTGTTTATTTATTTATTTATTTTATTTTATTATTATTATTATAATTATTATTTATTTTTTTAATTTAATTTAATTTGTTGTTGGGGGGGGGGGGGGGGGGGTAAATGTTCTCTGCAATCATAATCATGGTGTCATTTAATTATTATTCTATAAACTCTTCTAACAATGTGGATACGTAATGATAGAGAGGGCATGGAACCAATTATTGCTCACAATACTTAGATCCTTTCCCTAGTATGTAGAGCTGACATATTGCCTTGGTTACCACACACAATATTTTAGAAATATAAAAGAATATAACATTTTGTTTGAAAATGCACTTTTAAAGGACCTAAAGAATACAACGTACTTTGACACTTATTCCATAGTTGATGATTTGAAACATAGTCTGCCGAAAAAAAGATCCATGAAATAAACACAGTAGTGATGCCAAATCTCACTTAGCAGCCAGTTTACGCCCCCACCCACATTTAGGGTCCGGAATCGGCAGCGTGATTGACAATTCATTGGCTTACGTCATGACGCGTCACAGAATTTAGTTCATTAGTCCGTTCTTTAGATGACGTCACATTTTGGCGATTTAAAAGGGGCGTTCCCAGGACAATTAGATATTTACTAATTACCCCAAAATTGATTGATTTCATGAGAAATGACTGCCTAATTCTTTTCCTTCTGAAAAAATTACCATATAGAGAGCCAAATTGTGAAAATTAGTCCATCTAGACGCTGTAGTTCCATTAATATTCCCAATCCGGTGAGATGAATGAGATGCGTGTGAGGTTGCATTTGACCTTCATTAATTAACTAGAAATTGCGCGCTTCGGCGGGTCGCGCAGCCCGAGCACATGTATCCCCCGAACCAATTGCATTGCACTTTTGTGGGTTGTAATATTGTGAACTGAACAAGTTTGGTGGTGTACGTTGTTCTTGGTTACCATGGCAACCATGAATCCGCCCCCACACCAAAATCAATAGGCTTCATCCTCTTTCCTTAATACACCTTCATACCAAATAAGAAAATGATCGGACAAGAACTCGGACCTGTAGAGCGTTCACATGGTAATCTTAACTATTTCTTTATATCATGGTTATCATGGTTACCATGGCAACCAGGACTCCCGCCCCACACCAAAATCAATAGGCTTCATCCTCTTTCCTTAATACACCTTCATTACAAATTAGAAAATGATCAGACAAGAACTCGGATCTATAGAGCGTTCACAAGGTAATCTTAACTATTTCTTTATATCATGGTTACCATGGCAACCAGGACTCCGCCCCACACCCAAAATCAAAAGGCTTCATCCTCTTTCCTTAATACACCTTCATACCAAATTAGAAAATTATCAGACAAGAACTCGGACCTGTAGAGCGTTCACAAGGTAATCTTAACTATTTCTTTATATCATGGTTACCATGGCAACCAGGACTCCGCCCCACACCAAAATCAATAGGCTTCATCCTCTTTCCTTAAGACACCTTCATACCAAATTAGGAAAATGATCGGACAAGAACTCGGACCTGTAGAGCGTTCACAAGGTAATCTTAACTATTTCTTTATATCATGGTTACCATGGCAACCAGGACTCCGCCCCACACCAAAATCTAAAGGCTTCATCCTCTTTCCTTAAGACACCTTCATACCAAATTAGAAAATGATCAGACAAGAACTCGGACCTGTAGAGCGTTCACAAGGTAATATTAACTATTTATTTATATCATGGTTACCATGGCAACCAGGACCGCGCCCCACACCAAAATCAATAGGCTTCATCCTCTTTCCTTAATACACCTTCATACCAAATTAGAAAATGATCGGACAAGAACTCGGACCTGTAGAGCGTTCACAAGGTAATCTTAACTATTTCTTTATATCATGGTTACCATGGCAACCAGGACTCCGCCCCACACCAAAATCAATAGGCTTCATCCTCTTTCCTTAATACACCTTCATACCAAATTAGAAAATGATCGGACAAGAACTCGGACGTGTAGAGCGTTCACAAGGTAATCTTAACTATTTCTTTATATCATGGTTACCATGGCAACCAGGACTCCGCCCCACACCAAAATCAATAGGCTTCATCCTCTTTCCTTAATACACCTTCATACCAAATTAGAAAAATGATCGGACAAGAACTCG